>CABEGB010000713.1:0-268528 GCA_901521435.1 Crematogaster levior
TATTATTTTTAATTAATAATTTTTATTTTTAATTTATTTTTAATTTTGATATTTGTAAATACATTATTTTTATCAAGGATGTAAATATGAATGGGTAAATCGAATTAAATAAGGTGTTTGTAAACAATTGCTCGAACTTGACGAGCTCGAAGGCCTGCCCACCACGCGCCTGCGAGGGCACTCCGAGCGCTCACGTACGCGCGCGTGTGTGGCACAAGTTCTTAGGCCACATCAGGCGCTATCGTGCCAGTACCTAAATGCGCGTTGTACCTAATCTATCTGTACCAATGGATCGTTTGAGTTTGTGAATTAGCAGACAAATGTATGTATGGTCTTGCTCAAAGGGAGAATACAATGCTACCAAGGAGCAAGGAAGATTATATCCCAGTCTTTTTCCAAATCGGAAGTATGTACCGGAAGTGAATCCAAAAGTAGATAGAACCTTGAGAAATTGGGTACATTAAAGAACGAAAGGGCAGACCTAGAGTAGATGGTGTAACGGAAGAAAAGTACTTGAACAATTTGAGCCAACCCTGCCGCAGTGTTAGAACAGTGATTTCGGATGAAATCGGAGTACCAAAATCAACGATATGGGACATTTTATCAAAGAAGCTCAATATCCATATCACGTGCAACGAGTTCCAAAGCCTATCTGTTGCAGATTGGTCCCCGTTGAAATTTTGTCAATGGGTTGTAAACAGAATAGATGAAAAATCAATTTTATTGAAAATATTCTATTTACTGATGAAGCAGGCTTTTGATAGAAATGGAATTTTCAACTATCACAACCTTCATAAATGAACTTTTAATCTAAAATAATTGATCAAAGGGCATCAACAACAACAGTTTAGTTGCACGGTATGGGCGGGTATTATTGGTGACGAACATAGAGCCATATTTCTTTGAAGAAGAGATTAAATGAGAGGTATGTACGATTTTAGAAGGCAACTAATGAAAGCGTCCCTTTAATAATACAGCAAAACATGTGGATTCATGCATGACGGTGCACCTGCACATTTTGTGTAGCCAGAGGGTATTTGAAATTATGATCAGAGAATGGATGAGGGCGTGGAGACCGGTGTCTGACCCCCAAGATCACCAGACATGAATCCATGATTTTTATCATGGTCGTAAAAAGTCAATTGTTTACAAAAATACGCGCGCTATCAACTGACTTAAGACAAAAATAATACGTGGATTCAAAGAAATAAAAAGAAACGGATCAAATGTTTTCAAAGTTCGAATTCTTTGATAGAAAAAGATAAGGGCCTACATTTGTGCTGAAGGTGGTGGTCATTTTGAACACCTTAATTTAATTCGATTTACCTATTTACTCTTATCATAGTTTAAAAATAATGTTATTGGGTTCGTTCATTATATGACCGGGTAAAATAAAATTTATTACATTTGACCGCAAGAGGGGGTTTTAGATGTATGGTCAAACCAACTCGAGAACAATGTTCCACGGGAGTCTCTTCCTTTTACACACAACGTTAACACTTAAAAGACTGGCAGAAAGAACAGAAAGAAGAAGGCTTGCGCCCTGAAACTGAACGCCTTATATACTAAAGTTTCTAGACAGAGGGGTACTTGCGGTGTGTGGGAAGAAGTAGCGAAATTCTATCTTAACGTGACTCACAAAGGGATGCCGCGGCGAGAGAATCATATTACAAAAGATTTGCCGCATCGAAGATTGTTATGACTACCATTCACGAAGAGATGCCGCATCTTCGAGACTTCATCTTATGATTCATCGGATGAGTCATCAGTGACTCATAATCTAAATTACATCATCCTTTGTGGAAGATCGCTACGAGTCCATATATGGTAATGTTTAACGCTTTCATTACCATATAAGGTAATGCTATAACTGGCGGTATTAAATCTTCGACACGAGAAAGTCGCCGTCCGTAGCCACCTGGCGGAGGCGCCCGAACTACCGTTCGGCGGCTTGCTGCGCCGAGCGGCGGCGCATGTGCGGCTGTGTAAACTGTCCGCCACAACAACTGATAAAATCTCTTTGTAAGTCAAACGTTTAAACTCTCTTGTCTTATTGTATATTATTTTTTTATTTCTATTATATGTTGTCTCATTTGTTTTGGCTTCTTGATTTTGCATATGTATGAAAAAGTTATTTCTTATAAAGAGAATAAAGAGAAGTTAACATATAACAAAACTTTCTAATCGGACACATCTTTTTTGAAAAAAATTATCTTGCATATAAAAGTTGTATTCTTTTATTTCATCATATTATTCAACTTACTAATAAGGATATCTATAGAGTTATAGCTTATGTTATTCGTTATAAGTTATATTATTCGTACAGATACGACCTTACAGTTTGTTTTCAAGATTAACATGTATTTAGCACGAGCTATTCAAATTGTCGTTAGTATTCGGTGAACTCTCGATAGGTAACATTGTGATTCCAAGAACGTACATTACTAAAATAACGATAATTTGTCAATCGGGAATTTATTACTATTAGAAATTATATCATAATCATAATACACAAGGTAAGAAGCAAGAAATACTATCTCCACATTTCATTCTAGAAAGACAGAAATATTATATTACTTAACAATACAAATATCTTATTACATTAATTATTTATCTAATATATATATATGTATAACGTACTGATAAAGGGTATTAAAACATTATGTTTATGTCAACGCAATAAGTCTTTAAAAGAAGCCATACTGAGTGTTATCACAATGAAATTTAATCACATGAAATTTTCAAAATAAAAACATTTAATATATAAATGTGTATAATAAGATTTTCTTTTCTACTTACTTTAGATATACGTTTTAAATAGATGATTTTTTTAAATTGCTGTGATTAAAATATTTTTTATTTATGTGGTACTTTCTCTTATCTTGTAAAAGAAACATTGTTACAGATATCTAAAACTAGAATCATCATGAAATTATTAAAATTATTGTTAGATGTTAGTCTAATGTTCATTTATATAAATGGTGTTGCCGGTTTTGGGTCGCAGACAAAAGTACATTGTCTTATGGATGCACAACCAATAAAACTAATAGGTTATAACATCGAGTTAACACCATACATCAACAGAGATGTTAAAAACAAAAATATTTATAAAACATTTAAGTCATATATCGATGAGCAACAAGCTAAAGGCAAATTCATCTTCTCCGGCGAATCTACTATGTCTTTTAAATGTATAGATAAAGTATATAGCATATGTCTGCATGCAAAAAATCTGGAAATAGATACAATGGCGGTAAAAATTGTATATACTGTTGACAACGTCAACAATGTAATTAACGTAGTACCGCAGATCAAAACATTTAATAACACATTGGAAATTGTCGAACTTTATTTTGATGATGCTTTGCTGCCTCAAAATTGTACTTACCGTCTAATCATGAAATTCGTCGGTAGTATCACTGACATCACTAATATCGCAGGAGACTTCGTAAAGACATCTTTAATAAATAAAGAAAAACAGGAGTGAGTAGTATTAATTTAATTGATGTAACCACATTTTTAATCCATAAAAATTATAATAAAATGTTAATTACTTTTTTAATTTTAAATCGATATATTTTGATTAATTCGGATAATATTGTAAATATTATAACATTTTGTAATATAAATTCTACTACATAACATAAAAACATTGCTATGCATTATGTAATATAATAAAGATCGCAAAAAGTACATAAACTGAGCGCAATAAAAGAACACAAAACATTATAAAATATCTCTTAATCGCATTTTCAAAATTTCAATATTTACATGTCAGCAATGATTGATAATCTAAAGCATATTGTGTACTTAAAATGTGATAGATGGTTGACCTCAGCAGCTATTTTTCGGGAGACTGGAGCCCAGCAAATATTTCCATGTTGGGACGAGCCGAATCTTAGAACCAAATTTAATATTTCTATAAAACACCACAAAAATTATACGGCTTTATCAAATTCGCTGATTGACCAAGAGATTATGGATAGAAATATTACAACACATGTCAGAACACATTTCAAGACAACAGATGACATATCAGCTTATCATGTAGCGATTATATTGTGTCATCTCGATAATCGTTTATTTAACCCGAACGTGTGGCACAGGAAAGACATGGAACAACACTTAAAATTCGCACTGAAAATTGCTGACAACTCTACATCATATTTAAAACGTATACTTTATAATGCACATTTTCCACCAAAAGTGGAGCATGTTATTATCCCGGGTTTTCAAGATAAAGGACTGGAAAGTTGGGCACTCGCTCTTTATAGGTATTGGTTACATATGATTAAAAAAATATTTTACTGTTTGTTAAAAGAAAATTTTCTTTTAATAAACTCTCTTTAAAAATTCCAAAAATGTACATAATTTTACGTTTAAGTCATATTACTAAATAACAACAGAAAAATATTCTGTATGTTACACTATAGCAATTAATGGAACAAAACTGAACAATGCATATTTATAGTAGTAGTTACTTACATCGTTTATGTCGTTTATGAAATTATCGATATTATCATTTTTATGTCGGACCAAAATTATACCCGATACTTTGAAGTAAATTTTGACCTAAGTTTTTTATTATTATAGTGAATCAGCTGTTATCTACAATGAAGAATTTGATACTATTGGGAGAAAATTTGAAGTAGCACGTATAGTAGCTCGGAAAATGGCACATCAATTGTTTGGCAATCTGGTCAGCCCAACCTGGTGGTCTTATCTATGGTTAAATGAAGGCATTGCGACATTTTTGGCAATGGAGATCGTCAGAGAGGTTCTTTCTTTATAAACATTTTGTGTCACTACGTAATTAATTAACTAAAAAAAGAAAGATTGATAATACTGGTAGAAAATTAATGAAAGTTTTTTTATTTTCTAAACTTACTATTCAGTAGTTGTCTAAATGTTTCAACTGTCTATAAAATTTGAAATATAAAAACATATTGAGTTAAAAAATACAATCATTATAAAATTGAAATAAAAGCTGTTTAAATTATAACTAATTTTTATTAATATGCACATTATTATAGAAAATATTATTTTCTATATATTACATCAAGCATTATTATTTTTAAAAATACAAATTTTATATAACCAGAGCGTGAACGCTATATTTCTATTAAATTATTTTTTTATTATATATAATCTTTGTGTGTCTCTAGTTTGTACATCCTCGTCTCTGTAATTTACTTGTAATTCAATATCAACATGAAAGTTTCCGATTGAATGATTATTACGATATGCCTCTCACCGAATCAAGAGTCATCTCAACTTCTGACATAAATTCTCTTTTCTCTTTTACTTATTACATTAAAGGTAAAAATAATTAAATATCATTAAATTATTATTTTTAGAAAAATTTTAAATATATTTATATATATACAAATATAAATATTATAGAAATATTATGAAAGATTAGCTGTAAACAAATTAAAATGTGCAATCTATTTATTAGTTTTACTGAGGAAAGCTTTTTTAATGGCTAAAGAATAGAATTAATTAAAATATATAATTAAAACTATAAACTTATTTCTCTTTTTAAAATTAATTATAATTTCAAATTTATAAATACCGTAATTGAACTATCTTAGAATTGTTTAATCATATTTTACAATAATAATTGTTACAGCACCTGTTTTTGTACGCACATTGTTACAAGTGATATCTACATCTTCGTTTTTCAATGGTCTTAATAATTATTTAAGCATGTAGTAAGTAGTACTATAATATAAAAGTAATTGTAATTTTCTATTGCGTATATAATTAAATATAATAATAAATATAAGTATCCTTCCATAAACAGTGTAATATAATTACACTACTACAGAAGCTTCGTAAAATTAATATATCAATAAACTAAATAGCAACTTTATACTTTTCAATATAACCTTTCTATTATCGCTTTTAATGTTAAACTGTATTTAACTTTAAATTTAGCCAGCTTAGATCCGTTGATAGAAGAAATACCACAACAGACGCATTCCTCGATGCTCTGTTCCAAGAAGAAAAATGGTATAAATTAAATACCTTAATAATGATAATGAGTGAATGGACAACGGCAAAACGTTATCCCATACTGCAGGTGACACGAGAATCTTCTGGAAATATTATCAAAATAATATCAGAAAGAAATTATATTGATTCTGAATATCCGATGAAGTGGATACTTGTGACTTTTACTACACAAAACGCCCCCAATATTACAGAAAAAAGATGGCTGAGTCCCCATAAGCCAATTATACAATTGGAACATATTAACAAAAATAAATGGATCATTGTCAACGTAGAACAAATTGGTATTATAAATATAATATTATAAATATAAACCACTAAATTTATTATTCTCCAATATTTGTGACATATGCAAATAAGATTTTATATATTATTTTGCGTAATTAATTAAATAAAAATATAACATATACTAGTATAAAATGTAAAAATATAAAATTTGTTTATGTGACAGGATATTATCGTGTGAATTACGATAAAGATAATTGGCGAAAACTCATAGAATATCTAAATTCAGCTGAATATTTCAATATACATGAACTTAATCGTGCTCAGATCATCGATGACGCATATTACTTTCTATTAAACAACAAACTCGACTCTCAGATTTTCAAAAATCTTACGTACTATCTATCGAATGAAACAAATTATGTTGTATGGTATCCTATGTTCAAAATTATGGAATTTGTATCTGGTTTTTTTCCATTTTCACAAAGTATGGAAATCAAGGTAGGTAATAAATTTTATTAATGAGAAACATCAATCAGTTATCTAATCGTTGCGTCTAAATATCAGATTTATTTAAAAATACTGAAAAATATCACATATATAAAACAAATGACTAAAACAGTTTACTCCTTATAACTTCTTATTATAACGTTATTTAAATTAGGTGTAGAATATTTAAAAGCGTAATATAAATATATTATTTGTTTAGACAATATTTTTAGTATCTTATAAACACTAAAAATATCTATAATTTTCTAAATATATTTTATGTTATATTATTATTATAAATATTAACCTACTAATATATTATAGAATCTAAAAAATAATTTTACACAAAATTAAAATATTCCAACACAATAAAATATTTAATTAAATCTCGGAAAATTATAATAATACATTATAGATAGAAAAAGTAAAAAATTATAACATATTTACTAAATTTACTACTAAATATAAAGAAATGGATTTAGATAATTGAATATGAAAATACTTTAACATATTACATACTCACTTCACACACACACGACACACACACACATTATATTATATATTTTCAGGAACACTTTCGGAAAATATTGGATTCTGTCCTGTCAAAGATAGATTATCCATTTCTTACAGACAAATCCGGAGAGGACGTTTTCATTGAGTGTTTAAGACAAGAAGCCGCAAAGATGGGCATGCATTTTGGATTCTTATATCTGTGAATTTACTGCACATTTTATATTAAAACAACGTTACAAACTGCCGTACGTATAATACTTTTTATTAAACACGAGTATTCTGATCACGTTAAAAAAAATTATAACAAAAAATGAAACTGTAACAAATTTTTATTCTTATTTTATTAGATATTTTAGAAATTCGCCAGGCTGGAAAGAATGGGCGTACTGTAAGGGACTGATGATAGCAGATAGTATTGTTTGGGACAATTTTTTTCAAAACTATTATTTAAAATTAAATATTCAATCAGTATCAGAAAACAAATTTTTAGAATATTTAGCGTGTTCTAAAAATCATGCTGTCATTCTCGGTTATCTATTAAAGTCCGGAATCTTTACTGAATCACGAGACCGCATTACAGTCTTTCATTTTATTATTGCACGACATGCGAAAAATGATTTAGTGCTCGATTATATTATACACAATTTGGCAGCAGTAGTACCTAGGTACAATATATACTTTTCATAAATGTGATTTGAGATCATGAAAGTTTCTTATATGGCTTAATTGTAATTATACCTGGCATTTTTACAGAGAGATCAAAACGATTGTAGCATTAATGGATATTATTAATCATCTATATTCTGAAAATCAACTTAATAAGGTAAATTTTATAAATATAAATATATATATATGGAACAAAATATTATTATATTGGCAGATGTAAATACAGATTGATTCTTTTTGATTCCTTTTCAACTGTTCTATTGCTCCTCAATCTTTTTTCTTATTGTTGTCTATTGCTCTAGCTTCTCTTTCTCAATCTTTTTGATACTCATTCCTATTTTCTTTTGTGATATTTCCACTAATTCTTTCCTACTTCTTCCTCTCTTTTTATATCTCAGTAAGATTCCGTGCTTAATTTCTTTTCAACAATATTATTTTTTCTTATCCTTTTTTGATCGCTCTCTATTTTATTTTTTCTTCTTTTATTCTCCATAAAGAAATACTTTTCAAATTTTTTCTTCGATTATTTCTTCTTCTCACTATTTTATCTCGTCTTTTTTTATATATTGTGGGCTAATCCTTGATTTCCATTTCCAGTTTTTTTCTTCGATCTTTCTTCTTCTCGGTCTTCTTTTTTTGATTATCTTTTTGTCTCCTAGATGAATAACAAATCAATAAACATTATTTCTCATATGCAATAAGAATAATTTAGTGATAATTAATGTTGACATAATCTGTTTCAGTTAAAGGACTTCGTGGAAAATAAATTCTCTCTCGAAATATCTTCGTATGTTAAAAAAAAAACAGAAAAACGATTATTTGAAATAAATGAGCATATTAACTACTTCGATACTTTTTTATCGACAAAATGATCAATAATGCATTATTTATCGTTTAATATTACATATATACACGTTTAATATTATATATATATGTGTGTGTACAAATATACAATATATAAATGTAATATTATATTTTATTGTTATATAAATAAAGTCTTTAAGTCTTACTTCTGTTCTTACTTTAATATGCATTTCCTATTAGAAACTTTTTTTGCATTTAAACTTTAATAATAATCTTATTTTTTCTGTCCAATATGTAAATGGAAATATTAGGATGCCAAACCCAAATTTACAAATTTCTATTAAAATATTATTATTATTATCATCTTTCTAGAAGAAAGAAAATTCAACCTTTAGCATAAGTTACAATAGTGCTTGTAGCTGATCGATCGGTTTTGATGACAATAATTGATTTGATGAAAGATATCATTTATGTGTCATTTCTCTGATTTTGTGAATATTCTTTAAAAGTCATTATTTCATTAATTTTTACTATATAAAATAATTGAATATCATATATCTTAAACTTATTATTCTTTATTATTACTATTTTGTCAGACAATTCAGTTTCTTATTTGACTGCGTGCGCCGTTGTACTATTCTGTTGTTCGAAAGAAAATAGAAGAAAAAAGAAATGAGTCTAATATATTTATTAATATATTAATTTATAAAAGGTATAGGCTGCGGTCCATTTTACGCTATAAATACTTCAAAATATTTTTTTTCTTTTTTTTTTAATAAAAAAGAAGATAAAACATTAAAGCATTTGTTGTACTAGATGGACCGTAACCATAAATAAATATACTTATAGGCACATAGAAATAATTAAATGTGATAAATTACGACACATATATATTTTACAAAGAAATTATTTTTTATATAAAATGTAAATAAGTATATAAAGTTTGACAATCGTAGCTTAGAGTGATGTGCGTTTTGTCTTAACTAGCCGAAAATTCGAGTTCAAATCCGACCAAGAATCGTCAGTTTTTATTTGATCGCCACTTTCTTGTATAAGACAACGACAAAAAATACTGAAAATACAGCACAGAAAACAAGGGAAAACTACTGTGCTAAATTTTTCCACATTGTAGATCACTACTCATTTGACAAGATGTTATGATTAATAAAAAAAGAATAAAATAAGAAATATATAAAATAGAAACTCTTGCTCAGAAACATGTACCCTCTCTTCTAGCAACTCTTAGATATAAAAATATTTATCTCGGATATAAAAGCTGTTCTTTCTTTTCACTCGTTTATTTGTAACATCATATTATTTATTTTTAACTAGATCTATTAACTAGGGTATTTACTTTAAGTTATGTTATGTTTTTAGTATCGTTTTACATACGACCTTACAGTTTGTTTTTCAGTAACTGTATTTAGTACAACGTCGTTAGTGTTTGATGAAATTCTGCACATGTAAGAACATACATCTCCTTGTAATGGATAATTTATCAAACGTAATTAATTACTACTATAAATTATATCTTCAAACACACACTTCCAATATACAAGGTAAGAAACAAGAAATACCTAGTAGCTTTTTTAAAAGATAAATGTATAATAATACATATTTATTAATAATTAAAACTGCAAATACAATGCTATATTTTCTTATTTTGTACTATGTTTTTTAGAAATGAAATATTTTACAATAAAATTACACTTTTCACTGAATAAAATAAAATTCGAAAAATTTGTATCTAAAAAATATAAAAAATTGATATATAAAAATAAATAAGCAAATAAAATTTGGCTAAATTTCATATATTTGTAATTTGGTTAAAAAAAACTCATTAACGATTTTAATTATTAATTAAAATGTTTTACTGTAATTGTAGTCACACATTTATATGTATAATTTGTATTGAATTTTATTTTATTTTTCTCTAATAAAATTTTCTTCAAATTTATATCTAATTACACATATCTCACAGATACAAATTCTAAAATAAAAACCTATTAAGAATTTAACGTAATTGATTTAATTTACATTTTTATTACAATATTAGAAAATAATGTTTAATACAATTTGTATCTAGTTATTTTAACATAATATAAAGTTTTATAAATATTTATAAATCTTGTAATCACTACTCTAACTACAAAATTCTTAGATTACAGTGTAATTGATTTATTTTGTGAAAACGAAACAACACTAATGTGTATTTAAATCAACAAAACGTTTGTTGGTAATTTAAAAATATTTAAATAAACAGAATTTTTGTTTGCATCTACTTTGTTCTTAGTCTTTATTAGATAATAAATAAATAAATTTTATTCTGTCTTGCTCACTGTATCTTTATTTATTAGTATATATTTAACTCAAAGAAATAAACAAACTTTTATATTAAAAATAAATAGGCTGATCCATTAAGCAAGAAGAATCCATTAACCAGTAAGCAAGAATACTAATATTCTTTACTATATTTTATATAATTGTAAAAATCTTTAATTAAAAATTTGAAGTTTTCTAGATGAAACATTAAAAACTTAATTTCAACATGATATATTTTAGTTAAATTAATTTTGTGGTATAATACACAATATTCTATATACAAACATAGAAATATAACTTTATTTAAAAACATTATTTTTTAATAATTTTAAAAAAATGAGATTAAGTATTTGTTTATTTAGTGAAATATTATGTAAAGTATTAGTAAATTACTAGTCAAACATTGGTATATCATAACATATTATATTATATAAATATTTATGTTACAAAATATTATAAAATTTTTATAGTATAAAAAATACACAAATATTATACTATAATAAATAAAAATGCGTACGTTTCATTAACAGAAAATATTTATTTAATACTTATGTATTGGTATAATATTTTTTTAAACAAGAAATTTATTATGTTGTTTAAAAAAATATAAAAAATTATTTTTTATGCAAACCAATTACGAATTAGAAAGTTATATGTTATAATATTTATATTTGTAGTTATGAAAAATATATTGTAAGATTATCAGTTTTATAACATAAATCTTAAAAAAAACTACATTAAGTGCTAACATGATAAAATTTGATCAAAATTTATAAAATTAATATATTTTATACTAGCATAGAACGAGAAACTATTTTACTTTTTCTTTTTTAATTAATTTTTTTAGTAAATTAATGTAATAAAAATCATATCCTTTATTGCTTCCCATTGTTTTCATACATGTATGAGCTATACAAATGAGTTTTTTTTACTGCACTTTTATTTGTACTTTTTTTTCTTTTTACAAAGAAATGGTTTTGCCGATGCAGATATCTAAAAAACTCACGAGAATCATTATAGAATTATTCAAATTATTGTTAGCTACTCATTTAATATTCATTGCTGTAAAAGTTGTTACTGGCCAAGACTCGTTAACTGAAACTTGTCGTGAAGATATGCAGACACTATACATAAGAAGCTATAACATCGAGTTAACACCATACATCAATGAAGACTATAAAAATACAAACATTTATTGGCAGTTTAAATCATATATCGACGAGCAACGAGCAAAAGATAATTTTGTTTTCTACGGTGAAGCTACTATTCTTTTTCGATTTAGATACAAACTAAATAAAATATGCCTACATGTTCAAAACCTGGAAATAGATAGCTCGTCGATAAAACTTTTCCCTCTCGAAACGGATCTTAACGATAGGCCTTATATACCGAGAATCACATACAATAACGGATCACAAATTCTCGCACTTTATTATGATAATGTTAACGTATCTGATATGTTTTATTATCATCTAAACATGAAATTTGTCGGTAGTATAACTGATGTCACAGGAGGCTTTATTAAAATACTTTATATAAACAATAAGAGAGAAAAAAAGTGAGTAGTATTAATATAATGAATTTAATTGCTCGATAAAAATTATAATAAAATAATAATTACTATTTCTATTTTTAATTGGTTCATATTCTAATTAATTTAGATAATAACCTAATTTTATCTAAACTTTATAAACTTTTGCAATATAACGTAACTACATAACGTAAAAATATTGCTACGTATTATGAAAATTATAATTGAATATATAAGATATAATTGAAAATATAAGAACTCGACATAATGAAAGTACACTGAATATTATTCTTGAAGTATTTCTTCGCATTTAAATGTTTTGTCTTCAATATTTATATGCTAGCAATGATTAAAAATCTAAATTATAAAATGTTAAAATGTGATAGATGGGTGATCGCAGCAGCCGATTTCCAGGGTGCTGGGGCTCGACAAATATTTCCCTGCTGGGACGAACCATATATTAAGAACAAATTTATTATTTCCATAAAACATCACAGAAATTATACGGCTTTATCGAATTTACCGATTGAGGAGATTACAGATGACAATGGTATGTTTTGGACACGCTTCAATACAATGGTTGCCATATCTCCTTATCAGATAGCAATTGTGTTGGCTGAATTTGATCACATCCCTGACACGAACGTGTGGTGTAGAAAGGACGTAGAACGGCAAATAAAAAAATTCGCACAGGAGGTTGCTGAAAATGTTACATTAGATTTGAAACGCATATTTCATAACGTACAGTTTCCAAACAAATTATATCAAGTTTTAATTCCGGGTTTCCGAGACGAAGGTGTGGAAAGTTGGGGACTCATTCTTTATAGGTACTTTTAACATTAACTAAAAAGAAATTTTAATCTTTGTTTGAAGAAAAATTTACTTTTAATAAAATTTTTAGACTTTGAAATATACATAATTTTGCATTTTAATTAATATCATTAAATAACAAATAAGACACGCACATTACAAATTCACAATATATATTTTTCCGCATATCATATCATACATCGAACTTATCGCGATATTGTTATTTTTATGTTGGACCAAGATTACATTCAATTCTTTGAAAAAAAATTTTTGACTGTAATTTTTTTTTTTTTATTTTTTTTTTATTTTTTAGAGAGTCAAATTTTATTTATGATGAAAACTTAGATTCTATTGGGTGGAAATTTGAAGTAGCACGTATGGTAGCGCGTAAAATAGCACATCAATTCTTTAGTAATATGGTTATCCACTCTTTGTGGTCTCATCTGTGGTTAAACGAGGGTATTGCTACTTTTTTGGCAATGAGGATTGTCAATCAGGTTATTTCTTTATAAGCGTTTGTGTCATTCATACTTAGTTAAGAAAAGCTTACTTGATAAAGCATAGAAAATTTAACTTTCACATTAACTATTTTTATTCCTTGAATCCACTATATATTAATTGTCTGAATTTTTTTATGTGATTAGAAATATAAAGACATATTGAGTTAAAAAATGCAGACACTCCAAAAATAAAATAATTTAGTTAAAATTCAAGATTTTTTTAAAATAATTGAATAATGATTAGTTTTTATTAAATTGCATGATATTTTTGGCAATGGTCTAGTTTTGAATTATAATGGTTAGAATGAATGAAAAGCTGTATTTAATGTATTTTAATGCAAAGTATTATAGTTATCCACTAAATAATTATTTTATACCGTATAAATTTTTGTCACTAGTATGTACATTCCAACCTCACGGATTTATTCGCGGTACAATTTCAACATGAATGCCTCCGTCTGAATGAATATTACAATATGTCTCTCGAAGAGAAAATCATTGATATAAATTCACCTTATGATATAAATTCTCTTTTCTCTTTTACTTATTACGTTAAAGGTAAGAATAAGTAAATATGGTTAAATAAATATGTATAGAAAATTTTTAATTTATTAAAATTACTAAGGTTTAATGTCATAGAAAATAAATATAAAAGATTAATTGTAAACAAATTTATCTGCAATCTATTTATTTATTAGTTTTTGCTGTAAGATATATATTTTTTAGTGAAGAAAATACATAATTTAAATTTTAAATTAATTTCTCTCTACAAAATTAATTATATCTTTCTTTAATTTTATTCTATCTGTCTATCTTTAATTTTATTAAAACTGTATTTGAATTATTTTATTATTTTAATTATGCTTTCTCATACTTTATAACATTGTTATAGCACCTGTTCTTGTACGCACATTGTTCCAAAAGGTACCCGTAAATGCACTTGTCATGGCTTTTTACCAATATTTAACGGCGTAGTAAGTAATAATACAGTTAATAATCATATACATAATCAAACATTTTAAGTATCATAATTAAAGGTCGCATAAAATTAATATATGTATAAGCGATTTTATATTTTCCAATGCACAATCTCCCTATTATAGTTCTAATTATAGTTCTAATGTTAAACTTTATAAATTTAGCCAACTTGCATTCATCGATACCTCGAGTGATAGTAGTACAACCGACCAATTCTTCTATATTTTACAAGGTGTTCTACAAGATTTAAATGAATCAAATCCTGAGTTAGTAACAAAATTGAGTTATTGGACAAAGCAAAAGCGCTATCCCATACTGCAAGTGACACGACAACGTTATAATGAAATCGAAATAAAATTATTGCAAGAGAATCCTACTGAATTCCCGGAAGACATGTGGATATTTGTAACTTATATTACACAGGAAGCTCCCAATAATACAAGAACAAAATGGATAAGTTCGAATCAACCAATTTTAGACTTATCTATTAACCAAAATGACTGGATCATTGTTAACATAAATGAAACTGGTAAATATAACCAATAAATTTATAATATTTCTTATATATAAGTGAGATTTACATACTATTCTGCATAATTAACCATGTAATTTATTTATTGTATACATTAGGATACTATCGTGTTAATTATGACAAGAAAAATTGGCAAAAACTTGTGGACTATCTAAATTCAACGGAATATCTAAATATACATGTACTTAATCGTGCTCAGATCATCGATGACGCATATTACTTTCTATTAAACAACAAACTCGACTCTCATATTTTCAAAAATCTCACGTACTATCTATCGAATGAAAGAAATTATGTAGCGTGGTATCCTATGTTCAAAATTATGGAAGAGATATCGGGTTTCTTCCCATTCCCAGAAAGTACGGAAGTCAAGGTAGATAGATTTTACAAAAATATATGTATAATAGATTTTATAAGAAGTATTAATTATCTGTGATCGTTGCATACATAAAATTATATATCAGATTTTTTTGTTATATATTAAAAAACTGAAAAAATTTACACAAATAAATCAATGTAATTAAAAAGATTTAGTTATGTTTCTTGTGATACTTATATACTTTATTTAGATTAAATGCAAAGAATATTACAGAAATGGAAAATTATTTATTACATCGCTCTCTCGCGCTCTCTCTCTCTCTCTCTCTCTCTCTCTCTCTCTCTCTCTCTCTCTATATCTCTCTCTCTCTATATATCTCTCTATATATCTATATATCTTTCTCTCTATCTTTTCTCTCTCTCTCTCTTTCTCTCTGAATTAGTTATATTTCCAATATTTTAAACACTAAAAATTATTCTATAATTTTATACAATATAAATATAAAATTCTACATTATTAAAAATTATTATTATTGTTATATAGTCTTATTAGTTTACTAGTAATATATTATAGAGTTTATAAAGCTGATATATGCTGCCAAACCGATTATAAAATTAATGTTTTATAGTTATGTCACAAATTAGTGTTTTATAGTGATATCAGTTACCTTCCTCTATAACTGCAGATATGTAGATTTATTGCGACTTAAAAGCTTTTTAAGTAAAAGTTTTTTATACAAAAAATTGGTTTGTTTTTATACACAAAAATTAATTTACTTCAACAAAATATAATTAAAATAATAAAAAATAATTAAATCTCTTTAAAATGGATATTTTATATAAGAAAATCAAAGAGAATTAGTAGAATGTATCTTAGCTATTATAGAATTAAGAAAGTATAAAAAAACTTTCTGAACGTGTATATATAATATAATACATATATAGATCTGCTTATATATGATGTTTCCTGAACAACATATACAAGAACAACACATCAATATTAAAATTATATTTATTTGTTTTTAGGAACACTTTCGGAAAATCTTTGAATCTGTTCTGGAAGATGTAGGATATATAAATAATATCACAGAAGATGTTTTTACTAAATGTTTAAGAGTAGAAGCTGCAAAATGGGCATGCACTCTACATTCTTCAGAATGCATGACTGCTGCCATTTATGAACTAATGTGGCTTTACAGAATGCCTAGACCGTACGAATAATATACTTTTTATAATACTTAATATATTTATTTTAATATATACTTTATATATTGAATAATACTTTTATATATTGAATACTAATATATATATACTATTCATAATACTTATATATTGAATAATACTTTTCATAATCACGGTTTTCTAATCATTAATATAAAAAAAAAATAAAACGATGAAACTTTATTCTTATTTCACCAAATATTCTAGAATTATGCCGGGATGGAAGGAATGGATTCATTGCAAAGGACTGATGTCGGCGCACAATAATTTATGGTTAGAAGTGTTGCATGCAGCAGAATTAAATAAGAAAGTTTTAAAATTTTTAGCGTGCTCGGAAAATCAAACCATCATTATCGACTATATCAATCGATTAAAATCGGGATATTTTACCGAAGCTCAAGACCGTATTACAATTTTTCATTCTATTGTAGCACGACATGCAAAAAATGATTTAGTGCTCGATTATATTCTAAACAATTTTGAAAATGTAGTACCTAGGTAACAATTGCTTTCATTGCTTCAAAACACATATTATTTAAAAATCGTAAAAGTTTGTTATATGTATTAATTGTGATTATACTGGTATTTTTACAGCGAGATCAAGACGATTGTAGCGTTAACGGACATTATTAATCATCTGTATTCTAGAGATCAACTTGAGAAGGTAAATATTCCTCCTCCCCCCCCCCTCCACATACACCTATTTATACGTATGATCCTGATTATATTAAAAATAAGATATTGTTATATTAAAGGTGTTATATAAGGTATTATTATATATACGTAGACACATGTAGATAAAAGATAGAGTATTTTTTATTCTTTTTTTACAATACTCTTTCTCAATCTTTCTTCTTCTGTTATTGTTCTCTCCTTCCAATCTCTTTTGATATGTATTTCTTCTTACTTTCTTCTTTCATATTTTTTTTCATTCTTTCCTTTCTTCTTTCTCTCTCTTTGTACTTCTCCTTTTTTTCTATCCCTTAATAACAAATTCTTATTGATTTATCTTTCACAAGTTTCTTCTTCGATCTGTCTTCTGAGATTATTTTTTTCTTCTTCTGGTTGTGCACAGAATTAATAAACATTGTCTTTCATATGCAATAAAAATAAACAATGTAGAAATAATGTATAATTTGACATAATTTGTTTCAGATTTATAATTTTGCGCAATACAATTATTTTAATGATTTTGAAATGTTCACAAAAGTTGATGAAAAGATACATTTACGGTCACATACAATCAAGAAAAACATTTGCTATTTCCAGAGGATTTTAGAGGATTAAAGACAAAATAATTAACAATGTTAACAATATTATACATTTATCTATATATTATATAATATAATTTAAAATTATATATTTTATTGTTAAGTAAAATATTATATTGTTACATTATATATATATATATATATATATATATTTAAGTATATATATATATATATTTTATTGTTTATTGTTACATAAATGAATAAATAAATTTTAATATAAATAAATTTTTATGTTTTACTTCTTATTTTCATTTCTGTGTTGCCTATTAATAATTTTCTTTCACTATCGTTCTTTAATCTAAGCAGAAAACAGACACATTCTATTTATCTGTCAATCAATACTCAAATTATCCTATAAAATGGAAATTGTGATAAAATATTATTCAAAGCTCGAACAAATTTACGTTTAAAAAAATGATTAATATAAGACGTGATCGACAAAGATTTTGCATCAATTGTTTTATGACGAGTCGTATCATCCTAGCTGCCTTGGAATGCTGGCCGCCGACTCATGCGAGCACATGTGTGTTGCGTGTATGACTGTGTGTGTTCCCACACGCGAATAGTTCCCACGCGCACTCGACGCGCGTCGACACGCAACGGGACAGTTATCGCTAGGCGTCAAACGATTCTAATGTCATCGCTACGCGAGAGGGCCGGTACGTAACGAAGAGATTTGGGAAAGTATGGGGAAGACCACGAGGGTAGTCGTTTGTGGGATGAAGGGTGTTGGCAAGACCGCCCTGTTGGAGCAGCTCATATACGGGAATATCGACGTGAAAACGGTAACGCGTTTAGGTTATATCAGGCGTCCCTCATGCTTGTGGGTCTGTAAGGACCGTGATGCTGAAATTATGATTAATTGCAGGAAATTCACCCCACAATCGAGGACATTTATGTCGCCAATATTGAGACTGATCGCGGCACAAAGGAGAAGGTCAGGTTCTACGACACAGCTGGGCTTGAATCTCTGCAGAGCAATGTAAATAATCAGCAGCTTCCACGACATTACCTCGGCTTCGCCGATGGCTATGTCCTGGTGTACGACACTGGTAAACCTG
This sequence comes from Crematogaster levior, assembly GCA_901521435.1. Taxonomy (NCBI): domain Eukaryota; kingdom Metazoa; phylum Arthropoda; class Insecta; order Hymenoptera; family Formicidae; genus Crematogaster; species Crematogaster levior. The sequence goes on from CABEGB010000713.1 coordinate 19,257, forward strand.
AATCTCTCGATGTGCTTTTTCCCCTGAAGAAGGACATTGACAAGAACAAGGATAAGAAGGAGATAACTGTGATTGTAATTGGTAATCGGACGACAAAAATCGACACAGCATTAAATAACTTAGAGAATACTGTGAGCAAAGCGACTAACTGGTGCACTAGAGAGAAAGTTAAGCATTACGAGGTGAATGTCATGGATAGATGTACTCTGTTTGAGGCATTTGTACATTTGTCATCTAAGCTTAATCCTCCCGCTAACAAAAGTACATTTCCACAATTGAGTATGGGTAGGAAGACTGTCAAGGCCGAGGCACAGTGATGCTTGTTTAGAAATTTAATTAATTACGTTAATTCAGATAGTGGCAATATGAGTCTGTTGTGAATTTTATGCTCAGGTATAATGTACTTAACGATAACTAAACATTGCAATGATACAATATGCTTTGAGATCTCAACAGTATATATTTTTCTGTTAACTTTGGATATATGTGATATTAGACTTGAAATGAGATAAATGAATTTATAATCGTGGATACCGTGAATTATGTACTTAATATGTAATTGATATGTACTTAAGATATATCAACTTTGCTGGTTCAAAGCTTCGTTTAATATCATAACATTTTATCAAATGAATGCAAATACAAAGTTATCAAAATACAAATTTGTCAATATTTTACTTTGTATCGCATTATTACGATGTTATTCGAGCAATTTTAGTTTAGTTATTTTATTTAAATATACTATAAAAATTTAATGAATCTCTTAAGTTTGAAGATACAATTATAGTAAAAATAATATTTTATACTTATATAATAAGTATAATTACATTTATAATTGTGACTATATTAATAATAAATTATTTGCATAATAAAAGTAAACAAGTGAATACGGTAAATATAAATACGTCATATTGGTTTTCATCATCATTTTAAAGGTTTGTTTAATTTTCGCAGACTTAAATTCGTGTTAAGTATTTGATCCCACAAATCGTTAGAAACACCAAATCCTACAAAATATAACGATTAAAGTTCATTGCATTAACAACAATATTTGTATTAGTTACCTTGATCATTATGTACAAAGTGATGATAATTATGTTTTCTTTTCAACGTATACAGATACGATCCTGCTGTCGGTGCTCCATGATGCAAGTAATAATGTATTAAATCATAACATAAATAGCCTATAAAACAGATGCATTTAGTTATGTATGTTTGAAGTCATTTGCTTTTTTCACACAATATATCCTGATATAATATAATTTATGAATATTTAAATATCGTACCTATTATAGTACCAGCGGCTACAAAATAAACTATTGTCAGAGGAAATATGACCTTATAAATTTGCCAAATAACTAGTGCCCCAAGTAAACTCAGTATCGGTGGAAATACCAATCTTCGTCCATCCAATGGTGCCTATTGATACAACTTTTATATATGTATAATAATAACAAAATTAATACATACAATTAATAATACAGTTTACATTTAGTTTAAAATTTCAAGTAAAAGTCCATGGTTCTTACCTTGTGATGGTTTCCATGGAACATAAAATGTAGAGTAATCAGCCATTTCGAGTCATCCGGTGGTTTAAAGTGAAATAATTTTCGATGCATGAAATACTCGATACTGATCCAGATAAATACTCCCAGAACAAAAGATGGTATAATATTTATAAGCACTGTAATCATTAAAAGAAAAAAAAGACATTTTATATATACAATAAGATATACGTAGAATACATTTAGAAGGATTTTTCATGCATATTACTTCACTATTTCATATTACGTGTGAATATAACAATAGTACAACTATACAAATTACCGATGTTTGTGGAAATATTCGAGACACAACCTGCATAAAGAAGACACATGGCTACAGGTAACCAGATAATCGGTAAGATATACCATGGTGTAACTGTTAGTAACTCTAAAATTTCTGATTGAAAATATCGAATGGGTCGGTTTACCGGCAGATTTACCCATTCCCAATATCGATCACCCATAAAGCCTACTTGCCACACGAGTGGTGCATTCCAATTAACCAGATTCTGAAATAAAACATAATTTTCATAAATGCAACCAGTATCTTTCTTTTCAATATATGTATATAAATATAAATATATAATATATATTTTTTTTTTATTAATTTGTAAGCATTTAAATATAGTAAAAACTGTGTAATATTGTGAGAACAGACATCTGTGATTTTATATCGGTTTTAAACTTATCTTAACACTTTTATCTATCATCGTGAATGTACGCTTTGTAGAACCGAGATAAACTCAGAGATAAACCAATCCTATTAAATGTATGTGACATGTAACGTGCAAATCATCTAATTCTTATAATCGTCATTTTATTTTTGATGTTATATATTTTTATTATATAATATAATATCATAATATAATCATAATATATAATATATAATTTAATAATTATTTTTCACAATTGATTATAACTTTTAGTTAGAATTATATTTATAATTTTCTATGTAGCAAAAAAATATATTTGAACAGGTAGAATATACATAACATATATAAAACATATATTATTTACTTATTTACTGCGTTTATGCAGATCATTGATTGACCAAGATCCAGACCGTCTTGGCGTTTTAAATTTATCTTTTACTATTATGTAATTTGCGGTCAAGAAGAATGAAATTTTTTTTTATAAAACATGTTGAAAAATGCACACACGTAAAATCGTACTACTAAAATCTAAAACGAATTATGAAATATTATTAATCTGATTGTTTAAAGTAGTGTTTTTAACATTGAGAAGTACAAATATATGATACAACATACGCGTATAATAGTTTTTTTCATTAATTTGAATGTCTATTTGCTACTTTTCATTTATAAATTACTCACTTCTAGTTCATTATATCTCTCTTGATGTTGCACAGCAAACTCCTCGAGAAGGTAGTAAGCAGACTTGGAATGTGGATTTCTTGCTAATTCTTTATCCAAGTTTTGATTCTTGAGACACAAGAGTCTGCCTTTGCCACCAGGATGATATCTCAAAAAATTAACAATATCATAATCACGATTACGATATTTAACGAGAAACTCCGACGATTCTTCCCGCGACGCGTTATCATGATGATTTTTTGTTCCATTTACACAAACTCTATCGGAATCCTTCACTGTGAAAGTGTTACTCTCTATGCTGTCTGAATGATATGTATTATCAAAGTTTCGACCTTGAGCAGTCATTTCAGAATACTATAAAAAAAACAATTATGTGCGTGATGTAAGACTCGGTGCGTACCGTGCACTCTAGTGCACTCTACTAAATAGCTGACGTTATGTGACTCGGTAATTCACTATAACAGATAAGATTTTGCCGTATATATTACGTGGGAGGACTCGATGATCGCATTATGCCTCGTAAACAGCGACACTATCGTACCGAATGTGGTATCGCAACGATAATCAAGATTATATTTTGCACGTAAGTAATGAAAAGATACGAAATATCTACGAATATATCGAAGCCATGTTAATTCATTCTAAAATGATACGCGCGATAAAATATAAGCATATGTACATGTATTATTAACTAAGTGCGATATTAAGCGTCGAAGTTTTTTTCAAAATTAAGCACCGTTAAAAATTCTACAAATTATAAATATTATAATTCCCCCACCTTGAGATTAAAAAATTGGATATTCTTTAATTTTTTTTTGTTACTATTTGGCAATTATTTCTCGAGTAGAATTTTTGTAGAATCATGCGTCCGAGTCTCTTAAGAAATACGCACTAGAACTTCAGCATAATATTTTACGTAACACCGCATGCAATTCTACATCTTTAGTGAAACACTAAAGATACTAGAAGACAACGCATTTTCGGCAATAAATAAGCTTTTATTTAAACGCTTTGAATCTTGTGTACACTGTGTCCTAGTAAACGTCTAAAGTATCAGTCGCTAAAAGTATTGCGACAATGCTCAAAGTTCGAGGACAAAATTACAATTTGAGCATCCGCGCTATCGAAAACGTACATAGTGTGTCGAGCAATTTAATGTAATCGGAAGTACTCGTTTACTATCGAAAATCATGTCGCACTAAAATAGTTACCATTACGCACTGTATAAACCTAACGAAAGTATACTCGTGTATAATACTCGCGCGTTTTCTTAAGTTACTTACGCATAACTTAAGAAAGTTTCTCAGGTAAAAGGAAATCTCTTTTCTCTCTTTCCAACAAGAAGTGCACGTGAACTGAACTTTCAGCAGTCTAAGACAGAATTATCCAACATTATATTATGTCATTTATAACTATATGTACATATCACTTCGAGGAACTACCGAGCGCATCGGACACAACAGTTCAAGCGAGTAACTCGAATTTATAGAACTCGAATGTATAGAACCGAGATGACAAGCACAATCTGTGTATTTGTTTATCGGTGCCATTCAAATTTTTTATTTGAGAAAAAGATAGGCCAAAAAAACTTGTATTTGAATTCCTGAAGTGTTAGACCGAGTCTACAATAGACATAATAGGTCTTTTAAGTCTTTTAATAAAAAATTAACCAATCACGATCGAACGTGAGGAAAATAATCGACTTGGCTCTTACTCGGCTTAAAACTTATCGCATCTATTGTAGACTCGGTCTTAAATCGTTCGATCGAGGGTGATCCAATGCAAACATATGCGGACAGTTTGATTCGAAAAAAAGGAAAGTCGCGTGACAATTGCAGATGTTTCTTAATCCTTATATGTTTCTAATAAGTGACATGGAAGAAGATTGACACAATAGTGATGAGGGATCTTTCTCTCTTTTTCTCTCACATACACACACCTACAGATTTCTTTAGATCTTTTGCTTAGACCTAATATCGGACCCAATTAGTTTTTTAAAATATTTAGGAACATAAAAAATACAAGCTAAAAAAATTATTGTATTGAGATTAATTTTAATTATTTGTTTGTCCTGCGGATAAATGAGAACTAAAAGATAAATGGGGTCTGAAACACCCTGTTAATGGCCAATGTACACCACATTAATTATTTTGTTTAAAGCAATATACTGAGTAAAAATATTTATCAAAATAAAATAAAGTTTTTTGACTTTTCAGAGAAAAAAATATGTAACATCTCTTCCGAACGGCGAATAAAAATTTTTTTATAAAAAATTTAATGAGATACATAATTTGATGTGTCCCTTTGTAATGAGGAATAATAATATGTTCTCTTTTACACCTGCTCATGTTCTTACAATGTTTGCGGTGAAATTAATCGCAGTTTTGATAATTAATTACAGTTTAGATAAATCCAAATAATAACTAATCATCATCAATAATCATCAATAATAACTAATCATCATCATTCACTTATCATTTACCTAGTGTCTCCCTAATCATAAATTAAAGAAATAATAGTTTACATTTAAAAAAAAAGAAAAATTTGATCTAATCTGCGAAGTAATAAATACATTATGTAACGCGCGTTTAAAGCTATGATTAAAAATTAAAATTAATAATACAAAAACGATGCGATCTTTTTACACCTGGGATGATGTAGGACGACCTCGGACGGTATGATAAAATTTAAACTTAAAATTTAAATATTTAAAATAATGGCGTTTAAGGAAAACCCCGTTTTTGCTGCGTTGTATGTTGTTTTACATGTATAGCCAACGTTATCTCGTCGATTCCTTGACGGAAACGATGAAACTATTGCTTATCGTACAACTCATATTGGTAGAGAAAATTATTTGCGCAATGGTCTATATCTGCTCTGACATGTGTAATTTCTAAATTTACATTTCTCGTGCACGAAGAGAAGGACGATATGCTTTTAATAGAAAATAGGGAAGAAAGTAAATAGATACGCATATATGTCGTCACTATTCTAAGCGATTCAAAAAATAGGTACCTCACGGTATTCAATTTAGATGAGATTTGTGGTGAGTAAGACCACGAGTTACTATTTACAATGGCACACACGCGTTACGCATTCGTTTCATCGAATTCGTAATGTCATTAATATAATGATCTACCGATCGCTCTTATTTTACATTCTGTATCACCTCTTTTACGATCTCAACGCAAAACTGTGACGCGCTCACTCGCAGCATCTGCCACTATATATATATAATTTGATCTTTTGTCGGCGAATTAATCCCGACACTGCGTACGTTCCCGCTGATTCGTGTGATTAATCGATCGCAGCTTAAAGTATGTACAATATAAATAAGACAAGAGGATGATCAATGGTGGCGTTTCCCCGTGCTTGGGTCGCATCTGTGCACGGTGAACGTGACTTTCGAATCAACAATTTAATTCCTTTATTATTGACATTACGGTTATTCGACCGACGTTTTTTACATCGGTATGTCATCACATTGTCTCACAGGCGAGAACTTAGAGGATAGGGCTTGGCATACCGACCACACGTTGATCATCCGTTCCTAGCGCGGAATCGGTATATAATATTTCCGTACCCAAAATAGCTGGACCAGCCAAACGATGTTGAGCGCCCCACACGCGAGGGGCTACTTCCCGAAAGAAAAATCTGTCAATCTTACAATAGCGGAAGGCTCCCGCGCGCAAAAATGTGAGCGCGAGATATCTCATGCAATACAATGCCAAATTTAATCTACCAGCATAGCCTGCACCGGTAATGTATCTTATCGAAATGTCATAATGGCACCACGCAAGTTCTCATTTCTCCTGGCGAAGTTAGCAGTAAAGAAATCTAAGACATCGCTTCTAATATTTCATTTCGCCGAACTGAATGCCGAACGTATCATTTAGATGAACGCAAATCTAATCGACCGTGTTTCCTGTCCATTTCTCTATGAAATACTAAACTAATTTTTTAAAATCAAATATGTAAAAATATGTACATATATATATATATATATATATATATATACTTTTTTATAACATATTTGTTATAAGGAAATTTATATTTTGCAAAAACTCAAGCTTATTTTAAACTCATATATAAATGCGCTTGTAATATAAGTAATATAGATTGTAATATAGATATAATTAATGTATCTCTTTTTCCCTTTTATAAAAGGTAGGAAATAATTTTCCGTTTTAAAAATGCGTTACGCGAGCAAACGTAAAATCCAAAAATTAATTTAAAAAATGAATTCGCATAGTACTTGACACCTATTCGTTATGGAATATTTTGAAAGCAAGGTCGATCAGTTAGACTGTCATGACATGCGTAAGGTAAACCTCGGAGGAATCAAAAATACACACATTACACCGGGACCATAACAAAAGCAGTAAACAAATCAGCTACGTTTAGCTAACAATTCGACTACATTGAATTTTATTGTCTAGTCTCTCCAACCGTCTCTCTTCTTCGTAGATTAAACTACCGATCTATGGAAAAAAATCGCACTTAATTAAAATCGAATTGACACGGACGAAATCAAGGATCCCACGTCCGATCATCTCCATATCACACGATACTAAAAAGCCAGAACATTCTATTTTCTTTGCTATTTTTTTGTCCGTTATATACGCCTACCGTAATCCACCAGTAATTCGCGATTTTACCTGGAAGTATGATGACAGTAGAGTTTGAACGCAGAACCGTTGCGACGCAATTGATCGTTCTCTTGCGCTCTACTACACCTCTAAAATGTATTCCAAATTACATATTGCTTTAATGGCGCGATCCGACATATTGAGCTCGACTTATGGCAAATTCATGGTTTACCCTATATCAATTTACGTAAAGATTTACATATGTATACAAGAAGAACGATCGACGCATCCTAATAATTTCAAACAAATGAACAATAAGCGCGCGAATGCAGACTTCTCTTGTGACTTTCCTTAAATTTTGATATACATAATATAAATAAATATATATAAATCGCAAATACTTAGAGTTCGATTTATGTTTGATGTGATACACTCATCAGAATACATTACAAAGAACTTCAAATAACTTCGCTCATTTGTTGTTCACTTGCTCAATATTTTCGATTTTAAAGATGCATAATGTTAATTGATCTAAGATATCAATAATTATAGATATATAAAGACAGAATTTTTTTTTTTTTTTTGTAAATCTTTGCATTAAAATTAAAGATTTAAGATAATTCTTGTTTAGAACAGATTCTATACAAATAAACAAATAAACTTTAAAATCTAATTCCTCTAAACAACTTACAAATTAGTGACCATAATTCAAAATAGATATTTTATTTGTGTGTGTATATTTCTTTATATAATAATAGAGATAATAAATTCTGATTATTAATTTAATAAACCAGTTTTGAGTCTTTATATATGTATAATATAATTATATCCGTACAGATTACGGGCAAATAAAAAAGGTCTTGCCGATTATGCGTTTTTAAAAGTTCATCACTTCCATTTTGAAGGCCCTACCCTTCATTGCTTTGTTAGCTATTTTACTCATAGAAGGTGCGGCATTCGTATCATCGTCGCTATTGACATCCTCATCTTCTTCGGGGAAGTCCTCGAGCCGATCGTGATATTCGTCAAGCTGAAAATTAAAAAATTCATAACGTATTAAATATTTATTAAAATGCAAATCTAAAAAAAAGAGGTCACGATCTTGACTTTGGAAAATTGCATCGAAATAATTACAATTTTTAATTACAGTTTTCAGAGTTACTCGCCAGTAATAATAAAAATTATCTTTTCCCAACTCCATATATATAAAAACCGCATGTAAAAAAAGAATTTCAATTTCAACCGTCAAGATTATATAAGCCTCGCAAAACATCGAAAGGTTTAGTCATAAGGTCTAGATCCAGGTTTTGCATAAACTTCTGTTCAGCTTCCATTCGCATTCATCATTGCGTAAAAATCGAAAAACAAATAGCACATACTTCTAAATAGAAGCTATTTATAAACTTTTGATTCCAGCAAGTAAATTTTTAACTCGCGATCGAAGAATCGTAAATAGCCTCTACTTCTGTTTGCTTTCTTATTTCCGCATGGCAAAAAGGCTATTTGAAGGTGACTTAGAACAATGTGAATACGCAATTTGATAGTTGACAGGCCACTTTTAATTCTCAACCGATCAATTGCACCGTTCTATACATACATGAGCAATTCTGGTGAAGCATAACGTGAATCCTGATGAGAGTGGTGGATTGACATGCTAATCAGGCCAAACTTCGGGACAGAATGTATACTTACCAAAACGAGCATGCTGATTCATTGCATTAATGGAGTATAATATATATTTACACTTCATTATTTTTTATAACATGAATTTTGTATATAGACTAGAATTATTTCACAACTGTCCAATTGCAGAATTAATTTTTGTGATCTGCGCTAATCTTATTGATTTGGTATGTGACGTAATACTACATTAAATATGTATTATAGTATTTCAGAGATGACATGAATTTTAATATATAAACAGTATTTTTTAAGTCAAATATTTTATATCAGCCTCAATCTTTTATTTATGCAAAATAACGCCGAAAAAAGATTTTTAATATTATTGTCTTTCTCTGAATATTTATTCAATTTATTACAAGAATTTGAAAGATCTAATCAAAAGATCTAATGCGATTGGACAGTTGTGAAATAATTCTAGTCTATATACCAAATTCATGTTATAAAAAATAATGAAGTGTAAATATATATTATACTCCATATAATGCATTCTATCAATAATGATGATGATGACATATTTTGAAGAACATATTAGATTTATTTAAAGATATCGGCATACTATTTCATTATTAAATCGTGCAATTAATTAGTCGTGATTTTAAATTCGAAATTTACCACGTAGTAGAAAGAGAAGACAAAAAATCAGGAAACAGAAACTAGAGTCACGATGTTTACGATATGCGCTGACATCGTGTATGTATGACGATGAATGCACTAGCAGTAACATTCACAGGATGCATTCTCAAAAATTGATACTACAAACTCACGTGTAACGTAGCTACGGGGATATCGAATCGACGTTACCACAGACAGAATGGATGCTTACCTACAACTGTAGATTGTACGTTCAATTGTAAGTTATGTGACTCTAAAGCGAGTCACGTACGCACGCTTAATTGGCTCACCATGAGGAGCAGCTTGCGTAACAACTCCGGGGAATCGATATAAGCAACATTTACGAATTTGTTTTAATCACGCAAGGCCACACTGATCAAACGACATGACATTCGTTAACCCGTGGTGCGCTAATTAAGTTATCCTGTTTGTACAAGCTATCTCGGAGGGGTACAACACTACTCATCCGACAATCCATAATTATTTAAAAAAAAGAAACAACACTACTCTCATACTCCAAAACAATTAGCTCAATGAGGAAGAGACAACGTGCACTCATTTATCTTTATGTCGTCCAGTCTGTTATTGTCTGTCACGGACTTTACACACATTCCATCACAAGCCACAAATGCTATTTTCGCGGACGACCTTTTTCTCCGCGTAACTTCCAACTTCCTTCCAAAAATAACTTATTGGGTTTCTACGTATAAATACATGTAGCTACGATCACAATTGATCGCTATACTCACATCAACATCGCCCATCATTTCTTTAGTAGAAACGGTGGTATCGATACGACGAATACTGCCTTGATGTATATCTACGTCGAGTTTCACCAACTGGAATCGACGTAAAAGGAAAACGATCGGAATCGGAGCGACACCCGCTAAAATGATAACGACGGCGATGCCCAACACCCAGCCAGGATAACTCGTGGGAACTGCCTCACCCTAAGGGATAAGATGAAAATAAAATATTTTTACGATAATATAATTATATATTTTAGTATACGGTGTCTTACCGTTGTTGCATTCCACGCCGAATATTGCGGTTTCTTGATGAACATGGAACCGATGCTGAACAAAAGGATGCACCCCATTATTATGGGAGCAAGAAATCGCCACGTAATTTGCCAATAAGGCCCAGGTTTATATCCGGTCATCTCTTCGATATCCTTCGTAAATCTGCACAGCGCATTCGCACCATTAGTCTATTAATCTATTTTATTTCTGTTAATCTATTTTAGAAGCATTAGAAAACAATCCGCTTGTTATAAATAATAACAAATCAAGAGGGTAAACAAGGCCAAATATGTAAAGAACGAGCTAACAATTAGATGACATTTAAATTATAACGATTCTTAATAAGGTTAAATGGGATGGTTCGGTTTTTCACATTGGAATTATATCTTCGAATTGATAGCGATAATTTTTATAACCATGTTGACAGGAGATTTTAATCATATGTAGTTAATGTTCTTTTTGCGTGCCGATGAAGACTCCGTGAAGTCGAAACGTTTTATGTTTTTATTTATAACAAATTCATTATATTTAATTTTATAATTTGAATGTCATTTAATTGTTAGCTTGTTTTTTACATATTTGGTCTTGTTTACCCTTTTGATTTGTTATTTTAGAAGGTCGCGATTTTAGAAGATCGCGGAACGTTCAACTCACTTTTCGTGGCCATACACGAAAATCACGGAGATCATTTCCATCAGGGCGACTATAACGAGACCTATAGTACCGGCAAAGCTGTCAAACATCTTCAGCCAATATTCTCCAGCACCGGTACAGAAGATAAGCCCCACGAAAAAGCATATGACACAGACAACTCCTGTGTAAGTTATAAATTACACAATTAAAATTATAATATTCTTTTCAGTGATTTTTTGGTAAAATATTTTAATAGCGTGCGCTCACCTGTCATGTATTGCTTCTTTATTCTCCTGAAGAGATCTATGTCGAAGATTACACAGAGCATACCCTCGAGTAGTCCGATTTGTGAACCCAGGCCAAGAGCGAGAAGCATCATGAAGAAAATGCAAGACCAAAACGGCGCGCCCGGTAGTTCCACGATCGCTTGTGTAAATATGATAAAAGCCAATCCGGTGCCTTCGGCAGCCTGTGTGAAAGTAATTATGATTTAATTACTTCACGATCATACGCCCAACGAATTCATGGGACTATCATTGCTCACGTTGTCCAATTCTTTGCTGAGACTGCATGCTTTCATTGTGAAGTTCATCGAGGTGAGGTCCCCCGAGGAGTTGCTCATAAAGCGTTCGTAGTCCTCGAGGTTGAACGAGGTCAAATTATCCATCAGTCCATTTTTTATCAGGGTATCCCTCGCGCTAAAATAAAAGCGATTTAACATATCTTCTGTGTCCCTCTGTTCTTCGTCAACGATCAGTATATCCCGTCCCGTCCCATTATGACTCGATCCCTCCCGTTTCTAAATGCTCAACCATCGACACGTCTGACACTTGCAATCTGATTAAATTAAATTGTGTTGTGTCATGTAAGCATACATTAATAATGTAATTGATTTTTGCAGTTCAATTTCAACAATGTCACTAACACGAATTGTCATACATTATTAATGTAACTTTTTTTTTACAACTTAATTCAATTAAGATTTCTACTAATGTGCGTTATTATACATTGATAGTACAGATGGTTAAAAGCGACGATACGCATATCTTCTCGAACAAGCGGCAACAGCCTATCATGGTCGTTTAAAGACACATCTCCGCAGCCGTGGACAATTTTTTCTCACTACCCTCTTCGCGATGGCGAATTTAGAAACGATGGCCGCACTTGCGGTCGCATTACCTGGCGACGCACTTGTCCACGTTTGACATTGCCTTGAACCCCAAAATGGCGAAAATGACAACGCTCGCGTAAATGGCAGTAAACGCGTTGCACACGCTCACCAGGATCACGTCCCTCACGCAGTTGTTATCGGGAGTGTTGTAGCTGCCGAACGCGATCAGGGAGCCGAACGCCAGCCCGAAGCTATAGAAGACCTGGGTAGCCGCGTCAAGCCAGACCATGGGCTCCAACAATTTCTCAACCTTGAACGAATAAAGTAAATGTCATATCTGTTGCTCGATATATCGCTCTTTCACAACGCTTTCTTCGATAAGGTCAACCCTGATCGGGATCGATCGTCACCTTTGGCGTGTACATGTGCGCTAGTCCAGCGCTCGCACCCCTCAACGTTATCCCGCGGATGAAAAAGATGGTCAGTACCAGATACGGGAACATGGACGTAAAGTATACCACCTGGAAAAAAAGGATGATTTATTTAATGATAACGCAAAACAAAAGACGACCGCAAAGTTGATCTCTTCTCAGCACGATTAATATTAATTGAGGAAATGATTGGTTTTGATCTATCTTGAGATTGCTTACTTTGCCGGACGATTGTATTCCTTTCATGACGATGAAAAACACAACAATCCAACTGAGGCAAAAGACAAAGTACAATCCACCATTTAAGACCTTGGCCATCGTCAATGGATGGTGCCGCGTCCAAAGTAGTCCTGTACCAAAAATACGCGGTCTCCGAACTTTTCGCGCATTCCTCCACCGGTTTCCCGTCCAATTCCGGGCATTTTGCCCACGGCAGTGATTCCTAAATTGCGTCAGAATATGCAGAAATAGATCATCAATATATGCTTTAACGGGTATACTGTTGGAGCTGTTGTAAAAGCTGAAGCGATACTTTGAGCACCGAATTTAAAGACCGACATTGTGATTTTACATATAATAGTATAGCTTCATTACGCAATTTATATGCAATAATATCTATCACTACAGCAATACAAGGCAATAATACTCATTTACAAAAAATTAGTACTTACACCAAATTTGATCGTGACAGCCTAATTGGAACATGAAAAAAATAAATGTCATTAATAGCATAGTTTGCAAATTTGATGGAAGATATTGATATTTCTTACGTAGACGCCACTGATAATTACATTTAAGTGTAATATTTTGTACATTTTTATTATCACTACCTTTTATAAAATTCAAATCGTCATTTATATGAAAATTTTCAATTAGAAAATACTAAAATTTTTATTTCAGTTTTACTCATAATTGAAAAATTTTCTAATTTTATTCCTCTAATTTATAGTTGAATCTTTAGTATGTCTAATAGAATATTTTTACTGCAAAGTACTAACAGACTTTAACCACTTTGTTTTTATCGTAAGCGACGTCTTTCATTACTTATTTAAGTCTAAACTGTGAAATGGTGGAGAGGGAGGGTCACTTAGAACGTCTCGACACAGATTACCGTGGCGTCAATCGATACTACGAACCTTATCGATCAGCTTACCTCAAGTGAGTTGAAGAGGTAATAGACACACCAGGTAATAATTACGTTGTAGTAAAGCGCAACGAAAAACGTCACTATACACGACGCGATCCCTATACCGCCTAGCCAAGGGTGTATCGTGTTCCAAACTCCCAGAGCACCCTGCCGCATACGTTGTCCGAGACCAAGCTCGATCAGAAAGAGGGGTACACCCTCCAAGATAAGCATCACGAAGAAAGGAATGAGGAAGGCACCTGAAACATATACACACATGCAGATATCTCTTTAACAGATTTTTAATATTAATGTGTTATAGATGTTGATTAAAATTTCACTGGGAAACATAATTTAATTAAATATAAATATACCATTTTTATATATAATAATTTTTTTTTTAATCGTAATGTTTAAATTGCTCTCTTGACCCGTTCATTGATAGAGTTAAATAAATATTTTGCTTAAATGAGAGAGATTTTCTATTTTATAGCATCATTTCATCCGCTTTTTTGCGTCCTCGATCCCTGACAAAGTCTTCTCTCCCTTTACTTTTAGATGTCTAGTTTCGCTGGAGCGCCTCGTATTGATCGCGTAACTTAAGTTCTAACCCGTTCGGCCATTCTACGATGATTTTTTGGTATTCATATACAAACTAGAACTCAGGAGAAAATCGCGGATTGGAAAATGTTGAGGTACGCACAACCGATGAAGTTGCGTACAAAAAAGTAGAAAGATAATTGTAACACTTTTCAACGATTGATTAATTATACTCTGATTGTAGCTGCTCTTAAACATTTTAGCTTTGATATTTGATTTACTATTAACGGCACAAGAGAGGCTGAAAATTTGCCGAAGAGTTAAAACGTGCAAAGAAACTGAAACGGAATATCAATTTTGATTATGCAGGTCCTCATAAGGTTTGATAATACGTTGTGGTAATTGATGCGTCGTTTAACACCTAAATGACCCGTAACCCAGGCTCTCTGTGTTTAAAGCCGCTATTACATTAGAGCCGTGAACCACGGCGGCAGATGTTAGGTCGTCGCGTGCTTTCTGTTACACAGTGGTATGGATCGATCGATGGGCGTTCGGCGACGCGGACGCGTTACAGCGCAACGAGGAAATTTCCATTGAAAGCCGAGTCTTTTGACTCGTTTAGCTTAAAGGTGTGTGTATTCATGTGCCGCTGAAAATCATGAAATTCAATCACCGACAATGATTTGCACAATTTCTCGCGCTAGTGATAATCAATGTGCAATTTAATGCCAATTAGCAATTAACATATCGAAAGTTTAACAAAGTTCAACAGGTTTTCAGAAATTATGTTTACTGCTACATGGTAAAACAATAATATGCGAAGGGTTCTATTTTTTAAATAAAAAAACTTTCTTTTCTACGTTAAAAAAAAAATGGATTGGAAATGAAGCTCTTTGTGATCTCGCGCGCATTGCATTCACGGCACTATTTAATTTTGGATCTCGATCGTAAGTGGGGTGCCTGGCACTTTTAGACGAAGGTATTACCCTACGGCAATAAGGTAGACGTTAGAGCGGCACGATAATCTGGTAATTGGAAACTCGATCTGCGCAGTTGCTGGATGGTAACCGATATGATTTCGGCGTGTATAAACTCCGGCGTCATAATCACGCGAGGACCACCCGTGCACCTCTCGTGACCTACCTCTGCGAAAATAGACGTATGTGAAACAGCCGTTCGTTCGTTCGTGATTGATAAGAAGAGCTGCTTCCCGAAGCTTGGCGAGCTTAAAATAATTCGAGATAGAGGAGCGAAATTTCACGGGCTAACGGCATATTTTCCACCCGAAAAAATCGCGTCTGTAAAAATCTATTGTCCGGATTGCAACATTACTACGCACACAAAATATTTCACGCGGTCACTAAACAAATTGCCATATAGCTGATACATATGTCTAGTATTTGCAGTTGGTCGACCTTTTACGTTATGTTTAATTAAATCGTAAGCGTAACCTTGAACTAACTTTATCTCGTATAACATATGTTTCTTTCGCGTATTGATTCCGTTATTATATTTTATTTCATCTGTCGCGATAAGATGCTTTTAACATTAAATGCATGGTAGTAATTCAAATTATGTAATCCAAATTAAGTAGCTTATAACTTTTTTTACAACATACATGAACAATGTGTTTGCAACATACATAAACCGTGTGATTATAAATGCAACGATTATGTTTTCTCAAGGATTGATTAACTTCTATCTATGTAGCGAGGAAGAATCTATAAACTCTTGCGCAAGTATACTTTTCATTATACATAGCCACTATTTTTCCACGCAAAAAATGCATTTGATAAAAAGATGATATGCTAGCAACGTAAAGGGCCGTCGCTTTTTGATTAAACATAGAATAACGAGAGGAGCGGCTAATTAAAGCAGAGTCGACCTATTATAAAAATCTGTTTAAAAAAAACGAAAAAAACTTATTATAAGAAGAAGATTTATTACAATATTTGTTTTTATAAAAATGAAACATCCTTACAAAGTTATTATTAAATTCAAAAGTATGAGAATGTCTCAACGCCATTTAGAGGCATCGTGATTTAAAAATAGAAACGGTCAAATATATGGACTGAACGGAACTGAAGACTTAATGAAAATTGAATGAGTTGCGCGCAGCGCAACCATTCAGTCATGAATTATAATACGCTGTCAAGCGTGATCTGGTATATTAATATTGATTTTTCAATTCGTTACAATGCCAGTAGAAAAGCATTTTACTATGTAGCATTATATTAGACGAAACGGACCGAAGAAATATGAAGGAAAAAAAATGATCTTCAGCTAAATAAGAAAATAAATTTATCACGAAAGTTTTGTAATATCTTTCGAGTGTATTAGCCGCCGAAATGATCGATAAGAAAATGCGTCTTTAAGGATGGAAGCATACGAAATATTTCGTAGCAGTTATATTTAACCCCGGTGTGGAATTGTGGGATACCTGAAAATAGTCGTTGACTAGTATAGCCATGCTTATACCGGCTCCACTGCCTTCGTATTGAGCAGCCTTGTCCTTGCTCTTTTTCGCTTTACATCCGACGCCATAGAGACTAGCAACGGCCGCAAGAACTATTTCCAATATATGCAACTTTATGACATATACGTTGACATATGTCAACACTTGTATCGAGCGGTTATAAATAAATGTTACACCTTTCGGAAACCTGGCGCCCGTTCAAATTCTTTTCCGCGTAGAAGACCGAATTCTTGGAAGATGAATGATGAGAAAAGAAAATTTATATCATTTTAGTCACGTGCCAAATATAAAATTTTCAAGCATTCCATCTTACTAACGTGTGCAATGAAAATTCAACAGTCTCTAGTTTCGGAGATTATAGAATTCGTGATTTTAAAATAACCTTCCACCAATAATATTTAATTTATTATCAAATCTTTCTTGGATACATAACATAATTGGATAACATAATCTTGTAAGCAGTATAGACACTGTCGCTCTATTTTATAATGCATCTGCGTTGAAAAAAACGTTGCTATCTCGAGATCAATGTGGTTACTGTAAAAGGGACATATAACTTTGTAACATATGTAGATATATATAGGTATTCTCATGTGGGGGAAACTGGAGTTTACCTAGCTATCCGTTGACACGCACCTGGTTCAAGAACACCCCGAGGTGTCGTCTATTGCGACGAAGGTCGTAAAAGTATAAACACACAGCTTACCAATAATAATACAAAATAATACAAAACAAGTATTTACGTTAAAATATCATTTACGAGTGAATTTCAATTAGTCAGAATTTTATCGAACGTTTTACATGTAATTTACGCGACTGCGTTTGTATCTATGCATCGTCATCGATCTTATCAACACTCACCACCTCCGTTCTGTTGGCACAGATAAGGAAACCTCCAAATATTGCCCAGACCAACGCTGTATCCAATAATACTGAGGAAGAATTGCATTTTTCCGCTCCATGCCGCCCTGTTCTCCTCCTTTGTCTCCTGACTGCCAACATTTTGACTTCCCGTCGCCACGATCGTCACGTTGTGACCGGGTTGGCGATGATTGTTTAAGGGAGCCAGCTCGTGCCCATTTCTTCCAGTTTCGACTACCATTCTCTCGTGGATCTCGATGGGTACACAAAGAATCGATCACTCTGCCCGCCTGGTGGTGTACCTAATTGAGATCTTTAGCACACTCTCCGTGTTTGTTTGCCAAGCTCACCCCACGTGCCACTCCTCTTCTCCACTTCCTGCCGTCCGTTTATTTCCTTTTTTCCTGTGTATACACGAATCCCGGTAGTTAATCTCCCGCTCCGTCGATTATCGACACAATTTGGCAGAAACACGCGTATCTTTGCGACCTCACCTACACTATCACTATCACCGCCGCGCTGTTCATCGACTCCAGCGCGAGCGGATAAATAGTGAGCGTACAGCAATAACGTAGCAATAACAATAACGTTAACAACAACAACAATAATAATAGCAACAATAGTTATCTTCACTTCGTAATGTCAACAGCGTCCGCACTATCGCGTCCGAAAAAATACTGAGATCGGTCTTTCCCTCCTCGAAGAACAACCAACAATTCGTTTCCTAGTATTAAGCGTACACTCCTTCTTTGCAATGATAAGGGTGATATCTCGTCCGAGTTTCGTTCGTTTCTTTCTGATACGTGCGTGTCCCGATGATACACCTTATTGACTGTTTGCGGACGCATACGCGGTCGCGTAGCGGGCTGCGGCAGGATGGTAAGGGTGCGAGGTACGAGGAAGGATACGTCATAGGATAGGCTAGGACCTATTCGCCAAACGAAGTGGGTGGCACGTAGGTGACCCGATAAAAATCGAGCGACGCGATATATGAGTTACGAGGAAATCCGCGGGTCACGTGTTACAGTCCTCGCTGTCGAAGAATATCGATGGCCAATGAGTCGTTGGAGGATACGCGCGCTTTCAACACGCGTTATCTGACATTGATGGAAGAAGCGACGGGGGTTGCGTCGCACCTAACGTTACGTTTGGAAGCAATCGTAGCGTGAAAAACGGAGTAAAAGAAGGGGCGAATGAAAGTACGCGTGTCGTTAATAGTCGCCGTCGAGACGAAATATCGATCGATCCTCCGCGCGGAAGTGAGATACCGAAATGAGAGAGAGCGTTAGAGAGAAGAGAAGAGAAGAAAGCGAGAGAGGGAGAAAGAGAGGAAGGGATGAAAAAAAGAAGGATCGAGAGACTCTAGAGAGACTTTCTGGCTTCACGAAGCAGAAGTGGGACGATGTTCAGAAGTAGCTGGATTGTCATAGAGGGTGTTCTTCGTCAGCCCTTAACGAGTGCCCTTAACGAGTTCCTCTTCAGCTTTAGTCGAAATCGACGTCGATAATAGTCTTCCTGCTTCATGAATCGAATTCCTTTAAGTCGCTGCCGTTTGCGGATCGATATAGTCGGAAGTCACGAGTCCAGCATCATAGTTAGTCTCCCTCGCCTCGACTCTGCGCGCGAGGAAGACGTTGCGCCTCTCGTCGTCGTCGTTGCCGCTGCCGTTGCCGCCGTCGTCGTCGTTGTTGTCGTTGTTTCAGGTTTAATACAAGGTCTCGGAGAACTTGTTGGCGAGCTTATTATTTAAACTCGGTGATCTTCGGACGGGTCGGACTGACGTCGCTGCGGAGGCGCGTGTGTCGTTGAAGAGCGAGACTTCCGAGGCATTTGGTACCCATGTATACCGCTCCTCACTTCACCACCAGTCTCTGTTTCCCCGTTGTGCTTCGTTGCTCTACGTTCCGTCAGCAGGAAATGCGAGAAGCGCGAACGGCAGAAATCCGCGTAAAATTTCGCACCGTGCGTGTTAACTCGGTGAATATGCGCCTCGTACGAACGTCGATATCGGACTGAGCCAACGCTAGTGCGCGACGATGTGCGCGAGGGAACGGAACGAGAACCTCTGGAGCGACATCGACGTCTGTACAATACGACGAAGGTTCGTTCTACCGGTGGTCCGGTCCCCCGATTGGCCGCGGTAATTGTGTACGTACGCGCATACGCCGGCCGACCGACCCCTTTTAAACGGTGAAGAGCCGGGTAGCGCGAGCGTTGTTATCTTATTATATTATAGAGCAGAAGAGGTAACGGTTTAAAATGGGGTGAAAAACTATTTGAAACACCGACTTTTTTCTTTCACAGAATATCCAAATTTTATAGATCATAGATGCGATATCTGGGTTACAATTATTTGCAGTCAAAATTAGTAAAGAAATAAAGACTTGGGTGAAAATTGTTAAACACCCCGATCAACTTTTATTAATCGTCAACAGATAGTAGATTGTGCGATATTTTATTAACGAAGAGGGATGACAAGTGCCAATGTAAATAAAGAAATTAACTAATCTGCGTCATGATTCTTCATTGAAATGTTTTTGCTAATTGTTTTGTGTGCACATTCATTGATCTCTTAGCCCTCCAGGATGATGAAAATGTTTTTCTTCGTTTCAGTGACGTGAGTTTCGATACGATTCGCTTGAACTTCGCGGGTCTCTTCTGGGGTGGCGAGGGTAGTTCAAACTGACGAACCGGCGTCATCGATCGGATTATTGTTCCGTTAGGGGTAGTAGAAACGGCCGCGCAGCTTCCCACACGTTTCCATCGTAACCGCTTCGATCGGTTCTGCAGTATCTTTATAACTAGGTCTTCTGTAGGCTTATTCTGTAACTCTCAATGTATTTCTGTAACTCTTAATGACAGTCGTTATCGTTACATTATCGTATAATGGTAAAAAAAGTTAATGACAATATAATACGTCATTAAAAATTATATTAAGCACCTAAGAACGTTTTGATTCTCCGAGCTACTTCATCGCTTTCGATGAAAAAAGCAATTTTTGTCGAGATTGTTTGGCAATATCTGAATCGAAGGAGATTGAGAACAAAATGAATATAATTTTTTTTCTTTTCTTCTATTTATTATATAATAGTTTTTATATATGTATTTCGTGCATGCATATTTTATTTTAAAAAATATGAGAAAATGTGTCGCTTTTTGTTTTCTCTTGGCAAGATTCTTGGCAAGCTCATGACGTCGGTGTTTAAAGACGGTAGCGATCACTCCGTGACGTCATTCGACGCTATAGTTAATGTACTCTAGGGAGGCAAGACAAAACGTTTCGCGGGATCTGCCCGAGATTGCTATATATGCCTAGGTACATAGAGGCCGGTTAGTCAGTAGCTTCGTCGAGTTATGTAAGAGGTCTCGTAACCTTTTGACCTTGTTCTTGAGTTCTTCACTATCCACCGCTCCGTATATCACCGTTTACCTGAATTGTATTGAGTAACATTAATCTATATACTTATGCACGTGTCAGTTGCACAGTAATGACTCTCGCAACATTCTGCTTTCAGTGATCTGCGCCAAGTAAACTTTGATCTTCACGTAGAACATATATATTATTGAAGCTTTTTTATAGTAGAGACGTAAAATGGTTAAAGAAGTATTTTAGAAAGTATTCCAGAAAATCCGCTTAGTTGATACTTCTTCAAACATTGAACGATGAGTCGTCTAGAAATTTGATATACCACTTATCTTTCCTTTCGCCGATACACCTATGCTGATTATGGCACACCAACGTCACGAGCAGTGCTTGCATAATACCGCGTAAACCTTGGAAACAATTTTCCGCCTACAAATCAGTTCGGACGGTTAAAATATTAACGAAGAAATAAAGTATTAAAGTAGTTTCAGAAATATATAATTTTTAATATGAGACTAGGAAAAGGATTATTAAATTCTTAAAATAAATAAAATAATGAGACACAACCGGCGTTCTAGGTATCTTTTCATCTTTATCTTTCATTTCTATTACAAGTTCACGTTTATAATATTCATTTTAATGCACACTGCACATTTATGCTGCACACAGCATATACTTTTCCTTTTACATTTCCTTCTAACAATATTCTGTATTTTTATGTCATTAAATATGTTATTAGACTTCAACAACGTTCGCTACCGCTGCAAAATAATTCAAATATGTGGGAATAAAGACTGTTTGGAGCAATGTTATACAACGTAACGACGCGTGCATGTAATGAGCAATATATGTCCTTGCTGTTCAATGCACCGTGTTGAATACGGTGGACAACCGAACGATGGTGATCGCACCGAATAATACACAGGATATGATTTTCCTTTTTGTTTAAAAAAGTGTCCAGCTTTATTTTTCTACCACAGGAATTGAAACTCGCGTTAGAAGTGAAGAATTCACGGTGAATAGATCGCTGATCTCGTCTTTTGCCGTGCATGTCCTTCACGTGCAAAATAAGGATATAGATACCA
This sequence comes from Crematogaster levior, assembly GCA_901521435.1. Taxonomy (NCBI): domain Eukaryota; kingdom Metazoa; phylum Arthropoda; class Insecta; order Hymenoptera; family Formicidae; genus Crematogaster; species Crematogaster levior. The sequence goes on from CABEGB010000713.1 coordinate 41,668, forward strand.
AAGCTCGTACCATGCATCTAGCATACTAAAGTGGTTATACAAGTCCATCCTCACAATGGTCATTCAACTTCTTTCTACTCCTCGGTCCAAAGGATTTTGTATTATTCTGAATAGTACCGCGTCCCTTGGGAATAAACGCGGATTATGCAGACCCTAAACCGGTAATGAACCCATTTCACGAAGTTCTCACGATGAAATATTCGACTTGTGTGTGACATTTGACTTATATCTTAATTACATTACGCTTAAAAATTTTTTTTACAAACAAAAAAGAGAAAGAAAAAAAATATTATTGGTTGAAAACATTTTCAATGTGTCAAGTTTGCAAGGATGAAGAACGTGAAATAGGATCAACTAGACATCTAGCTAGATATCTGGCTTTTTTCAAATAAAATTAATTTTGTCAATTATTTCTCTGACAAAATAAAATACTTAAATCTTTCTCTCGGAAAAACATATTTTCTTGCGGATAATTTTTCATGTTATACTTCTGTCACAATGAAAAGAATATATCTATTTGCGTACTATCATTAGGTCAACAACTATGTCAAGGATGCATTGCCGCGACACATACCGAAGAAATCAATTTGTTTAATATAAATGTATGCCGCCATCACGAAACCATTATTACTAATACGCTTTAAAAGATTTGCTCCATGAGTACACTCGATATAACAATACGACAATATACAGTTCTGAGTATGTGAAAAATAGAATTATTATTTATTTTTATATATATATAAGTAAGTAAAATAAACAACATAATTTACACGAGTCGATTTCTTGGGCAAAAAATTCTTCGTCCGTCGATTTCCTGCAGTCTGCAGTTTTCAAAGTATTATACTTTTTATTCGTATTGTATATTTTATTTCTGTACCCCTCGCAGTAAGAGCGATAAGAGCGGGTAAGAGAATATGATATAAATCTTCGGTACATATTGTGCCATGGCAAGTAAGCTAATGTGATACTACATTGGTCGGTGTAAGTGGACGCTTACCATAGACCATTCCCTCCCATAGACGGTTTCACGTCACATCCTCATTCAGGAATTTATTAATAATGAGACATTGTTTACGAGTCATCAATGTTGATCCTTCTGCACCATGGAAATCCCTATTAAGGACAATCAAAGTTCCCATAAGTATCTCGTGCACAAGTATCTCGGACGAAATAACGACGTATTTGAATCACCGTACAATTTACGTTCCATAATTCTTTCCAATAAATAGATAAGCAAGTCCAATTATCTTGGAACATCATGTATACTAGTATATACTCATGTACGCACACATGTTAAAATATATTGTTACAAATATTCGCTCAAAGTTATTTGACATACATCTGTTATTAATTATTAACTATGTAATTTAAATAGATATTAATTTTGGCATTTTGATTAATGCAGATGAAGCGTAGTTTGATGTACAACGTTCAAAATAAATCAAGAATATTGTAATCAGGAACATTGTAATCCATAAATTAATATTATGTACGTCAAATATTATGAGTCAGAAGTATTATATCAACGAATTACATAAAAATTAAATAATTAGATAAAAAAAAGAATCTGTAATATAATGTATAAATATGACGCAATAAATTGCAATATTAATATTTAAGATAATAAATTGTAAATAAATCTTTCTACATTTTTGTTTATTCGATTTTTATTCGGACTTGCAGTAATCGGTACCTGTAAAAATATAAATATCATAATAAACAAGCTTTCAAGGAGACGCGTTGTACATTTCATGCACACTTACCCGGCGTTACATCTAAAATCCAATCTATATATGTGCCGACACGCGTGTTGATTCCTGGTTTATCACTGCTGCAACCGAATCCAGAACTGATAATACCCACGAGAACCTCTCGCTTCGTCGTGGGATTCTGCCAAAGATTGGGACCACCGCTGTCGAACTATAATAAAAATTGTAAATATGAAAGTAAGTACTTTTTTTGCAACAACTGCTGTAAAATTTCCTGCGCCACCTGGCACGCGTCTTTTCCTTCCCCATAAGTGCATAATTGACTGTACGAAACATTCGGATATTGTCGACGACACTCTCGATACGTAATCACAGTTATCGTAACTTTCTGTAAAGTTTTAGACTTCATTCCTCCGAATTCTGTCGTTCCCCAACCTGTTTCGATCAAATTGAATGATCAAATAAAATCAATGCGTAAAAACTTGTTATTTGCGAAATGATGAAAACTTATATGATGTTTGAAAACACATTAAATTATTTAGATAATAAATGTTGCGATAATATTGTCTCACCCAATAAATCCACATAACTTCCTGCGAAGGAATCGGACTGATGTTGAAACGGAAGACAAACCGGCCCGACTTCCTCGCTGAAATTTATAACAGAATTCACCATTACTATAGCTATGTCGTTTTCTAAGGATACACTGTTATAAAACGGATGCACGTAAAATCTGGAAACAGTGTAGAGGCGTGAGGTATTTGTATCTGCACCTGAAATATTTAAAAAATTTTTAGTTACCACAATTAAAGCGCCGAAAAAGTACATGAAATACTTCCTTGCCAAATACATGAATTTTAATCAAATAAAGATCATTCAGAATGTCTATTTAAATCTGCACAGATGTCCGTGTATTACATTTCACTATTTAATTCCTTAAATATACATATTTAATTTATTCTTTTGCTAAAATGTTAAGGTAATAATAGAAATTGAATAAAAATGGAATAGAGCTATTTTCTTTGAGAAAAATTCGCTTTTGAGAAAAGAGTCTTCAAGGTTTTTGATAGAAACGCATTTTTACCTGTACTAAGATCGTGATCTCCCACAAGTACACCAACATTGTTTACGTTTCTATCAGTCAAACAATGTGCAGCAGTTATTACGTGTCTTTCGGATATGATAGTTGCTCCGCAATATACATCTCTTTTAAGAGGATCGACAAGACCAGCCATCATGGGGTATTCGTTCACTCCAGTTTCCATACCTCCCACTATTTTTGTCTGCGACAAATAATTAAAATTACAACGAAAAATTCGTAAGTTTCACATCAAACCTTGTCTAATTATATTTAACGCGTACCGGCTTTTTCCATCCGCATCTGCAATTATCGTTCCACGTTTCGTCGATCGCTTGCAGTTCGCACAGGAACTTAACTCCCGACGACCAGAACGAAGTTGATAATTCAATGGTCATGAATTTTCCTACCGATTCTACGCTAAATGTTTCATTGCCACAATAAGAATAAGACACGGAGTCACTCACATATACGGTTAATTTATCTATGGCACATCTAAAATTCTGCGAAAAGAAATACTCTAAATATCATCGTAGAAACTCTGTAATTTATTTGTAATTAATATTAATATCAAAATTAATTAATAACACATAATTAGCTTTAATGCTGCTTTAACAATTCAAAGCTCAGAAAATTGAACTATTCTTTTTGCGGACACGAAATCGACGGTCATGGCAATTAATATCTTTCAGCAATCACGTTCAATTTTGTTTGATAAAAGCAACTCTCACCCACGGTACGTTGAAACTATTGCACTTTAATCTAATGCGATAATCACTTTCCGCAATCCACTTGCAGTATTGTCGACCGTTGGAAACATTAGGATAATGAGGATTATAAACGTAATAAATGCTACCAGGTTTTAAACGTTGAGAATAGTTGCAGTCTTGATAAAACAAGCCGTTTGACATTATAAAACAGAACGACAGCGCGAGCAGTCCAACTATAAAAAGAAACATTTCGTTATCAACAGCTGTGTATCATAAATTTCCAGTGCCATAATTTCTTTAGTTATTACAAATATACAATAAGACGAAAAGATTTGTTGTATAATTTAAAAATATCAATTTCCAATTTATCATTACATATTCATAAGGATTTTCACAGCATATGAAGATTTATGTTGCGTAAAATAACATATTTTTTATCAGTGTCTTTCCTTTCGCCTGAAACGAGATGATAAAAGTATTCGCGCGTGAAATTTTCTCGGAGAATTTAAGCGACAATTAAAAGTTGACCGCGGCCAACTACTTAAAGGTATTTCAAGAATAAATTGCTAAGCCAGTTGTCGCCATTGCGCAACCAAAACGTCTTCCTCTAAAACGTATACGAAATCTTTCTATTTTGTCTCCTTAATTTATGAAGGTAAACACGTCTTTTTGGCAGTCGAAATCAGATTTGCAAATCATGTAATAAAAGTGGCATTATATGATTAACTTAGAAATAGGCGGTCGTTTATGAGGAACCGCATTGCGGTTGTTATCATATATCGCAAGTCCAAGCACAAATGCACAGAGACATGCTACAGGAATGAGTTAAGCTTTCTGGAGTCAATAAACGAATCGGTCCTATCGATATTATTGCAATTTCCGTGACACAAGTCATGGACATGAGTGACATCAATATTATAATTCCCCACTCAACGATACAAGTGTAACATACACATATTTTACACGACAGTTACATTGTTGAGTAAAAAAAAAAAAACTGTTATGTTAAAATTGATATTAATTGGTGTTTGCTCGGTAAACATTGGATTTTTTTGAAATAAAGGAATATCTTTATTTTGAGTAAAATGCGTTTGCGCCATGACCATTATTACTTTTACGATGTCAAATCTTCACAATCGAGTAGCGCAATATATTGCAACGTCGCGTATTGCACACGATTTTGCAAAGTTACGAAATCCGCAGGTGAAATCTGCGGCCGCCCGGCGGTGGGTTTGTGTAAGAATAAATTGAACATGTGTGTAGGTAGGTTGGAGCAATTTTATTATAAATGGCAATTCTCTCTTCTTGTCCCCGGTCTGCGACGCTTTCAGCAGGCCCCACGTTGAATGAACTTGAATGAAATATGCATACGCACATGTGTGCCGCGGGCTTTCATTGATTCGCGCGTCGGTCGTTTCCGTCAGCTCGACCGACCGCACGGGAAGCTCGGGTCGGTTGCCATCTAACCGCGAGCCGGAAACCACCGTGCGGGGCTCAGCGTTATCTAGCTAAGAGCAGAAAGCAAACGCGGTGCTCGCGTTTACCGACCCAATCGCTTGCTAGCGATGGCCGTCGTCATCGCTGGTTGCCATGACGGTCGAAGTCATGGCTGTGATCAAAACACAAACAATCCGCGAGCTTCCTAAAGCCTGTCTTGAGTCGGTGCGATTCAACGTGTCACGTGTTTACGCCGGTAAGATCAGACGACTCGCATGTGCAGATGGCCTTTTAAAAATTTCTCCAGCCGTCTTCTGCCACGTGCGCGCTTTCGGAGCAGCTGCAGGCAATGCCGAAACGTGACGACAGTATTGACAAGCGCACCAAAGAAAAGGTAGGTCGTACGAGTGTCAGCGCGTCTCTTCGCGGAAAGATTTCTGACTTAATGGCATTTCTCTCATATTCGATTTCACTGCAATCGCAGCGCAGCAGTCATAGGATCTCACTCATGGAAAATGAACTGGAGCCAGTGCATAAGCCACTACGTTACAAGCGGTTTCACAGGACAAAACGTCATTCGAGAGCCAACGGTGAATTCGAAGAGTTGACGGATAAAAATGGAAACAGCAACAGTGTTACATTTCCTAAAAAAGGCAGCAAGCATAGCGTTCAAAAGAAAATTGATAGATTGGTTGAAGAAAGCCGGATGTTAACGCTGAAATTGGAAAGTTCTGATGTTAATCCTGGTGAGTTCTTGCTGATAACGATATAATAATAATAATAGGTGATATTAGTTATTAAGAAGTAATTGAGAGAGTATTCTGTAAAATTTCAGAGACTGTTGCGGAATTAAAAGAAAAGGATTCCTTAGTGTCAAGAATTTGCAATAAGTATCACAAATTGTCAAAAAATCACGACAGCCTACAACAAGAATATGAGAAAGTAAATGCTCTTTTGACAGAACGTGAAACGGAATACCATCAATTGCATATAAATCACAAGAAATCTACAGAAACTTTACAGAAGATGGAGAAAACCAATTCCAATCTTCTGACGTTTAATCAAAGATGCAAAGCTGAAAATGCCCAGTTAAATGAAGATGTACTGCTCCTCAAGCACGTGATATATCAATTGAATGCAGAGCTCGAAAGATATCAAGATAAATTAAAAGAATCTGGACAAAGTGTCCTTTCTAAAAATATTAATGACACATCAGATTCTAAAAGACCAACAGACGAAACAGTATTGAAGTCTTGGGGTTCAGTGAATACTCATGTGCTGGGTCCACTTTTAAACGCGTATCAGGAGAGCCTGTCGGAGAAACAAGAGCTTGTAAATAAATATGAAGAGGACATCGCGAATTTTAGTATTAGATGTAAAGAAGTTATCACGGAGAACGAATGTATGCACAGCGAGATGGAGAAATTGAAGTCAAAGGTATTCTATTTATACTCAGGAAGATTGTACCTTACAAATTATTGTAGTAAAAGTTTTTCAGTGTACCAAGTACGCGGATGAGATTAAGATAATATCTGAGGATGCTGATTTGCTCAAGGAATTGAACGAATGTTATACGAAACAGACTGCTCATCAAAAGCAAAAGATACACGAGATTCATTCGTTGTACGAACAGAAAGTGAAGGCAATGTCATTTGACAATAAAAATCTTCACGAGGAATATCTCGCTTGCAAGACTGAATTAAGTAATCTTCAAGGGAAATACGATATTCTTCATAAGGAATATGAAAAGTTGCAAAACGATAATACAAAAACAATACCCATTCATGTTCACAATGCTGCTGTCGAAGAATGTAGAGATTTGTTTGAGAAATTGAAGCGTCAATATGAAATCGAGAAGGAAAAACTATCTACTCGCATTAAAGAATTGGAAGAATCCTATAGTCAAAATAAAACGCAACTGGATGTAGTTACGGTAGAAAGAAATCAATTGAAAACGTTGAATAAAAGCTTCGAGAAGCGTTTGAAGTAAGTGTGTTAATGCGTTTAGAAATTATAAATTGTAATTGTGATTAAAATTTAAATTTATTTTTTCTTCGTTCCTTTTCTTTTTTTAGACGTATGCAGCGGAAGCTGGAGTATTTACAAAAAATTTCACATTCCATGCAAATATCCCGAGATTCTTTTAAGAAGCAGTTAAAAAAGACTACGCTATATTGCGAAGAGTTATTCAGCGAATATGAAAGGATGGCCGCCGAACGGGATAAGTTAGTCGCACTTTTACATGAAACAGAAAATGAGAATGCAAGTATTCACTTTCTCGGCGATACTATTACTCAACGAGTAGGCCATCTAAAGGATCAGTTAAAGGTAAACATATGTAACAAAGAAAAGATTCGTACTTGAGATATATAATTTTTTTATCAATTTTTAAAATACAGTCATATTATCGTTAGGTCGTACACGAAGGTGCCAAGCAGCAATTAGCGCTGGCAGAGAAAAATATGAAAGTGCAACAGCTCGGGGTGCACCGGATGAAGGACGAATATCACCGAGAACTGCAACGTTTCAAGCATCTGCTGAAGCAAAAAGAAGAAACGATCGGACGATTGCAGAAAGAGATTAGCGCGACTCGCGAGAACTTGGAGCTCGTTTGGAAAGTCGCTGCACCGGATAACAAGAAAGTTAAAGGGCCGCCGAAAAGCGTAAAAATTCAGCACGTTTAGTTTTTAGAAATCTACGATGGAAGCGTAAAATAAATTCAACTCCGTCTTTAATATCGTAAAAAACGCAATAAAAAGAAGCATTACAATGTAAAATTCACACGACCTAACATTGATTATCTTAGATCACACGACCTAACATTGATTATCTTTATCATTAATAAAAACAGAAGCTAGTCATTGTAATATATAGATATGCATAGCATAATGTATCGATCTTTATAATTTATCATGATTACATGGTTACATAAACGACATATAATTACACAATTTTCTTTTATTGTATAATTCATTCGGGATCGACATGTAGCAAGATATCGGTTTGACGTTGCGTCACGAATTTAAAAGCGGCGTCGCTCCGACCGGCCGATCGTCGAGATAATGTATTCTGCATGATAATGACACGTTTCTCGTGTCAAATATACCTGAACGCGCTAGTTCAATACGACGGAGGAAACGGCAGATTTATCGATAGTATCACCGGCTTTATTTAATGGTGACATCAACCGGCAAAAGGTTTTGAAGGTTGCCAGTAGTGACAGCGGAGGTAACGTCAGGGAACCGCGGCATGAAAAATTAACGTCCCCATTTATAGGAGTGATCTCACGTTCCATTAATATTAACATGCAAGCCGCGTAAGTGCGCTCCTATCGCACCTTGCGTTTGTTAAACGGCTCTTCGCTAATTGCCGGACGTTTTGCTCGAGTGCAGATAATCTATAAACATCGGCTTTTACGTCAATATTGTGATAATATGGGTCAAGAAAACACTTCAGTTGTTACAACGCTTGTATTAATAGATTCGTCGTATGATAGATTTGTTATTGTCTTCTTTTGCTATCTCTTTTGTCATCTCTAGACATTGAAAACATCACTTGGACATTCTTATATTTTCGTTAACGGAATATTAAAATCATAAGATTTTTCCTTTCTCTTTTACTTTCCGTTAAAGACATTCTGCAGGAATTCTGACTTCTAATTGCATCGTTTGAAATCATTCAAATCGACTATGTTCAACGTTTGTTGAAGTATCTCGAATTTTTGATTCCCGAGAAAAATAGTGACTCTATTCGTTTTAGTTTCGTCTTCGTGGCGAAGACGATTCTTCGCAAAAGAGATGCGTGTTTCATGTTAGACGAGATTGGCTGGTTGTTTCAAGAATCGCCATATCGCCGTGCGAAAGACGGGTTGCGGAATCGCATTTGAATCGCTCCGTATCCCTCACGATCAACCAAATGTTTGAATTTTATGCGTCTCGATCGTCGAGATTCTCGGCCTCGCGATAAAGATCGCCATGTTGTACACCAACACGTACGTGTCGGCGGCCGCTTCTGAATGTCCGGAATCTATCGTAATCCTTCTTCTCTCGTCGAGACATGTCGTAAGATCAATTACCTGCTCAATTACATGTCGTACAGATCGTCGTTCTCTACGACTAACTATCGATTACGCGCACCTGCTATAAATGTTGCAAATTCATTTCCGTATGCTAGTCACCCAAAACCGCCATTTTGATTTCGCGCGTTTTGCGCGTCAAGGAGAGCCGTAATCGTAAATGCGGGAAAGCTAGGAACCATAATTATAATATGTATGTAGACACTTCTAATTAATCGATCAATTTCATTTTTTAAAGATGAAGATATAAAGAATCTCATATATCATTAAGAATTATTAGAACAGACAGTGTTTTCTGTTTTGAAAATCGAGTTCTACTGTTCGGACTCTCTCTCTGTCTGCAAAAAAGATTGTTCGAAATCATGCTTCGTGTTCGCGATAAAATTTTTGTCAGAAAACTAAAAACGATTGCCCAAAAAAAGAGAAAGGGGCATCGCTAATTTTCTATCGAGCAACTCGAAGGATTTCACTGTTCGTATACTTTGGCCAACAGGGATCTGCTACGTAACTCGTGACGTCACGATCGCGAGAGGTCGCGTAAATATATGAGCGCCTAGTTAAAGCTAACCGCCGTGCCGGTTAATATGCGCGACACGCATATTAACCTGAGAAACTAGTTCTCGCATAATGTATGCGTAGCTGACGAACTTGAAACAAATTTGCGAGAAGTACGAACGTTTCAGTGAGTGTCGAGAGGAAGCGAGACGAGGTTTCGACATTGAAAGTGAGACAAGACACACGTGTCGCTAAAAACAAAATTTATGGTAAGTAGACTTAAATAGCAATCCAATTTCTATTCTTTGTTATTTTTAGTTAGAGAAGGAAGTATTACGAGATACGTTATGTAATGTAAAAAATACAAAATACGCATTTTACAAGACGAATTAGAGTAAAGTGAAGTTAGAGAATAATAAAGGCTCAAACAATTCATGAATCGATCGAAAAAAGAGTTTAGAGCACACAACGGGGTGTCACACTTGATAATTTTATTAAAAATATATTAATATATTATATATTAAAAATATATAATAATATATAGATTATTAAAAAAACAAATAACAGGACAGAATATTAAAATTACAAATATTAGGATATTAAAAAAACAAATTAGAATATTAAAAAAACAAATAAAAATAACAGGACCGAACACACGAAATACACGCATCAAAATACATGTAAAGTAAATCGACAGGCTCCTGAAGTTCGCCGCGAATTGTGGTGCACCTCCAGGTGAGCAAGGTGAGCTCTGAAGTATCGATTGAACATCCGAAAACGGCGGAGGATTCGAATTGAATTGTTCGCGGCACGTTCGAGCCGCCCCTGCCAGCCGCTCGGGCGTTTCCGGCGCGCCTCGGGCGGGCTCGCGCACAGGCAAAATGTCGTCTGCTAGGCGCGTCGTCCGTCATTCGTGTGCAACCGGGTCGGGCGTTCGTGACGCGAAAATCGTGGCGCGATAAGGCGATAATGCGCGCGCCGTGCTCGCGAGTAGACGGTGGTGCGGTACGAACGACCACGGACGGTGGCTGTTCGGTGCGATCGCGCGTCTGAGCGTTATCCCCGTGCCGAGTCGGACGCGCGCTCGCCGGGCCGAGCGGAGTCGCCAAGTCGCGTCGTCGTCGCGCGAGGCGCCCGTTCCGTTTTCCACCGTGCGGGTGGGTAACATCGATTTTCGCTCGTTTTTTTCCGTTCGGAGGGGGACGATCGTCAGTCGACCGATTGTCATCCGTGGCTCTCGGCTTCCATTCACGCGGACGATGCCGCCGTGAGGAAGCCGCGGTCGACCACCAGGAGGCGAGGACGTCGCGCAGGAGGTGCGACGAATTATTTTCAGCGTAAGCTCCTCTTTCTCTACCTTTTCTCACGCCCGCGCTCTTTCCCCTCTCTTCCCCCTCCTCTTTCTCTTTCATTCACTCGAACACCCGTTGTCGCGTCTTTCTCTCTCTCTTCCTCTTTGCGCGTGGCACGCGTAAATCGTCGCCGTCGCGTGGCTCTACCGCCGCTTGTAGTTAATGTAACCGCTCCGAGCGTTGGCGGCGGTGCGGAAGGAAACGACGCTCCGCGCGAGAACGCCGGAAGTAAGTAGGATCCTCGTTACAGTTCGCCAACGGCTAGGTTAGCTGCGTACTCTCGGAACCGCGGCGTACGCGGCGCCACGACGTGTCTCGATTACGTCGCCGACGACGACGTTGCGCCGTGAAGTGCGCCGCGTGTCGACAAGTGTCTCGTTCCATTTCCCGAATCCACTCGGGCTCGCCGCAATCCGCTCGACTTCCACCGTGCGGCAACCGTGTCGGCGGTATCGCAATCGCGCGGACGCGTAATCGCGGTTATAGCTTCGCGAAAGTGCGGAAGTGAGTGAGGAAGAAAGTGCACCGGTTCCTCCGAAAAGTCTCGATCGGGAAAGATTGGAAAGTCAACGTTCCGTTTTTCCTCATTCCTCGCGAACGTTTTCGCGCTCTCGATTCCAATTGCGCTTGGGTTGGCACTTTTTTAATTACGCGAGAAGGGGGGAAAGATTTAGGACGTTGATAAAAGCGAATATGACTGAATCCGCTTTATTTCGCGATTGCGAGAACGCGGACGTTGCGTGCGGTGCCCTGTACTTTCTACCATCTCGTTTTCGTGCTTTACAAGTTCGCTGGCGGAGGCCGCAGTGACTAAGCGCCAGGGGTACTCCGTGCGGTACTTGAATGTGTGGCAAGTGATAAAACGCGGGCGGCGAAAGGAGATCGAAAATAGAGGCGGGATCGTCGATAGATAATAATCCGCGGCGACTCGGAGAGTCGTGTCGGATTTCTCATCGAACCGGCCGATTGCGTATGTGTATCGCGGCTTTCGAAATATCACGCGGTCTCTGAAAGTTTTCGGGATCGATACCGGTTTCACTCCTCGGCCTTCCGTCGAAATTTATCGCAACTCTGTGTAATGTTTGAAGGACATTTCGAAAAAAAGAAAATCGGCAGTGACGTTAAGTGGCGCGCTCTTCAACCGATCGATGAGCGGCGCGTTCGAGAATTTAGTTAAACTGTGACTATATTCACTCTTTCCTAAGGAGGGACCCGTAACGTAATTAAGGCAGGTGTGCGTGTCTCTAACCCATCATGACGAATTTATGACGGGTTTTATTCGTTGAAGAAGAGTTGAAGGCGAAAGATATTTCTCTTCTAGAATGACGAATATGTCCTTCGGATAATTCTTTATGGAAGAAATACACATCGAAAGGTATTTAAAGGTAAAGGTTAAAATTTATTGTGGAAATGTATATTACTTATCAAATTTAATCCCCCGTGTTAATCTGTCGTCTATGATCACAATGTATCTTACAGATATAATTTTCCTATTATTTTCTCCTTTTTGAAACAATTTTTCTTTCATTAGTATATATTTGGCTAATGAACCAGCAATAAAGTACAAAAGTGCAAAAAACAAAAACAACGAATCGACAGGTATTAGGATGGATAAAAAATTGACGGTTAATAATGATTTAAAATAAATGTTGTATCTATTAAAAATTAAAATGTATTTGTTCCGACTTTCTCGTTTAACTAACTAATCAGTAGTAATTTTATATTAGGTGCTTCTCGTGTACAGAGAAGCGACACATGTCTCATGGAAAAAAAAGAGTCTAAAACAAAATATATTAGAGAACGTCTCCCCTGTAAGGCCTAGTCTACAATCAAGTCGTAAGTCGTTGTCGTAAGAAATTAACCAATCACAATTGAATATTCTTCTCTAAATTCAACTGTGATTGGTTAATTTCTTACGACAACGACTTACGACTTGATTGTAGACTAGCCTTTAAGGCGTGTAATAAAAAAATTCCTAGCTTTGAATGTAAAAGAATCGTCCCTATAATATATTCCGTCCGTTACTCCTTCGTTATTCTTGAAGAACGAAATATAAAAATGCGCCGACTTTTCCGGTACTTAATACGAGCAGGGGATTGGCAATGTAGACCGGGGTGTATTACTTCCTTGACCTCGTCGGCACTTAAGGCCTAAACAATTCTGTTTACTCGACATGCAGATTGCGTTTTTGACGATGAAAGACCGCGCTCGCCGATCAGATACGCGCGGTGAGAATACAAATACTAAAATCTAACTTGAAACCGTGATAACATTTCAAAACACGAAGCGCCTATCTTTTATCTCGCGCGTATCGTCGTTTTCGACAAAGCAACAGTCACGCGGCAGATGTTGAGCCTTTCGTCGGCGACCGGTTATAAACGTGTAGCACCCTCGTGAGAGTTCTTTAATGGCTCGCTCGTAAAACCAGATCTCGACGCGCGTTCGAGGACTCAGTCTTGTAAGTAACCTTACTATTGTAAACCATCGCGCGCGTTGCCTGCGACTCGCGGCGTCTTTTCGTTTGGGTTTCAACCGGAAGTGGCATTAATCGCACGGCGGGAGGAAGCCCGAATCTTCCAGTACGATCTATCTCGTGAATTCATGGCAGGCTTTACCCGAACGTGCCGTCGATTTCTTTTCAACCGGATTACGACCGACTGAAGGAGAGATACGGTTTTGCGCGAAAATAATCGCGCGACATTTTTTTTCTCAAATCGCTCGCCAATTTACGCCCGAATCTGCGTTATTTCGCGCGCGAATTGAAGCCGTTCGAAGCTCAAAAGTGGAACGGATATCCGCGTCGTCGAAAGCGTTGTGGGGAGAGAGAGACAGGAAAAAAGGAACGACAGAGGAGAGATTTGCGCGCTACCGCTGTGTTCCGCTTCTTAATTACGGTTTCATCGTGCGCTCTCTATGCCTCTCTTCCATTCATCGCGATTTTCTCGTGGAGCGCACCTTAATAGCGGGCCTTGTTAATGCCATGTTTGATACAATTTAAATCATGGGGGGGCTTTTGTTCCGTCGCGCGTTAACCGATATAAGTTCTCGCCCTTGATCGTTTGGAACAATTCAACGGTACCCGAGCAGAGAAGTTTCCGGAAGCTTGATAATGCGAATAGAAGCCGATAGATTTAGTTACACTTGCGGGATTCTGGGTAGGGTCAATGTACGGACAAGCTAACGACAAACGAAGCTGAAGAGAAACGAAGAATAGCTCTGTTTTTCTAGCGGTTTGTATCAGAGAACTACCATGTGTGTAATAATACACGGGAAGATAATGTGAATTCGTGATTGCTGCAATCTACATGTTCTAACGTGATGACATAATGAGCCGAGTGGGAAGAGCGATTCTTAAGCCCGTATTCAGAGAGATTAAGTTTGAGATTGGATTGAAATTTGATCGATCAGAGAGCAAAGGAAAATAATCTTCAGTTTAGCAAACTTTGCTTTGATTGATCGAATTTCAATTCAATCTCTAATCCAGGGTTTTACAAAAAATGTTTACAAAACGCATAAAAAGACACATTTACAAAAAGTTATTGCAAAAAAGTTTACAAAAAGGGCAGACTCGTTTGCGAATTAACGTTTTATTTTTAACAAATATGACGAGACAGTCGAAAGTTATTTTACTCGTCCGCACGTGTGTCGCTGCTCTTTCGTCAAGGTCGTCAGCGTGACGCGATCTCAAGATAGCCCGTATTATTTTCAATTCGTCCCCTAGGTAGCTAGAGTTCTCAGAAACAGCGCAGCGTTTCAGACGTCCCTGTATGTAGCGGTCTTAATGAGCATGTATCGCTCGCGTGATAAACAACCGTGTGTCCTCACAACCCTCATGGATTCTCTGCCGTGACTATTCTCCCCGCCCTTCTCCCCCTTCTCTTCCCCGCGGCGAACTAGAGCCTCGCGATCTAGGAAGAATGACTTACGCGCTAGCGGCGAAGTTGTATTCCGTGCCGCATTTCGAGAAGGTCGGCGCTGTCGCAGTTCCGCTTTTCTTCCGTTTCTCGTGCGATTCGCAAACGCCGATGCGTTCCAGATGAAAAGCAAACACGATCCGCGCGGGCGCGAGGACGTGAGAAGGGGAGAGGGGATAACGGTGTTACGTTTTCCGCAGTGGACGCACGTGCGTCGCAGCGCACGTGTGTCGGGTGGACCGGTGGTGTTTGGTGTCACGTCGCGCAGTGATGTAAACAATGGCCGGGAAACGGCCGCGAGTTGTTGACGACGCAGCGTTGTGGTAGCGGCGCGTAAGGACATTGCCATCGTGCGACGCGCCGTACGAAGCGGAAAGACGCATGCGGCGCGGCACCCGAGCATGGTGTAAGAGGAGCAATCGGACGGCTTGGGCTGCGGGGATCATGGAGTTCGAGCTGGACGGCAGCCTCAAGGAATGGGCGAAGGACAAGCCCCTGAGCATCCTGCAGCTCGATCCTGCCGACCGGGCCGTGTTGCGAATCGCTGGTGAGTACCGCAACGTTGTACATCGACCACCTTAATTGCATGTCTACAGTGGATGACTCTTGGGAATATCCAAGCGTTCCGCAGTATTCAACAGCCGGACTTAAACGACGTGTGGTTCGGCCATTTTTATTTTGTTCAATAAGTTCGTTTTACGATTCTTTCTCTTTTTTTTCTGGATTAACTTGTTGATAGGTTCGTCGAGCCACGCGTCGTTTAAGTCCGCCTTAACGTGTATCCCCGACGCGAGAAATACAACAAAGACGTTAGATCGATGCGAAATCGAACAGATTCGTTATTCGGTCTGTTGACGATTCTTATGGCTGTCTCAAAGATTATGATTATTAAAACAAATTCAAACTCTTCTTCTTCGCGAATATTAAACAATAAACAAATTTCGATTGTTTATCGACCCGTCTGGCAAATCATCTGCTATCGACAGATTTGTCGCTCATTGGAATGCAGAAATTCGCCAACTTTAAACTCGATATGATTGATTTTAATTTTTTTGACCCTAAATTAGATGAATTTATTGCGAAAAATATTACTTCATTATGATTATTATTGCATTATTATTATTACGTTAATGTCAGTCGAGTAAAATTAAACGAATATAGAGATTTCTTTCATCAAAACGATCATTTGTTCGAAAACAAAGACGGATCGCCCGGTATAAAAGCAACAATGGCGTACAGGGACCCCTTTCATCCAAACGATTCCGTGATTTAGTTCGCTCGAGAACAAAGACGGATCGGCGGTGTAAAAGTAGCGACAACGATATTTTAGCTAGCGTATTCGAAAAAATTGCCTAGGTATGTGTAAGACGAGTACCTCGCCGCAACTTGCCGCTCGACTCGCCAGCCTCTCTAACAGCTTCGCATTCGTGCATTCATGCGAGGCAAATGCACAGTGAGTCTGCGAGATTTAGAGACGCTGCCTGAATGTCGGTTGATTCATCTTGATGCGCTTGCGGTCCAGTCGCGACGCGCTTTCGTAGGGTTGGCAGAATGTTAACGACGTTGACACGCGGCTATTTCAGCCGGTGGTTATTTACTTTTCGCCGATAAATATAGCGCATTAGCAAGTGCACGGTCGCGCACAGCTCTTCTTGGTGTGGCACAGTGCGAAGCGTTGTTCAAAGACTTGGTGTCTTGCTTTCGGGCGACACGGCTTCGCCAACTTACATCCAACATATCGTAAACATCCGCGAGTGTGTTCGGCTCGACCAGTCGAGCTTACACGTGGCTTATCCGGTCTAACGAGTGAATTGTTGATGTTATCGCTATTCAAAAATGTCAACGGAGAAAGACAGCTTCGGAAATCATTGATCGCACGAAGCTTCCAAGTATCAAACGATAAATCATATAAATAATTTTCTATAATTGTATTATTACTTGTTCACCTGGCTTTATTGATATTGATGATTCATCGAAAGTGTGAATCCTTTTAAATCTCATCTTTGCTACGAGATAATTTAATTAGCGCCTATTCTAAATTCATCGTGCACTTTAATGTAATCTGATACCGCGGGACGTCGACATTCGATCACTGGCCGTGTCGTTCGCATGCAAATTCCTCTCCCACGAACTTTACGATCTCGTACGTCTACTTCTATAGGCAACGTATCTCCGTAGTCGTCAGCCAACGTTATCGTTCGTCGAATCCTCATCAGTCATTCACTGTTCAAGAATGGAAGAGATGGACAGCTGATAAAAGTGCACTCCCTTCTGACGCAGAGCTGACTATTTCGAATGGCATTTACCGTGCCCCGATTTTTATCACACATAGGATTCTACATAGGATGTACTTGACACAATGTGCATAATTGTTAATATAATATTATCAATAATATATTTAAAAAATTATATTAATGTGAGAATCATATTTACAAGATTATTTTTCAATAATCCTTGTTACTTTGATTATCTATTTTGCTGTTGTATTGTTCCTGATTGATGGCGTCGACGTGCAGATATGCGGTAATATGCGAGTACTCCGTATACCGAATTCAATTGTATGATTAGTTTTCTGATGACTCTGTTCATCCCGGAGATGATTATGGTCACGTCAAAGATAATGGATAATAAATGAAGCGTGTGTTATAGCCCGTTATTCTGACAGAAGACCACGCTGTGGTCGGAGATGCATGAAACCCCTCAATCTTTGAAAAAGATAAATTTATACAACTCATTCGATTGCTCATCGTTTATACACTTCGAATTTTTTTGCACACTTCAAAAGTTATTAACAAAAGAATTTTAGTAAACCAACTTCACTCCTCAACAAGAGACATGATTTAAAATAGTAGATTGAAAAGTTTGAACATAAAGTGTCCTTTGAATATAAAGTTGCCTCCTAAAGTTCTTTTTAATAATGCTTTCTACAAATACGAAGAAAAATTCAAATTGTATAAACAAAAGTTCATTGATTAATACTGTTGACAGTGGTTTTAATTGTATTACAGGTTTAGTGTGTTGCTGTAAAATTGTGCAATCGAATGAGCTACAGAAAGTTATTTTTTTTTAAAGGTTGAGGGGGCTAACTTTATGCATCTCTTCTGGTTTTTTTTATTTTTTATTTTATTGAAGGGATTAACTTCATGCATCTGGTAGTCGGTCGCATAAAGGTTCTGGGCGTTTCGAAATTAATATGATAACTATCTGACCGTCTTCATTCGCTAGACGAATGATCTTTAAACATGACGCCAAACATAGACGCACATTTTGTCAAGAATATATGAAATTCGTAACATCTCTTAACAATAAGTTAATCAATAAAAATTATAACGTGTGATGCGTTCTTTTGTTTTTTTCACTTTTTAAAAAGAACAATGTTTTTAACAAGGTTAACAATCGTTCAACGAGCCATTTTTACCATAAAATATGGAATTTCGCGAAATTCCAGTGCAATAACCATTTGCATTTCCGTACTTCGTGATATCGTTGTGCTCGGCCTTCAACGAGGGGTGACAATGAGAGCAGAAACCTGAGAACATTCTGTAAATATCAAGTTTCATGTCAGAGATCGTTTTACGGTGATAATTTTTTTCAGTCGTCTTTTCTCCGTGCCTTGCACTCGCGACTTTCAGTCTTCTCATTAGATTATATTATCTGTCTGCATGATGCTGCGTGGGTGTCAATAGTCTTCATTACTTAAGGGGCCCGGATGTACAAAAATAGAAAATATTTTTGTACGTCGGGAATGAATAGTCTACGATAAAGCGTAAACGAGGAAGAATTTACATAGCAGAGAAGAGTACTTCTTTACGCGATAGATTCTTTTACAACTGACATTAGATTTCTTATCGCGATTGTACAATTCAATTTACGAAGCATGTAGCCAGTGTAAGTCAGTAGCTCGTGTAAGATGTATTAAGATCCTATATATCACAAACGCATCTATTCGTTAAGTATTAATGGCCCGTGGCAATTTAAGCTTGTTATGCGCTATTAGTCATAAGGTGGTCAGCGCGCGTTTCGCAGTAGCACGTTTCGTAGTTGTCTATTTGTAGGACGATGATGCGATGCAGGAACTACCTGTTCATTGTTGCGTAATTGAATCACAATGTGTGTCTAGTCATAGTGTCATCTACCAAAGTCTGATCGAAAACTTCCTTAGTTCAAAGATCTATGTCCATTTCTACCAATGTAGATTAATCTTAATTTCAATTTAATTTACTTTTTATCCTTTTCTGGTTCTAAGAATTAAAAAAAAAAGGATAAAACGTAAGTCGAAGATTAAAGTTAATAGACTTTGTTGATAGACATGGACATTACAACATTTTTATTGAGAATATTCTAACGTAATTATAAATTTTATTGAGAAGTTTTATCAAATTGAAGAAGATAAAGTATCGAATATTACCTAAAATATTTGCATCAAATCGTTTTAATTCTCGATTTAATAAAATATAAAATTGATTAGAAAATTCTCTGTTTAGAGACACTCATTTAAATATTCCTGAAATATCCATTAACTGTGAGGCGCGTTCCATAATATTAGTGGTACAGCTACACTAAGAAAAAAGTAATTGATTCAACTAAATCAATTTGTCACAGACTGATAAAAAAATTTTTAGTTGCGACAAACCAAAATTTCCAAGCTAAAAATTGTCAGACAGGCTAAATTAGTTAGGATAACAAAAAATTTTGTTATTATTGCTTTAGTTGAACGGTTTAGTTAAATCAATTTTTTTTCTCTCTGTAGGTTCGCCAAGTTTTCACAGATTAATTTCTTAAGCCGTTGACAGTGGCGTTGTTTTTGTCTACTGGTTAGACTGGTCGAATCGTTCTATCTCTTACAGATAGGAAGAAGTAAGGACAAGTTAGGTAAGTTCACATTGAGCTACGACCGTGGAGGCGGCAACAGGTGCTCGGGTCACGGTTCGATGCCCGTCTATACGCCATCAGCCGCCTCTTCGTTCGCTTCTCTAGAGTCTGTACTTGCTTCCCTCCACTTTTAATTATTGCCAGCTGGATGATTTTCCCCGTTAGAAATACAGAAGGCTATTTTGCGGCGTGAAAATTCTTTGAGAAAGACGCTTCAATAATTTTGTCACTTATAAAGCAATTTATTTAATTAGATTAGAAGTTTTTATATTTTGTAATTGAGAGTTTTATGGAGTTGAGGAAGAGTGATTCCGAATTGCTTCCCAAGTACCCTCTGCACATAAAATCACATGTGCGCCCATATGTCAACGCGTAAACGTAGAACGTAGCTGTTTAAACTCACAGCACAGACCTCATCGGGGCGTGCAGACTAAACTTACGTGCGAGACGTTCGTGATGGCCATTCGTTTGTCGGTGCGCCTTCAACGCTCGAGCCTAATGTAAATTTAACCCGTGGACAATAATCACCCACTCGAGTCCGCGCAGCTTTTCACGTTAACTCCATATAATTCGCGTGGAATGTAAAGACCGTGCCGCGCCACGCCGTGAATGCCCTGGCATTTCCCTCTTTCATTTCCCTCTTTCCAAAAGCAAAGAGCAAAAGTAATAACTGACACTACCTGGTACTAATTACCGTATAATTTGTAGCACACCGTTAGAATGTTTCGCGACAAAGTCGCGTTGCGAGCCGCATGTAGGCGCGGAAAAATATTAAGTAACGAGTTAATGTGAACTAGGTTCATTGCCTCGTATGAGAGCTTTTAGCGTACTAGAGCAATCTTGCATAATAACGTTCCCGAGGAAGAGAGAAAAACAGTTTTTTTCAGACTTTTTAACATTATCAATTTTAAATCTTTCAAATATTATCACATTTTTATATATCGTATGTTATCACGTGATTATATTGTATTATCTAATTTTTAGATTCCCTCGACAAATCTGTAATGTTATTTAAGTATTTCAGCAGATTGGAGAATTGAATATTAGTAATGTTAAATATTTTGGAATATCTTCGAACACTTTTATAACGCTAACGTCTCTGTTACTTCCGAGATGCAAATGACTTTAGAATGCCGCTCACCCAAGTTGAGACTGTACATCCTTGTGGTGTCGGTTGCTATGTAAATACACCATGTAACCGTACATATACTTGATACCGGGGTGCTCATTCCGACTTGCTTATTGACATGTACGTAATTAATCTTACATGACAACTACAACTGGAAAAATTATCATGCTTCGTGTAACGTTTTCTACTGAGTCACTTTTATAGGAAAACTATCTTGAAATATAACTTGGTATTTGAAAAGTTTAACTTTGTGAACATTTCACTTTCATGTAGAGAAATAGAAATCTTTTCTTATTTTAATTTGACATCAGGCATAAACGTGTCGTATAATAATGATATAAAACTGCATTTAAACCAGCGAAAGATTTCGCTCTGAATACCGTTATAAAAAGGTTAGAGGTCAGATCGGTTAATTTGACTTATAGATGTGAGATTCTACTCGTGATTAATGTCCCGTTAACTCGAAAACAAAGAGATCGTAATATACGTACAAATCACACTATATTTATATTTAATTTATATATTATATAATTTCTATAATGCAATTGCTAATTAACAGTAGAGATAGATCTACCTTACCAGCAAGAGATATCGGAATATCACGAGAACGTTGCACCCGTCTCATCGATACCGCAACAGTTTTTACCACACCTTAATATCGCATAGTGGTTGTTGATATACTCTTAACTCTCCTTCGGTGATAAATTTTTTCAGAGAAAAAATATTTTAGCATTAATCTTATTTCACGTCGAGGAAAAAAAGCAGGATAAAAATTTTAAGTGCAAAACAAGCATTATCAATTATCTTTTTATCTATATTCTAAGTTTCAAGATTTGCTTTACTTTTGATATGATAAGAGAACGACGTGTCACATCGTTGGCTGCGCAATGTTGATAATTCGCAATGTACATCCGCACGTCGATCTCGATTTTGCGACAGTTGATTTTGCATATTGCATATCGTTCGCGATATACGAGCGCGTTTATTTCGAAAATGTATGATCTTTTCGAGAAATTTATTTGAGTGTTGCACAGTCTTAAAATACTTGTAAGACAAAGAATTACACAATTTAGAGGAGCAAACTTACCTCGTGAAATATTTGTAATCTTCTGTCGCATTTTTTGGGGGGGATAATCGAGACTTTTAGAATATCTTGCACAATAATTTATGTTTCAGCTTGAATGTGTTCTACACGCACAGGTCACATAGATTGCTGTGTAATTTTCGAAATTACCAAAGAATGTAGTATCGCTTTGATAATTAATATTAGCAACGAAGATTTATAATAATCAACGTTCAAAGTACGACTGATTTTATACGTGGAGCAGCGACGTACTTATATATTTGGAGTAATCTTAGTGTCCATCGTTGTACAGTTAGGAATGCCATTTAAAGTTGTTGCCAGCTACGTAAAACGCGAGTTAAATTAAAAAAGAAAATGCCATGATCGTGGCCGGTAACACTAAACAGCTGACGACAAATCCAGAGGCTTGGAGGCACCTAGGCAATTCGTATTGTGACTGCGTCTATTTATTTAAATATTAAGTGCAGTTTAGTTCAATTCTCTAGAAATTCTCTTAGAGATCTGTGTTTCAAAAGTAACGTTTCTAATTAAATTAATGAATTTTGACTACATTATATTAATAACGATAGCATTAATTATAAAAGCTCGCTAGTATAAAATTCCTTCTTCATTTATTACGAATAAAAGATTAGTATATGAATTCCCGGTAGTAATTTATCTTCATGTTTCTACAACTATAATTTAGTCCCGCGTTGGACTAAGGTACGGATAGCCGATCAATTTAAACATCCTTAGACACGCATATCGCCGAAGGGTTACGTGGCTGCGAGAAATAACGCGTGATCGCACCGGGAAGATTTGACCAGACCTCTCTCTCTCTCTCATTCTTTCTCTCTTTCTCTCATTCGATTCGTCCACAGAACAGTCTGGGTTCGCGTTTCTGGGTGGGGTATATGAAAGATTGCCGGTGCTCTAAATAGTAGTGGTGGTCCTACGTGTCTTCCACTTGATCATGAGTGCTTCTCCGGATCGAACTCTAGAACGTCGTTAGAGACCAAATAATCGGGCGTAAATGCCTCAATGATGACGTTCGTTATGATACAAATACGACTACTCTCCTGATAAATATCGTTCGAAGCGCGTGGTGTTTTTTACACGTCTTCCCACATGAGTTGATGCGATAACGTTTTCTGTTATCAAACATGTTCGAATGAGGGCGTAGGTGAGAAATCAAATTGTTTGCAGCATTAGAGCTAAAAAAGAGGGAATATTTGAATAAAATGTTACTTCCGCAAACTCACACTTCGTGTGCACCCCTGCTGATCCGTGACCTGCCTTACTGGCTCCTTCGGCGTGTAGCCTATCTTCTACGTGTGAGAAGGTGTTCCTCTTTCTCTCTTTCCACCCTGATTTTCTTCTCCCTCTCTGACCTGTGTCTCACACTGCTCCCTTCCATCGGATCGCGCTCCTTGCGTCTTCCGCAGGAGCAAGCGAGCAGGATTGCAATCGGGGAACCGATGGGTCGACAGCTGGAGGGGGAAAGCGGTGAGAATCGACGGTCGTCGGCATGGTGAGGAAGACAGAGAGGGACAGGTCCGTTTCTTGGTTCTCTCTTTGTCCCTCTCTCTCTCGCTCTCTCGCTCTCAGGAGAGCCGGCCGCCGGGTGGGCGGCAGTTGTCCAGGCGTCGGCAGTCTGCGTTCCGAGGCGACGTGGCCTGCACGGCGGAGCGACATACCGCGTCCTCTCCAATTCTCAGTACGCTCTTTTCTCTCTCTTTCTCTCTTTACTTCCCTCCTCTGCTCTATCCTTCTATCTTCCTCTTCTGTACCCTCTCTTCGAGCCTCTCTCTTTCTCTCCCACTTCAACGCATGTCCCTGTCCGCTCCTCGCTGCCGTCTCCGTCCTTGCGCCTGAATCTTTCTCCTTCTTCATCTATCGCTCCTTGTCGCTCCAGCACCTGGCTCGCGACGCGACTCTCCGCTCCGAATACACTTCGTCAACGTGCCGTCGTCATCGTCGTCGTCGTTGTGCGCCGGCGCGCGGTACATACATACATTCGTACACGCTCCGCGAGAAAGAGAGAGAAGAATCTGCAGTGCCACGTTTCGAAGCGCCTGGTCGTCGCCGTGTCGCGCGTGTTTCCTCTGCAACACGAGGAATAGTGAACTGTGCACGGACGACGCGGAGAGCAAGCGAGCGGTAGCTCGTTCGCATTTTCAAACCTTGGTGTATTGCCCGTACGCGGGTGTCAGTGACATTATTCTAGTCTAGTAGGTATATCTAGCGGCCAGAGTGACGGTAACGACGCAGAATCCTCGCGGTGCCATTCTCCGGACGCGGTGGAAACGCTAACGTTTCCTTCGAGCTTCGAGTGAATCGACTGTACGTTCACGTTATCAGCCACGATAAACACGATATGGGCGTTTTGCGGGATTTCAAGCATGCCATCATTGCGACGGTTCCGTAACGAGGATTCTGATCGTCATTGACACGTGTACGGAGAGAACCGCGAATTTTTAGCGATCTATCAGTTGTTTCAATCAAGTTCCGAGTGAAACTCTCTATGATATACGAGGTACCACTCTTCATGGTCGCGTTGATAAAAATACAATTGTGGTCGAGTACTGTTTTTCCGCGTCGGATAAACTAAATTTATCGCGATACATTGTTATCTCGATTTTAATCTTTGATTTTTTTTCTCTAATTTGTGGGGATAATATTTGATTGGCCATCGAAATACATTTAATCACGAAAGTATTATACCTCGAACGACTTGGCAACGCCAGGCGTTCTGTTTGAGTCATACGCCTCGTAATCACGGCAGTTCCGTCACGCTCCCTCCACCCTTCTGCTTTCTCATTCTCTTTCGATCGATAATGTATTCGATACCAATGCCTCTTTTCTCGTACGGCGACTTTTCTACTCGTTTATCATTATTGCTTTTGTACACGCTCGATGTGTCTATTATCGGCACGAAGTGTTTCATTGACATCGTGATGTAGACTTTTAAATTGCTGCGTGATTTACACATATCGCCTTTGCACAGGAAAAGTGACACAAGTAAAAAATATATGAGTTTTTCTAATTTATTAACTCGAAGACGTATGTACTTTTTTTTATCCAGAAAAGCATCATAAGTAGTGTCAAGAGTTACAAAGAAAGAAAAAAAGAAAATTGCACAAATCGAAAAAGGAGTGGACATTTCAACTCCTTGTTAAACGAGAAAAAAGTACAAATTATCAAAGCTCATTCAGAACGATTACAATTGCTGTATTTATTATTTAGATACATAAAAATACATTAATATAAAACGCATCTGGAAAAGTTGAAAATCATTTAAAATCGTTCTCCTGTAAAGCTTCTATTTTTGATTTGTATCACTTTTCTTGTGCAGAGGCGATACGTATCGTGATGCTTACATAAATTTTACATTGCATATAGAATATTAACTATGAAGGAAAGATGTATTCTTTAAACACCAATATCATTTTATTTTCGGATAATTTAAATTTTATTTTCACAAAAATTTTGTTTACATAAGCATAACATTTACTATTTTAACAAATTAACTTTTTCACCTACGTAACTTTCTTGAAATTTCCAAGAGATCGACAGCCCGTCAGAAATATTCATACTATTTTAAAGGTGTAACTAATGAGCGAACGTACATATTTTTACTACTGAAGGATCAACAATAACGTCATGTCGTCAGCTATCAGTTAAGCGTTGCGTGTTTATCTGTTATTATCGATACCGCGTACGCCGGATAAATACGAGATGGTAGATACCTCGCGAAGTAAAAACACAAGTAATTTGCCGATGGTAGATACTTCGTAAAATAAAAACACAATTTGCCTGGTATGTTCAATAAGCGGCGCAAATACGGTCTCCAAGATAACGTTAGACAAGTACGGTCATCGTCGGAAATACTAAAAATTTCATCGTCGCAGGTTTTTTCTTATCGACTCTCGACAGTTCGGAAGGTATGTCGTGCCGTTTGAACAGTTTTTCCGACGCCAGGGGAGACCCTTGTGAAATAAGAAGAAAGTCGTTTTTATCGTGATGACGATTATGTAATAGACGCCGAAAGCGAGGAACAGCGAGTCGACAAGTCGCGCGACAAAACTGGTCGAAGACGTGCACGGGAGCACATATGATGCCGCGTTTACTCACGCGTCGGCTCTTGAGCCGTGTGCGACTTCTTAATTTGGTTGGATCGCGAAACTTTTACTCAAATTGGCGCTGCCTAGTGCAGTACCTGTCGTTAATTCGCTCGGAAAATTTACTCGACAAAGATCAGAGTACATAAATAAGCGTGATTCTTGAATCTTAATTATTCTCTAAGATGATTAGTCGTAGAAATCATAATGAGTCTTGAGACACGGTGTGTAATATCAATCGAAGATATGAATATCTTGTTTCACTCCGCTAAATATTGATATCGACCAACATATCTTTTTCTGTACAAAACTTTTGTCTACAATCAATGACTGTGATTCGTGCTAGTTTGTGAGAAGGTTCCGTCGTTTGAAGTTGATACAGTAGAAAGGCATTTTTGTATAGAATTTTCTCTTAAAAAGGTTACGAAGTACTTAAAATATTTATCACCAGATTCTTTAGAGACACCTTGTATAGGAACCGTTTCCTGAGCTGTTATTGTTATTTCTTTTTTGTAATGGAATTACTCATCAGAAAATCTCATTCTTCTTCGTCAACATCTCGAGAGGCTCGCTTTTTCTTTCTGTTGCTCTACCTGCAGCAAGTTCCTTTTTTAATTCACCACGACTCTTTACGCCGAATTCGAATTATCGTAAATGACGTTTTTCATGCGAACGATTGTGCTCGATAGAATGAAATCATTGTCGCTTGTTCCCTCGGTTGCTTTTTGGCGAGCGTGAACTCATCGTCTCCTGGTAAATGGCATTCTAAAGGAAGGAAAGGAGTAAAACAACATTGAAAGAGACTGTAACGACCAAATATCCTTATATGGTCAACCGACGGAGACGAATTCGCGGATCGTGCCGTCAGTAAACACTACGAGAAGTGCGATTCGATCGTGGGCGGGCACGTCTAGGCAAATACAGGTGAGGCCCATTTAATTTCGGGCCTTAATATACGTGTCTAACCGGTCCCCTTCCTTTCAAAACTAGATTTCTCTGACCTAAACGAGCCATTCTTGGTAGCAGGTAGAAGCCACTTTTCACGATAACAGGAATTTTATCATATCGTTTGTGGCAGCGTGAAGACGATTCTATCTAGAGATCCTCTGGCTAATGCATGTGAGACATGTTGATACTAGCATCTTTTCCTTTTCGACTTCTTCATTTCGATGCTGAAGAAGATGGAAAAGTGACGATCAACCGTAAAGAATCTCGAGCTCGTCCGGTGTACTTCTATCGCTAATTCTCACGGCTCGCCGCCGGTCACCCTTTATTTGTACACTTGTTAGCTGGTACTTCGTGGCAAGAATAAACGTGATTCCACCCATGTTGCTACTTGACGTCGGCGGCGATTGCATTGTGATCGAACACGGTGCACGTTCACGCACAGATTACGCCTCCGCTTGGCGTGCGGAAACTCGCAACCTGCTCTCGGTATAGCGCGTGACATCCGTGCGAACACTTTCGTATCGTTATCTCGTATTAACCCACGTACTCCGCGGCTCACGCAGCCATTTAAGGGCCGATCGCAACCAAAAGTATCACCTTCATTGTTCCACACTGTTTTTGAGACCAATCCCTAGACGGATCTTTTGATTGAAATGAAAAATTTAAATGTCAATTGAGTGGGATAAATATTTTCCTATATTTTATTTATTTACGATAGCGATAAAATTTTTTATTCACGCTTCATGGCAGACGCCGAAGTCGCTTCAGGAAGCGACGTGTTTGTTCTCTGTCAACCTCCCACCTACCTTGTCTACCTTTGAAATCGATCCTCGGTGTCTCATTACCTTAATCGTTCTCGTCGCTTGGTCTCTCACCACGTGATTACGTAACTCATCGTCCGAGCCGACGCCCTATCAAGGGCACCGAATGATCCACGAACGTCCTACGAAAATCCATACGATTTGATTTTTTAACGTACGCAGAAAATACGGAATTAAACGCGTGGGTACTTTTTTCATAATCCACGCGGGACGCGCGACTCGATTAGTCTCGGCGGGCCTCCGAGTCCCCTTCAAGGTTAATCGCGGAGGGAGTAACCTCGCTGGGCCCCGGGAGTAATGGGCCGAGATCGACTGCGGACCCGTTATGCGACTTGGCGCAAGAATGCCGCCAAGCCGGCCTCCGTGTAGCCCGCGTTATGCCGCTCGCGATACAAGCGCGCGTGTGTGCCTTCCTCTCCTTCGCTAGTTCCTCTTTGCTCTCACGAGAGAACGTACTTCCCCCTCGGATTTTTTTTTTTTTTTGACGAATCCGTCTCGAATATAATTTTCTTTAACTGCAGAATTATCGGTATCGCAAAACTTTCGCTCATGGAGGACACACGAGGAGAGATACCACTTCTAGCTATCGCGATGTACGAAGCAATAGCGCAGACGATTGCAAGCGTAGTTTCGCCCCGTCATTTAACTTGTCGGTTAATACTCCGTAGTTACATGTCTGCGCGCTTCTCCCAGCGCTATGCACTATGCGATGTTAGATATTAACAGCATCTCGGAGATATTAATGGGCGTCCCTTCACACGGTTTCTCTTGCGCGGCAAAATCACAGTGTCCTTATTGACGGATCCCGATGCGGGCTTGATGCATCCGCGTTTTTGGCATACCTTTACGCTCGCGATGTATGACGTACGCTCCGCGAGCGGACTATGCTCATATAAGGCGCACGTGTGCTCGAGAAGATGCGAGAGAGTGAGTTTTCTCGGAACGCATGATTCAACACACGGCGACATTAAGAGCGAGACCGTCGTTCGTATGCCATTCGGCGCTTAATGAATTAACAAGGGCTCGTCCATTAGCTGCGTCCCGATGCGGTGCGGGATCAATTAAAGCCACGTTCGCGGGTCAACGAGCGGAGAGAGATGCATTCTCCTCGGTTCGAGTTTTAGCTTAAATTGAATTTGGAGCGGAGAGATACCATTGGGTTTTTTGTTTAATCGAAATCCAAAAACGAGCGGCAAATTCAGCTTCGAAAAAAACTCCAATTGCTGTCGCGTCGAAACTGAACGCGAGTTTTTCAACAACCAGTCTTTCAAACCGTTCTTTTGTCTCGCAATTATATATTTAACGGTGCCGACGAGAAGTATCGGCGAGGTCGGTTCTTGCGTTTAATGACGACCGCGTGTCGCGGAATGACCTCACCTAACCGCATGTCGCGTGGCGACGGCGTCACTCTGTTTTCTTTCCGTTTCTAATTTCGTGCGGGCAAGAGTGACGACCGGCTTCGGTGTATGCGTGCGCGATGCAACCGATCGCGGCCATCGATCCGATTGCGTATGCGCATCGCGCATCGTCGCGACAACGCACTTTTCGTATTCCGCGCACGCAATTCCTCTCGCCTTAGGAATTTAATGATTTTCATTTCTGATTATCCTTTCTTGCTCAATTCTTTTGTTCTCAAATTTTATTTTGAGAGAGGGAAAGAGAGAGAGAGAGTGCGACACACGTCTGTCAAAAATGGTAGCGCAATAATCGTGTGTGACCAGCCCCCGCTGCGTCGGCGAATTGGTCCATGACGGACCTTCCTGACACACGCACCGACCACACGACTGGCACCCACGTACCCATTCTCCGTTTACCATATGCGGGGAGTTCGATCTCGCGGTTAAGCGCGCTTCCATCGTCGCCTTAAGGCTCCGCCGATACCAGGCGTGTGCGTCGGCGCTCAGTCTCCACGCGCCTCGCGGATCGTCAGTTTGAAAAGGTCGCTCGATCTGTCCAATTCGCCCGTCCATCTATCCGATTTCGCTTTTCGCTTGTGTGTCACGGTCGGAATCTTCAACACCGTACAGCTCCAGTTGTAGGTGCATGTCGTAGGCATTATAGTGCTATATAAATCGAAAAAAGAAATTACCCACCCAAAGAGGTTGACACTCAACAGTTTGAGTTCATTTTACCTAGTGAAGAAATTGATAAAAAAATCTGTCAAACGAGTAACATAAATAGTGCAGTGTTTTGGCATAAAATCCGTCAAACATGACGCTAGTCTTGTTCATAAATTCTACGATTTATTCTCTTGTATAAAAGTTTGTAATTAGAATTTGCTATTAAAGCCTACAAATTTTCGGATTAAAAAAAATATTTGATTAGATAAATCACAAGTCAATCATATTTAGTCACATTTTATTGCCGTGGATATACTATTCTAATCATTAGCCTAATTTATTGGACGATCGATTTTCGCATCGACAAATTTGATGGATACACGTGGATTAATAGTACCTGGTAGCTAGGCGTAACCGTGATCGAGTTTTCAAGTTTCTTACTTAAGCGTGCATCAAGGCTGTTGATTTCTAATCTAGATATTGATCGATCGTCCGTTTATTCTTACTTCCTCGTCACTCCTTTTCTACAACTCTTTCTCGATCTTTCACGATTCGATGGCTACCATATCATTTGCACTATTTCTGTCGTGATAAACTAAAATTGATTTTTAAGAGTATGATATTGGAATTAATTTTCCAAAAATGAAGTTTTTAAAATTGTCGAGGGTTTTCTCCGGCCGCGTTTCACTTTTGAA
Organism: Crematogaster levior; assembly: GCA_901521435.1. Classification (NCBI taxonomy): domain Eukaryota; kingdom Metazoa; phylum Arthropoda; class Insecta; order Hymenoptera; family Formicidae; genus Crematogaster; species Crematogaster levior. The sequence goes on from CABEGB010000713.1 coordinate 72,147, forward strand.
GAATCATTTATCCAACTTCTCTTAACATTCGAATATCTTATTCGCGCATTATCGTTGTACAGGTTTTCCATCTTCGTGTTGTCACTGACAGGAGCACGACGACGAGTCGGGCGTTAATTTTTTCGAGAATTCACAAAGTGCCATATTCTACGAGAGTTCGAGGCGATATAAAGCGACTCGCATTTGCATACGCCGCGCGGCAGATTGGAATCCGAAGGTGAAGGAATCCTTGGCCGATTCCCCGAACAACGGGAGGGTCTGAGAAAACCGATCGCGTTCCAACCGAAGCTGGTGCACGTCGTGATAAACAACACGACGAATAATCGGATACCACGGAATTCGTCCATTCCGCTGCGCTGTCGAATGATAAAAAACGAGGAGGGAACACGAGACTATTCAACGAATACGATCGAACTGAAAAGCCGAGAGCTTCTTCGACTCGAGAGCGGACCTCGAGAAAGAAAATTTGCGAATATGTGAGAAAAATATACTCACGCGACCGGGTGCCAACGAACAAGCGTGTTCAAATACACCTTAGAAGCTATAGCACGATTTCTACGCACACAAACGTCGAATGGTGAACGCGATTTAAACGCGGAATAAGCGAACTACTCGGAGCCCTGCCGGCTGTTATCAGGGAGAAAACGGTGCCGGTTCCGCGTTCTCGTGTCGTGAAGTGTGTCATGATAGTTCGCGCGTGAGCCGGGCATGAACGTTGAAACCTGCACCCTCTACTTCGCTGGGACGGCCCGGGGCCCGGAGAAGGACAGGATGTCGACCCAGGCCTACTACAAGGAGCGGCTCGGCTTCGATCCGGCGGATACCGTCGCCGAGCATCAGCGCGAGCAACGCTCCCAGCACGGTTACGAGGAGTCGCTCTCCAAATTCAAAGGTCAGAATGCGAACGGATTCCCGGAGGAGGGTACGGGATGCAATGGCGAGGTTGGGGAACACCGTGCCGGCAACACCCAGGCTTTCTGGGGCTGCTGGGCGATGTTCATTGAGGCGCACGGTAGGTGGAGAGAGAGATGCAGAGTTGGCATGCGGATGCTGGAAGATTTTTCGTGAAAGCTCACTTGTTTTTATTCTTTCCTTATTTTTGTGTCTTTTTGTGGTTCTTTTTGTGTCTCGGAATTCTTTTATATATCCCTGTATACTCTTTTTTTTTTAAATAAATAAACAAGCAGTTTGCTTTATCTGGCTACCGGTTTATTTTGTGTAAATCCGGAATGGGAGACGTTTTCCTTGCGAGAAATTAACGTCTTTGGGATTAAATCGTTGGAATTTTTATTGCAAGCATGCGATGACCTTCGCAACATGCTAATTTCAACATTCCCACCCGGTTTAAGAGCGGATAACTTCAAAAACGGCTATATAATTATGGAACGGTTCCTATAAACGACTATAACTTTGAAAAGTTGGCTATTGAAGTGAATATTCATGAAGATACCTTCGTCGACTGAAAACGTAAAATATATATCAATCAGTATAATAAATTAAGTACGTAAATACAGCATTCTTTCCAAACTGATATTGCAAGATTCATATTTTACATTTCGTTTATCATAATTACAGTTTAACTGTGTTTATACATAAAGATTGTACAAGCATCTTCAACCGTACGTCCAAATATGCGATGCGTTTGCTTGAAGTTTGCAGATTGCAAATTTACTCACACACGACGTGATGTTGGTTTTCACTAACTTAGCGATTAAATTTGTTCCATCGACCGCTTGTAACACGCGCGATACGCGACTAAAAGGTTTGAGTTACGCTCCTGACGTTTGTTTGATAAATGTTTGAGCTATGAGTGTCGCTTTCCTCTCTTTTTTAGCATTGTCGAGAGTAGGATCTACGCGTGCGAAAACATCCAAACTGTCGTCTGTACACATAAGACAGAAAATGAAAAGTAGCGGTTCTCTCTTTTATTGCTTGTCTCCTTAGACAATAATAGTGCCTCTCGTCCTCCGTCCACCTGGAAGAATCCGGGGAAAAATTTCAAAATTCAATACGTCGCATTCGCAAAGTCACGCGGATCCGGTGTTCCACGCGCGGGATTGTCCGCGGCCCACTATTTTTATTTTTTACAATTGCGCTAAGTAGACAAACAATAAACAATAGCCGCCGCTTTTCATAATCTTCTGCCCACTCGGATTGCGCATTGCGACTCATATACGCCCAGTTAGCTACTTTTCACTTAACGCAAAAGTAAACGGCCGGAAGGCTCGTACGAATGACGTCAGCGTAATGTCGTTCGTCAGGATTGATCGCTAATTTAATCGTAATTACCGGTATTGCGTCCGGTAGAGTCCTCGTGACGCGGCCGTCGTTACGTCGTCGTTATTCCTTTCGTATCGTATCCCGCACTTCTCTCGGGTTCTTTTGACGGAGCCGATGGAGCAAAAGACGCGCATTATGAAATCGAAAGTCTCTTGTCCGTGCGTTACGATCTCCTTTTACACGAGCTCACCGGGAAACTTGAGCGTGGTGATTAATAATGGGAAGCATAAAATGAACGCTCGTGTCGTTCACGCGAATGAAGTATATGAGATATATTAGCCAATTGGCCGTGAAACGATTCTCTTTCGTAGCTTCTATAAAGGTAAACGATGAATATTTCATTGTATGAAAACAAAATGGAGTAGCGTACATCAACTGGCAGAAATGTTCTGAAACTTTAATAAATCGCGATAAAAAGAAGATAAAACAAATTTTAATTTTCTTTGATCCTGGCCAATTTAAAAAGAAAATTATTCTTGTTCGCAAATTAATTGAGACACAGAGCTTTAAATTCTTAAATTAAAATGCCTTTTTATTAAAAAATAAAATAATCTTATTACAATTTTCATTAAAAATACTGGAAAGAAGAATCATACATTAGGATATAATTGTATGCGATAAAATTTATGGTCCAAGTGCTCTGATAATCCACCCTTCTTGGATTCGATAATTTGATAAGTAGACAATGTTATCTGGCACCGTCTCCTAAATGCCAAGAGAGTATCGCATAAATTACTGTCGAGAACTTCCGAAAAGAGTAAATACCGATGAATACATTCATTGACGTTTATCTTTAGCCCCTGCGATGTCAGTTACTATTCTCAGAGCTTCCACATTCCAGCATTCGTATCTGTTAACAAGGACTTACTGAAGAAAGCGTGTGTCAATGTACATATGCGCATTTCTTCGGGATTAGTTCATGCATGCCTCTCTTTTTCTGTCGACACGTCTTATGTCTTTGTACTGGAACATTTGAAAGTCATAAAAAATATATATTTAATGCATTTATTTTTGAAAAAAAAAAAACAGGTCCTAGAATTTATTAGAATTCGTAATTATATAATTAAAATATAAGTACGACTGAATTATTAATTATCATATAGCAATTAATTTATTGTATAGAAGATTTTAAAAAGCATCTGTTATTTAATTTTTGGAATAATTTTAACATAATATATAATAGATAATCTGTCTTCGTTTAATTTTTCATCACGATTAAATTTTAAAATTTGATCGTGAAATTGATTGGCATAGATTGTCAAAAACGAGCCATTAAGGCCATGTCAATTAAACGACTGACAATTCACGCGAAGCTATCTCCGTAGATATGGCATTGGGAATTGAATTTTCCGGAATTACGTGATCGGTAATAGGTCGCTGTGGCACGACTATTAGGGTGTGAAAGCCACCCTTCACGAGTTTAGACTAATTCTCTAACATCCAAGGTCGCGAACGTTGAGAAATTGATATCTCTCCTTGTGTTTCATATGCGATCTGTGGTTCCAACCGATAATTTAATCCCAGCCATGATTAAGGAATTTTTTTGTTAACATTTTATTTCAAGGAATAGCTGCTGAAAGATCCGTAACTACTTTATTCTTACCAACATGACTAATATAACTGATTAATTACGAAAGTTGTTCCACAAGAACAAGAAAGATTAGATCATCTCTCAATCAATTCTGTCTTCAATTATATCAGTTAAGCTTAAAACGTTAAAAAAGATCGTCCAAGTGTAACGTACATAAAATATAAATTGATTACTGTAATAAATAATAGTAATAATAGTAGTAGATATAAATAAAAATTGAGAATTTCTTTGTGTATTTTTTTTTAATTTTAAGTAAGATATTCCGTGTTTTTCTTGGTTGTTACATAACTATTTCGTACTATTATTATTATTTTCGGAAAAGTAATGAAAGTATTCGCATAATAATTGAATGGAGCAAAGCAGCGTTAACGTGTCCTATTTTTCTTCAAATTACTATTAAGAAAACTTCTAAGATTTTAATTAAAGAAAAGATTTTAAATTTACAAGAAAATTGTCATTAAAAATCAGGTCACGAATTCAGGTTCCTTTGCACATTACTCGTTAATTGCTGCTTAAGGCACCGTTATTCGAATGCAGTTTCGAATTGTTGGCAAGGTGTTCAAACTGGGTTAAAGTTGGACCCAACAACGAGGCAAGATAATCTATGAAGAACAAATGCTCGGTTCGCAGAGTAGAATGAAATGTCTGATGTAGCGTAAACTATAAAGTTCGTAAAGTTCGTCAAGCCACGCGCACGTGCATGAGTATAGGGCATTAATAAACTTTCATCCGCACATTTACACTAAACAAAGTTTCCGACACGTACTTGTCACGCGAGATTTCTATACTAAAAAAATTCTTCAAAATTAGGACCATCACTTTATGTTTATTATAATCCAGCAAATGCGCGCGAGTCATTGTATTTTATTATATGTAGACTTGTTTTATTTTATACATTTTGCTGAATGTATATTTTACAGGTGAGCAATATCGCGTTTTCTTTCACATTAACATTCCCGCCGTATCGCAAGAGTCGTTGAACGCGTTCATTAAAATATTTGATCGAGCGATTCTCTCACGAGAGCGACAGGCGCACTCGGAAAATGTGATCGTTCACAGGGTAGGCCACTCGAGATATTTCTAAATCTAGAGCTTTCTTTACCTCTTATTTTACATCGTCTGATGATGTTAGGCTGACACTTCTCGCCGGCTTATCATCGACCTTTTAAATATATCGGTCGATGATACTATTCGAGTGGCATTAACTTTTCACGGGGTATGATGAGGTGCCAATTATGCGTTTATAAATCGTAGCCAAATTACCAGTATCGATAAATTCTCCTGATTTCCCGCAAATGATTATCCATCGAAACCTAATTAGTGTTGAAGTTCAAGTGTCTTGTGATACTTTTTGTGTCCTCTGGTTCGACATGAAATGACGAGCCCTTGGAACCAGGTGCTCTAGTTATGTATATAAAATGTCTATTATTACATTTAGTCAACAGTTAATTCGTACGCGTTTCGACATCTCGAGCTCCCAATCGTCAAGTGTGAATCGTCACGTGCGACTTCAGAGATGTTATTTAAAATTAATTATTCATGTGCTACAATACCACGACATTACAAAATACGTCGTTAATTCACAAGAAACCCTGGGACTTTAAATCGATGTCCTTGTGGTGTCGGCCGTGTTGCGTCACATCGACGACAAAACAGAAAGTCTCGATATAATAATAATTTCACAACCGATTGTGTGCTCGACAACATCGAAAAATGTAAATTCGATCTTATTTCTAATTCTATTTATGGCTGGACGAAGAGACAGAATTTCATCTTTCTCAATTCTACCTCGTGTATTACGGATCGCGTAAAGAAGTGGGCTTGGATTTTATTCATTCGGTCCATTGTCCGGACTTTTGTGCCTCGCATGCCAACCGATCGAGCAGCTTGCCAAGAGCCGATCGACCTTCCGTCGCACTCGCTCGCACCTACCTATCTACCTACCTACCTGCTTGACCTCATCCAACTTGACCTGATCCGGTTGCCTGTGACTTTGGTTTCGTTATACTGACCTCGACTATCCTTAAAGACCCATTTCCAGGCGGCGCGTTGCGTCATGACGCTCTCGCTGTCACGCTAGAGTCGTATGCATAATGTTACATCGGCGCGATACAAGCCATACTTATATCAGTGCGACGAATTACGAAATTCAATTGTTACAGTAATCTATATCCGCGCTGTGTTGATGACAATAGACGCGACTTGTACCATAGTACATGCATTGTCTATAGTACGTACACTATGTTTGTACAGCGTGACATCGAGCAAGGCTGCGCTCGTTGCATAAATGTAGTCGCAATTATGATAATGGAATATGACACGATTTGTTTACAATTACTCTGTTATGAGGGATGTTTTATATTTACATTGGCTACTACGAATACAGGTGCATGATTACGCATCATTACGTAGCAGCGTTGCGCTCCTCATAACGCAGTAGCCGCCGAAGGAGACTCCACGTTTCTGACATTTCTGCTCTTTTTTGTGTGTTCGCAGATGAACGAGACGCGATACAGAAGAAGACCTTCACGAAGTGGGTGAACAAGCATTTGAAAAAGGTGAGACTGCTTCTCGAATTCTCGGATTCTCGCGTTAGTTTTATCGTCCTGCGGCGTTTTCTCATTTCGCGCGAGTCTCGATCATTACTCACGCCATCGGCTTAATTAGCCCGACGGCACTGACACGTGCGAAGTATATCCCCTATGGGAGAAATGCGAGTAAGCGGAGGAATCTGGGGTGAATATAAGAGGATGTTTCAAGATATTGGAAGAATTATGAATTGCATATCAAACATTTTTTAAATATTTGACAATTAGTTTTTCGAAAACGAGAAGGTCAGTGTATCTTTTCTCAGTAGAGGATGGGGTTCCAGATTTAATATTTCCTTTTGGAATATGTAATTAAAAGAGAATACGGTTCTGAAACATTCTGTACAGCTATGGATTTGGGGATTGCTGGGTGCGGGCCTTTTGTCTTGGTCTTATCGTTAAAAGTCATTCTTTCGGTAAACAAGTTTGAAATTTGTGTGCGATGACGCATAATAGTGTGTTTTATCCATTCACGAGCCTGCTCGCCCATATAACTCCGTGAAGTTACTCACGGAGGTGGATTGTCATTTCACGCACAAAGCAGTAAATTGTCACATGCCGAAGGATTTACGATTCGTAAATCGTGATCTGTGCAAGAAGGCACGGCGTGAGAGAAAATTTATTTCCATTCGGATTATTTTTACTCAATCGAAGAAGACAAATTTATACGTCGTCGAGTACTCCGCGAAGCACATAAATCTGCGAAATTGCGCGAAAGACAGCGGCGTAACGCTGTTGAGTCGAAACGATCGCCGACGAACAATGGCCACGGCGCGAAAGCGTTAAATCGCTGCAAGTAGGAAACGCGTTAGTAGCGCGGCAATCGAGGTTTGCGTCGCAAATATGCAATAGAAGACGACGCGCGAGTTCCGTGTGTAAACGCCACGGGGCCCGACGGTCCCGTTTTGTCCCCCCTCCGAAAGGATCCTACCAGGCTCGTCGCACCTCTCCGCTTTTAAACGTCGTATACAAGTAGGCGTTTCTCGTGTGCGTGCGAATCGCCGCGTAAAAATAAGCGAACTCTCGTTGCGCAATTACGGTCCCGATATCGCGGCCCCCGTGTTGCGTATGTGGCACGCACGTGGGTCGAAAGTACCTTGTCGCTCGCGCGAGGAGCACACGGCTATAGAAGGCAGCGGGGCCCGAGCCGCGACATGTGGGCGATCGAAGAAAAATCGAATCGATGATACGACAGAATCGTCTGCGGTCCCAAAATTGACCGGTCGAAATCTCGCCAGCGTATCCCGCTGCGCCACACCGTGCGCGGGAAAAAAGTGTGACACGTAAACACGTGGGTCTGTTTTTCTGCCTCCGTGAGAGCTGCTCTCACGAGGCAGAAAAGATACCGCGAGTCACGTTGTCGGTTGATAAGGATTATCGTTAAGTGGTAAAAGACAGATATCGATCGTGGCAAAAATATCGATGAGCTTTGATTCTCGGCATGCTGCCGCGGTACATGGCATTGTACTATGTCCGGGAAAAGAACGCGGTCGCACAAACGTTTCTCGATAAAGGGCCGCCCGTCCGTCCGTCTGTCTGTCCGTTGCGCCGTCCATTGCACGTCTTCGCGAGCGTGAGTAACCGCGAGCTATGCCATGTGGCTGGAAATTCCCCGCCATAAGGGACTGTATATTCGCATTTGACAGCCATTACAGTCGGGATTTTGCCGGTGAATATTTGCATACCGCGAACAATGCTGAGAAACGTTAACCGTGAACATTCGCGCTTTCGGCGATGCGGCCGAGATGGATAATTTTCCCACGTGGTGATAAAATATTTATGAAGCACCTTATTATCACGTAATTTCGTACCATGTACGGTACTTGTGAGTCATTGTTATAAATGTAAGATTCTTGCTAAGTACAATATTTTCCAGATCGATCGTTGCAGATAAAATCGATGAAGAAGAACCGTTATGTGGAGAATCGCTCGCCATGTTGCAAGTTTACTGATAAGATTTAATAGATAGCTTAACGGTGTGGATACTTTGTTGACTGAATTCTTGAGATAATTAGTAAATGGATTATTTTTAATTGTTTATTTATATAAGCGAGATTGCGTTAATCAGATTACAAGATGCATACGTGATGTAATCTTTGCTATTTCTTGGTATACTTTCTATCGGGAATGGTAGAAAAATTAAGATAATCACGATTCGAGCTATCAAGTCTTTCAGTCGCGAGGTTTAACTTTAATTAAAATGATACTGCATAATTTCATTATTAAAGAGATACGTTCGCACATATTTCCGCCATCCGACCGAAGCTACTCGCGCATGCATCTACGTACATGCATAAATATTCAATTAACTCGTCAATTACACTTAAGTGAGAGAAAATCATGACACGGAGAAACCGTGCCCCCTTTCGTTCGGCGGTATGCACCGCGCGTATGTCAGTCAGGACTTAATACAGACAATGATTCATCCGTCACGGTGGAGCCGCACCAAGTCGACTCGAGTTGAGTCGAATCGAGCCGCGAGGCAGATCGGCGGCTCCAGGAATGGTTCGAATCACGGCCGTATACGGGTGGAGTTGTCCCGTCGACGTATAATTATCGTAAGCTGGCATCGTTCTGTCGTGCCGTTTCCTGCCCACCGTTTCTCATTCCTCGCTCATTCCTCACTCTCGCTGCGCACTTCTTTCGTCGGTCGCGAATAAAACGGGATGTGTGTAAAGTTGGCAACAACCCATTTTCAGAATTTCAATATTGAGAGAAATCTTTATATTTGTCCCCAAAAGAATAGAATACTCGATAAGTTTCAAAGACAAAAAGTTTCAGTGATCAGATATGAAAAAGACATCCGACTGCTTTAGGTTTTTCATCATATTAATCAATGTAAATTCTAATATTCTTTGATGAAACACTTGATGAGACAATAGCTAAAATTCTTAAGAAAATAATTCAAGTTTCTGGAAGAAAAATTTTTACCCACGAGGACTTGGAAAATATTGTTTCTCCAATCCCAGAAGCGAAAAATCACCGAAATTTTGTTCTATTGGTACGAATACATATTAGCAACTCTCAAGAAGTATTCGGAATTTCCACGAAAGATTGCAAAAAGATTATTTTTAGAGATTATTATTAAAATATAATATTCTAGATCTCTACAGAGTGCTTTTTGTCACAACAAATTTGGAAATGATCTTTCTTTAGCTGAAATTGACCACCGAAGGAGGTTGTTGCAATGGAAAAAGAAAACGTCTGTATTCTCATTGAAACGTCTCGTGATCTCGTTGAACATAGACATTGAAGTATAATACCTGCGAGCATCAAGCGCGCTCCATGTGAATGGCGTTTTAATGATCGCGGCCTTCCACGTTGGCTCGTGTATCACGTGCCCCTTTGTAACTCCACATAACGTTCTATTGTTGATACGTGTGATCGGGTGCGGGCGGTCTCTCTCAGTGCGACGAATACGACTACAGGGTCAAGGTATCACAAACTTACGCGTTAGCCAATCATTTGCTTCGTTTCTACGACACGCAGGTTCAGCTAAAAAAGCTTTTACCCAGCGACACGTTCATCAATATTTTTGCTAAGTATTCAAGCTATTGACAAATCTGATAATAATTGAAAGGATAATCGGTGTCGTAATATTATAATTTATGGATACATTTTAATTTCCCTATAACCATTATTTAGTTATTTTCTTGTCATTTAATTTTGAGGATGGCTAAGTAAAGTCGAGACGTTCGCCATGTGACTTTTAACTTAGTGAATAAACATATTTTTATTTTAAACCGACAACTTTTACTGGCTCGTGATTTGGCTGTTGATACTTTAACATTTGATGTTTTCGATCCTGCGGAGTTTGGGAAACTGAATTCATTGACATTCTCAAAATCTCTAAACCAATTTCGCGACGGGGGTATCATAAAAATAACGACGATTTGCGCGTTGCGCGATTACCGGTTACCAGTATCGACCCACGGCCGGTCGGTTTCGCGCGCCCACGTATGGTCTTGCGAGCCTGACCTTATTCGGAAACCCTCTTCGAGAGTGCTGTTCCCGATTTACCACCTCCTGCCCGGTGGTAAAGGTGGGGCTGTAGGGCAGGTGAAACAACATTTAATTTCTCCGGGGTGCCGCCGCGACAGCTGTTCGGAGCACGAGTCAGTTCAAAGAGAAGATATATCGAAAGGGAGACAAAAGAGCTTTTTACAATTTTAGGGTACAATTTCCTCGATCAGGCATGCCTTTCATACAAATCTATGACGCTTACGTACAATACCATTAGCGTTTCTTGTTAGCATTCACAGTTTTTTGCATTGTTACTGCGCATCGTGTTGTGTTTCAATAATAGAATCATTAAGTTGAAAATTTCTGGATATTAAAATAGTCATAAAATCAAATAATTATATATTTTAGTTAATCAATAAGTGTAAGAAAGACAGAATCTTATAAGTATCATTATATTTAATTAGTGGAACCATTTTTTAATTACATAATAAATTAACTTGTATCTTGTGGGCTTTTTAAATGTGTATGCTTTATATATTTCTTCTGAAAAATTTATATTATGAAGGTTACTGTTTCTCGAACAAAATCTCTGTTCTTCAGTTACTTATCGTATTCTGTTCAAAACACAGTAAGTTGTGCAAATCATTCTCGTAATTTCGTTGCTTTGCGTTAGGACTTTGTACTGTTCGCGGAATCACGTATACCGGAAGTGGACGATCTGCGCAAACCGAGGCCAGAGTGAACGTAGTTCCATAATGATCTGTATTAACGAAGCCAATAAAACTTTTTCGCAAAATCTATTATTTAAAAAAAGTATTTATATAAATATGAAATGATCCATTCTTATCGTAACAATAATTATATATTACCATCAATGATAAGACCAAGAGTGAATCGCTGTACTCAACGCACCGTAATCTCCCACGCGATTGAATTTAATTACATACAAATAATTACTGCAATTACATAGATTTCTTGCTTTTTTTGTGTTTCCTGCAGCACTGGAAATACGTCAAGGTATGTATTATTAGTTCTTTAAGATATAGAATAAAGATGCGGGGTCTATCACTATATATCGTGACATTGATTTAGGAGTCAGAATTTGTTTGAAACATTACGTTGTTCAGTTACAAAACAAACGTTATGCGAATGACGTTAATTCTGGTGAGCGAAAAATTTGAAATAATTGTTACCGTAATAATAATAGCGGCGATGTGTCAGTCTTTATATGCGGTTGTTACCCGCAACGACTCGCGCATTTCTCTTAAAGGCTTTTCTCAACGCACATATAAATTACGAATGCAATTCGCAACGGCTAAGATAATTACTTTCATTACCGCCGTAAAAAACATTCATCGTACCGTTACGTGTCCCATCTGTTATTCTTATTTTCTCGTGCCTCTAATGCCTCTATGACAAAGTGGCGTTCATGCCGAAATGGCACGTCAGGAATTACGGAGTCGCGTCACGCGACAGAATAAGACATGCCGGCAATAGTCTCTCGTCCTGCCCTTTACCGCACATCCGACCCTTCACTCGTGACTTGAGAATGCGAGGGATTTCGACTGCCTCGTTGCATGAAGACTAATCAGTCAATGTGATGAGACGTTCACAATCAATCATACTGTGTAAGGCAATTGAGCACTAATTACGAAACAATCTGCGGGAGCTAATTTAAGCGTTAGAAGATATTGTACATGCGCTAAGATAGTGACTGTAATAGCTCTCTTAATATATTTTGCACATTTTTTTTCTTTTTTTTTTTTAAATAATTTTATAAATCGAATATAGATCTATTATTAGTATTGCGAATTTATTACGCGGAGCGTAATTTAAGATAGGTCTGGCAAAGCTCGAAAACGTATTTTACTGGTTAAGATGAAAGAAGTTTGTGCGGAAATACTTCCAGTTATAAGACCTTAAAACTGCCGAAGTTGTTTATTATTTCTAAGTAAACGGAGTTTGCCAACACTTCGCGAACAGTTGTCCGTCATGGTTTGTTATTACGCGGGTTAATAGGGAAAGTTACAGTAATACAATTGTTATGAATTAATCTAACAGGTAGGAAATATTGCAAACTACGTCCGGAAGAAATTGTTTTAAGCAGTTAATAAAACGTGATAATAAATACGAAGAATTAATGTTATATATGATAAATAAAATATTAATAAATGTAGTTGAATATATATATATATATATTTTTATTATTTATATATATTTTATATATATATATATATATGTATATAAGATATTTTGTAAATTTTCTACGTTTTAAAATTAAAAAAATCCACTTGTGTATTGGAGAAAATCGGTTTTCTTCTTCAGAATTTTAAAGTTACCGCTTGATCATTTTATTTATAACGTATTTTTATGGTGCACGCGTTTCGATATTCTCGGTTGAATTGTGTCAATGTTTATAGACACTGTTACGCGACAATGTTATAGGCGTATTTTACGACACGTATGATATAATCGTTGACTTTTTCGATAAACGCGGGTGTATCGCCATTAATCCTATTCACACGCGATAGAAAGGAACGAGTGTTGCAATGTCGTAAAATAGAACGCGTCGAAATCATCTTTTAAGACGCTTAGACGCGATTTGCTGCAATTAGTCACGGTTACGAAAGGCGGATGGGAGGCGGATCCTGTCGCGCTGTTCTGTCAATCGCTTGACATTTACTCACCTGGCTGTACTGGACACGCGACGGAAGAATGCATGCGTGTGCGACGCACGCGAGTGCACACGCTCGCGCGCAGGGGCGGATAATTCCTATTTTTAAACATATACGCAAGAGTCCGTGTAGACTCGAATAAAATTCGATTATTGTTAACTGTGAAAATATCTCAAGAGTTCAAAGTTTACTTCAATTTCACGAAGATATTTTTAATCAGAAATATTCGGAAATAACGAATGTAATAGGGAGTACGCGTTCTTTTGAATATCATAGTCGAGCGTACGTCAGCTGCTCGAACCCCTAAAAATTATCTTTGAGTCATTATCGAAAAAGTCGTTATCCGCCCGTGCCCACGCGAACTCTCCCTCTTTCTCTCTTTCTCACTCTTTACTAATCCACGGTGACGGTTCTCATCACTGTCTTTTTCAGACTTACACGTGCCTACACGTGTGCGTCCTTGTGAACAACCAACCATGCTGTTCTCCCACCGTAAGTTCATAGCTCTCATTCGTTAACGGCCGCGACGACATGCATGATTTATCATTTTGTTGATCCATCTGTACTGTAGTATCCATCTGTAGATCCCTCAGCTCTCCATAATGTTACGAATTTAAACAATTATGTAAAACGTGCGAAGAATGCGGTGTGGCACACACCGCATTCCTCGTTCGACCCCGCGAAGCGAAACGAAGGGCCTCCCCTTGTAAAACGAGTGTTCTTCTATGTTATTAACGCGTCATTGTCTGACTAACACCTGCACGAGATGACGTACTCGCAATGCATGCTCGAGTTGACCATTGGTCGACTGATATGGTAACGAATGCGCCAAGCTTAATGTGTGTTTTTAAAACCGGTCTGTAAATTAGCATGTGTTTACCCGTGTACGTAATCAGACTCGGATGTCGGGAAACAATTTCAGACATCTTGATGATTTTACATCGTTCCCGTTTAATTACCACTGCGCTTACTTTCTTATTCCACACGAATTGCATCATGTAGGATTGTAGAAATATTCGAGTATTATGTTATATATTCGAAATGAATTGCGGATGTCGCGTATTTTTATTACGTCATGCGCAAACAGCAGCTGCAATTCCGTTCGACGCTACTTGTACACATTTGACTCATGTCCACGCTATTTTATCCTACGCTCTTGCTATTATGCGTAACTCTCGGCATTCCTGCGGTTTTTTTCTTTTTACATTTTCTATTCATGGTAATCCGCTTGAGTACATCGCCGATGGACTATACTCTTGTGCATTCTTATTTTCCTACTTGGTTCTCTTTTTTTTTCCTACGTCAGTCGTTTTGATGTATTTTTTTTTCCGCCGCCAGATGTGTACTCGGCTCCATGTGAAAAGCGACAATTAACTTGCCCCTTTTGGAATTTGTTGCAGGCGAGCAGACATGTCGGGGACCTGTTCGAGGATCTACGCGATGGCCACAATCTCATCTCCTTGCTGGAAGTGCTTTCTGGCGAGCACCTTGTGAGTACTTGCTTCTCACGATCCTCTCGGAGCGATCTCTCTAAATTTATTACTTAATGTTGCATTCCAAAACATCTTTTTGAGGAAAATTTTACTCAATACTCTATAGCTCACGTCACATATACTATAGAGATTGAGTAAAATTTTCCTCAAATAAAACGTTTTGGAATGCAACCTAAGAAAAGAAGATATTAAAGGTCCGACCGAAGTCTGTATTTTTATTGTCGCGATTTTTTTTATCGCGGAATTGTTTTTCGCGTGGGTGTTTCGTAAATTCGAGTTAGTTTATTTCGAGAACGAAGTCGAGTCATTGAATTCTAGGGTTGGGTCTCTGTAGCACAATTGGATCAAGCAGCGATAATTGCCCTCGATCGAATGTAATTAACGATAAACTGATGGCGTTTTCCAGCCGCGGGAGAGGGGTCGAATGCGCTTTCACATGCTGCAGAACGTGCAGATGGCCCTCGATTTTTTACGGTACAAGAAGATCAAGCTGGTCAACATCCGGGCGGAGGATATCGTGGACGGTAACCCGAAACTCACACTCGGCCTCATATGGACCATTATCTTGCACTTCCAGGTAAGTGGCGTGGCCATTTTTGCGAGACGTGATGATAAGCGCGAGTTAACGATCGCAATAACGATGAATCCTAAACGAGCGTGGTTCGCCTTTCGAATTGACCAGGCGAAATAACAAGACACCCCACGCGTTTATGTCGAATTTGCTAGTAGAGTGTGAGTGTACCGCAATGTCGTAAATTTATGCGTCGCAATCACATGTTGCGTTTTACGTCCGTTTGGTATTCACCAAGCCCCGGAAGTCGTGTATTCTTCGACCGCGAACTTTTTCATAAAGAAGATTAAATTACAGAAAACCATCATTGTCATGCTCGTCACATTCTTTAAGTTTTCCATATTACTTAAAAAAAAAGAATATTTCGACACTTAAGTTTCGACAAATTTTTTAGATTTAGATTTTGTTGAAATCTATATGAAATCAGAGGGGGTAAGTTTCATATTTTTCCGAGTTTAATAAAATTTTACTTTTACCAAGATTGATTTCTCTGAGTTTTTTTAAAATGTCAATTCCGAAGTTATTTCCGCTCTGTTGAAATAATCGTCAGTTTCTTCTCAGCTTATTTTCTGGTACTTAGTATCTATAGCACAGTTTGTATAACGCAAATGAAGCGGCTGCAATGTCAGCATGATGGAAACCGCCCATCACAATTTGCTGTAATACGTCCATCGGACTATACGATGCGCCAGTCAGCCATGAAGCTCGATAGAAAGTGAATGCACATGCAGAGCATTCGAGTATACATTCTCGCTTCATCGAAACGTCGAAAAATTTGGATTTTTGAACGGTCTGGAAAGCTTCAAATGTATTTACAAATGTATTAGATGCAGATTTTCTATGAAAAGGAAGAGTAGTGAATTTCCTCAAAATGTTGAGTAATTTATTTTTCCGTAAATTACCTTTGCCATTGTGATTTTAACCCTTATGCAGCAATAGTCGCGAATATTTATGAGTCTTTCAAAATTGGCTGCACCGATATGCTGTCGCGAAATGGCTGGCGTCATGTCGAAAGTATTTTGCATTTGTGTACTCATGCACGTACCGTTGGACTAACGGAATACGTTGATTCTACTGGGCGCGGCAGTACTTTCGTCATGTTGGAAATGACTACTCGGTCACTTGCCGTGGAACGGAAATGTTCGCAAAAGCGAGCAATGTTCGTGAGCTTTTTCCTTAACGTTTTCACTGGCTCGGTATTATTATTCCACGTCTCAATTCGCAACACGGACGGATTCGCCACATCAGACGAGAAACATCGAAAGTTGCATTTAGAACTGTCTCTCTCGACGAGCGACAGCTTGAAACGGACTTTCGCTGCAGCGTGCGAGGGTGCGTACTTCTAATTACGAGACGCGGACGGATAATTTCGTAGGATTTGCCATCGGTTTCGAGATTCTCTTTTTAGCTGTCGTCCAGTCGGCGCGACACGCCGTTTCGTAATCCAGTCTTTCTTCCGCCCAATTTACGTCGATGTCCACCATTACTAAGCAAATCCCTCGTGAAGGCGTTTTACGCTGCGCAAAACGTTCCTCGGTCCATTGCACTTCATATCTCACCGGCCAGTGGCTTGTGTCATAAAACTTGACAGGTTGACTATTAGAATGTCGATGAACTCTGACGATTTCCCGGCTCTAACAACGTGATATTTATACGCGTCGAGCTTCCGCCTCGCAGCTTCTGGAGAAATGTCCCCCGCCTTCTCTCGTCTCTTTAATCGCGACTTAGAAATTGTCGATTTCCTTCGCTGATAATCGTTCTGCTGATTCCATATCGACGATGTTTAAGCGACGCGATTAGCGTGCACGCTAATCAAGCATCGCGCGTACCACGATAGGTCACATACCGTCGATAGGCCGTTGTGCGTTGTGTCCCGCGCTATTTTTAGAGCCCGTATGCCTCGATATAACGTTGTGGTAGGTGCCGGTAACGAATGTACATATAGCTCGTACGGAATCACGTGCATTGCCAAAGAAAAGCGAAAGCGAGGACGGTCGCCGGCTCGCCTCGTTGCGGACCGGTCGAGAGTTCCACACGGCACGAAATCCGCTCAATCGAAATGGATAGAGGCAGCTCGCACGTATTATCATTTAGTATAAAAGGTATAATATAATTTATTAATTTCATTGATGTCTAGAAACCATCTCCGTCGTCTTGCATTCGAAGGTCTCGATCTTTGCACTCGTATCTCGATCGTATCTAATCGCAATTCACTTACGTCTGTATTTATAGTCACGTTTCTGCTGAAGAATTCAACTGAAACCAACCTTGAGATATGACACTTTAATAAAGACATCTTGGATGTCTTGCCAATTTGATATTTGTTATATCATATTTACAACTGCTGATTTAATTGAGGAATTCAGATGAAGTTTGTCGTGACAGTCTGAGCTTTGTTTCTTGCGGTTCAATAGATGATTCTTGAGAGAAGCTTATATATATGTACTTATGTACTTATAATTTTTTAATCTTATAATATTTTTTCGGAGATTCAAGAAGAGAACGTTTTATTATACATGAAAAACTTGAGTTAAAATCCACAATAGATTTTTAAAGCATTAAAATTATGCAAAAAAACTATTCTTTAAATCATAAATTTAATTTTTTAAATTCATTCTTTAAAATTGAGTTATTAACTTAAATTATTATTAAGGAAAAAGAAATAATTTGCGTTTAATTTGTAACAATTAAATTTTGCTATTAATAATGTACATTTAATACATAAGTATCGAACAGATCGAAATAAATTCTCTCGTCAATTAAAACAAAATTCAAGTAACTATAATATTTTTATTCTGAAATATTCTAGTTGAACAGAATTATTAGGTGATGGTAATTAATCGACGAATTAAAACACGAAGTGTGCAGAATGTGTGCAGTAATAAATCATTAAAATACAAAAATATTCGGTATGATTTTACGAAATTAAAATATTAAATATTTCGAAATTATAACAATTCTGTGGTCTTAGTGTTCGTTACTGCAGCGTTATATTTACGCAAGGTCGTTGTGTTATCATTCGTTCAGTGAAACTAGCTGACAGGTAGTATCGCGAATTACTTCACGTGTGTTGTTGTCTACAATTTAATTTGCTTAATAAGATAAAATATGTCAGTGAATGTGTGTATGTGTGTATGTATTAATTTATTTACAATTTTAAATAAGCCAGTTTTATTCTATCTTTTCATAGCTTATCCATTCGTATTTAATAACTTGGCTTTGTATGATTACTGAAACATATTCCCTACTTCGTTGTTACAATGTAATCCTTATAACGTGAGCAATGGCAATTCATCACATATATAATATTGTGGAGTATTCCATAAAACTTGTAAAATTTTTTTATGGTATCATGCTTTACATTATTTTAGAATTAATTAGCATTTTAATTGTTAATTAAAATGCGAGTGTTAAATCTATGTTTCACAGTATGAAATTTCAGTTTTAATATCCCTTATGCGCTTTTTTAATACGAAGTTCATGTAACAACTGTAAGAAGCTTCAGTTTCTCTACCATTATTGATATTGATGAACGTGCACGACGAATGAAGATGTGCTGCGATTGACGTCGATTGTCCGTATCTTCTCGCGCGTATGATATCGGCAAATCTCGAAACGCTCACGCGGCTTCTTGTGTTCGCTCATGAATATTTCTCTTCATCGGTCTCGGACGCGCTGCACCACCGTGTCGTCCCATTGGGCATGCATTTATTCCCAACGAAAGAGAGAGAGAGAGAGATGGTACGCGTTTCTTTTTGAATCGCAAAAAGCCGAGCGAAGGCGCGAACCGAGTAACCGAGTTACGCGATCGTATAAAGACGGCTAGTGTTTGCCCTCCTCTGTGGCGCTTGCCGAGTCGCAACATAGGAAGAAGATTATACAGGAATTCCAGATGTAACTTTAAATTGTGAGGAACGATCACTTGTATCTGCGGTTCTCTTTATTTTTTCTTTTTTATTCGTGGTCTTCTTTAGTTCTCCATAATTTTCTCATTTTTCATAGTCGATAAAATTGGAAGATGTAGCTTAACATGATCCGTTCACAGAATTTTACAGTAATTTTACAGTTCCGCCTTTCATGAACCCTTAGAAATACTTGGGCTCTTTAATAATCAACGTGATTCGTGATGGGCAAGGAAATTTTGACGCTCGAGAAACGTGTGAGAATACATCGTAAGAGATAGGGAATTTTTAATTTGCATTGTTGTAACAGCAGGCAGAACTAATTAAGTATAACGAATCGAACGTATACTTAATATTAAGTATAGAACTACTGTAGTCGCCCAGTCTAACAGTGAATTTTCTTCTTTTCTTTTGCGCCGCAGAGCTGGCGACGCAAGGTAAGTCGATCACCGTTTTACACCCCTTAAATGACCCTCGCCGCGAGCGGGGGTGTAGATGACGTTTGGGAACCAAAGTGGTTACCGCAAATGCAAAAAAATGTTATTGCAATTGCAAAATTGCAGCTGCGATAGTTTCTTCTTTACCGACGATACTCGCCGAGATCGCTTAGTCAAACACAGATGGCTCGTACAGGTAGTTTACACAGGTAGTTAAAGTTTCTCAAGTAAGTATTTACACGTCGCTTAAACAATTTTTAATTGATTGTGTTTCAGGCTGCTACGAAGAAATTTATGTTATTTTTTAAGAGTTCATACATAATAATATTTGTACATATAAACTATTGAATTAAGTTCACTTTTATCTTAAGCTGCATAGATACTAAACTGATTTGAACATTTTTTAAAAGCGCACGCTACAGGTAGTTTGTCTAAAAAAGTGGCGGACATTCAAAATTTTTATTTGAGGAACTTTAGTTACACCTGAGAAATCGCAGCACGGATAGTTGATCCGCACAGTCATTTGTTAGTGAATCCACGATCTCAAACACAACATACTTACGTACGTTTACACGTTATACATATCCACGTGCGCAATTTTATCAGCGATAGTACGACAAACATTTGAGGAAAATTAAAAAAAGATATACAATTGTCTTAAGAACAATACGGAAAATAAGAAATAATAAGAAAATGAGATTCATGTGTGTGTCATTTGATATGGATAGATGGAACAAAGTAGCGAAAGTTAAAACTCATTTTTTATTTATATCTCTTAATTAATAAACAGGAATTACGTCGAGCGAATGAATGAGCGCTCAGTTTTCCACTTGATTCCCACCTGAATGCTCACGCTCAATTATAATTACCTTCACAAAGAATGAAAGTAAAATTCATATTGGACATACTGCCAAAATACTCAAAGATCTGTAATATTGCGGAAGATTTAAATGATAACTATTATTATCGTCGTTATTGAATTGATAACAAAATCGTATGTTTTTATATATATATATATATATATATATATATATGTGTGTATGTATGTTTGTATGTATGTATGTATGTATGTATATACATTTCTGGTTTGCCCTGAGATTGCGTTTAAAGTTCGAAAGTAACGGCGCGTAATCCGCTAAGACGGGAAGTGTAACATAAATTCACGAATAATATTATTAGATACTAAAGATCCAGCTGACCATAAAATAACAGTTATCTTCTTATTCAGAGATTATTCAATTATCTGTTTTAAACATTTACGCAGTTTTCTATCTAAATGAAATGTCCACTCAATTCTTTGAGAAGATTTATTTGCGAGGAAAGAGAGTAAAATTTTCTTTCTTATTTATACACTAAGAGATATATTTGAATATAAAATTGGACTTTAATTCTCGTGAATGCACGATATGTTTTTTGCCTTTCGCTTTGCACAATTTTTTTCTTAAACAGAGCGACAAATGTGTTTCCTGATAAAATCAATACAAGTGATGACTAACATTAGTTGCAACATTTCCTTATTAATGTTATGAAATATTCTTGCAATCTAAAGAAACTAATATTTATTATGTTCATGGTTTCTCCCTGGCCACGTGCCAATGTCCCAGAAAGTTTTTTTCAGAGACTGACGTCGAGATAGAGTTTGTATCGTGAATATTAACGACTCGCCTTGCTAATTTTCACATGCTCGTCTACTGCAACCTTCGATCTGCGCAGCGCAATCATGATTTGATGTAATATCACTATATACAATATGTGTGTGCGTGTGTATGTTTATTATGGAGCTGAGAGATTTTTTTAACGAGGAGAAACTCGATACATTTAATTTAATTATGAGAAATACTATAATTCTTACACAAGATCGTGCACGTGTAATCGTGCGTATTAGCGCATGATGTTTTTGCTTCGCAGTAAAATCGCGTAGGTGGAATCGATAATAAAACGATCGCTTTTTAAAAAACATCGAATCGCAATATTAAGCTCCGCAGGGTAGACACGTTGCAGTCGAAGGTCTTCGTTAATCGATCACGCAAATTGTCGCTTCGAGGAATCTATAAATCCATAAGACGTAACTCTTCTGTCAATCGTAATTTTTAATCATTAGCTGCTTCTTTTACCGCATCTTGACAATCTTATTTCCTTATGCTGTATTATGCGCTAATGGATATATTATTTACTCTTTACTTTAAAAAAAAATGTTAGAATAACAATTTAAATCATACTCATTTAATTATTTGACAAAAATTTTAATTATTTGATAAAAATTTATTAAATTAAATCTCCAGTTTTTCTTGGCGAGAATAAAAATGTTCATTGTCGGGATAAGATTTAATTGTTTCGCTTTGTTACGCTCTTTAAACAGCTTACGGCCGAGTGATGACGCTATTATGAATGACATCACCTGCGCGAAACCATTAAGAGTCCGTAAGTACAGGTTTCGATGTGTACTTGTTACGAGTTTTCACTCTCTTCGTACGGATGACGAAGGGAAAGGCCTCTTCTTCCGGAGTCGTTGCCGTTTTCACAAAACCGGCATTCATCGTGACGGTATTCGAACTTTTTCTATTAATCGGCCACGCTCGACAGATGACACAGCCTTTAATTGCATGCTGCTTATCTCGACACTTTGACAAAAATGGCTGGTATTCAATATACAAAGCTAATATCAATTATATTATATATCTTTTTCAGCCATATGCGTACACATGCATACAATAGGTTTATTTAAATTTAAATTTATCTTGTTTGCTTATTTATAAACCTTTTCTATCATTACTGTCGGAGAGAAATTGCTCATTGTATTCGTTCGCTGTCACTTTCTTATTCCTCATCCCATTGTACGAGGGAGACAGCCGTAAGTTCTGGTGCGCGATATAATGCGAGCGTTACAGCGGTTGGATTGTATTCCGTCTTCGCACCAAAGGCAGTGAATTAGCGTACCCACGACGGCGGAAGCCGACGACGGAGCGAATCAAGTAGCCTCGGGTGCGATGACTTCATATCCGCCTGGTGATCTCGCGGCGTGCAGTTAAGCTTAAGCTCGGCGCCACGGGTACTGCAATTATAATATCTACACCGCGATTTAATTAACGCAGTGGTACATCGCAGCGACCTGACGTGGCGAAAGATATTATAATTCCACACAATATGTTGATAAACTATATTTATCAAAGAATTTCTATTTGTTTGAGGACAAGATACTTCGTGTACTCTCCCAACATGTAAAACATCTTAGATTGAAATTTAATAGACGCAAGCGCGTTAGGACACTTAACCGCCGCTACCACAATCTCGAAAGTTTCATTTTCACTTTCTTATCTTTTCTGCACACTAAGCTCACTCTCGTCAGCCTTTCATTTTCTCTCTCTCTCGGATGTTTTTTCCCGAGAACTCGTCAGGCCATCGGCCCGTTTCTCGAAGTGCCGGCACGCGTATAAATTTGCAATGAAAGCACGATTGTGTGCCATATCGGTCGGAATCGTCCGCGCACTTCACCGTCTGAGAATTCTTATCCTCGCGCTTCCGCATTTGTTTTTAATCGTTCTGATTGAACTGTCAAATGAGAGAAGTAATAGCCATCTGAAGGGCGACGTGATTTAATTTAAGGTATACAGCAGGTATACAGACTTCTTTTACGATCTATTTTATTACTAGCAATGTCGCTTCTTCTGGGTCGACGGATACAGGCGATACTCCGCAGGAGGACAGGAAAAGAGTGAAAAGTGGGTCGCTTTTCCTTCCTGTGCTCGCCATCCAAATGTTTTTATGGCATTCCGTAGAAGATGGCATGATGACACGCGATCACGATTTGTCTCGAAAAATGACAAAATCGTCGGCGACCGAGTAGGATCGAAAGTCTCGCGTACGTACATCGATACATTTGCAAAACGCTGTTAACGAGGAAGTCATTTTCTTTTCCGGCGATTACGACATCGATTTTCCATCCTATTATCTCGATCGCCCTCGAGTAGCATAAAAGGATCGCTCTACTACGTAATTATCTCATTCGGATTGACGTTACCACGTTTGGTCCACGCGAATCGATACGAACTATCGACGCTCGTTTCCATGCAGATCGCGTGACATTTCAGTTCGCAAACAGCTGATTAACATGAAGACCTCGCTTAAAATTTCTTAAATATTTATAATCGGTGCCACACTCGGGATACACGGGTCCAAACCGAACCCACGCCATTCCACAAACGAGGAAATTGTTTGTTCGTTAGAAGTCCTACGTACCATTAACGTGACAGATGCAAATGGCATGTCTCATTTGCATTTTAGAAGCAAATTCTGTTTCCACTCTCCTATCTGGAATAACTATTCTATTCTACTTATTCTATACAGAAATCAATATAATTCTACGTTTTAGTTTGCTAAATTTCTCCCCGAAAGATTCGGAGATATAATCGCGGCATCTAATGTATTTTTATCTTTAATCTATCAATTATATCTTCAATTATGATATCGATTTAGAATGAAGAGACTATATGGAGCTACACATCGGATTATGTAATTACATCGTATCTTTTTAACTCGTAATCTTTTGTTTCCTTCACGCGTACAGCATTTGAGCTTGCGAGTGCTCTCGTTTCTCAAGAATCTATTGTGTTCTCTTATCATTATTATCACTATACATTATTATCACGCTTATCATCGTGTTTATCCATTTCGTCCGAAAAGCGCAAGCCGCCGGTGACGTCACCGAAAACCCTGCGATTGCTCCGTTTCCTTTTTAGGCCTGTCCGAGAAATCTCGGTCTTTACCAAGGTCGCGTGCTCGATCGCGGCACGACCTTGATATCGAGATAACCATACGCCACACCGCTCACGCGTGAATTATGCGCGGTACCGTTCGAGACCCTGAGGAGCGGAATGTCGTGGGACGCGTTAAGATATGGGTACGCATTATACGTATATGTATTCTCGCGCGCGGTCTCGTTCCGGCGGAACGCAAAATCTCTAGAAAAGGAAAAGGAGGAAGGACACGCTGACGTCCGGAGAAGAAGGAGGAGGAGGAAGAAGAAGCCTCTCTGTGTCTCCGCTGATCGTAATACCAGACCCCACCGGCGCGCGAAGAGATCGATCCAAGAGCGCATGCGCGATCGATCTCGATCGCGGTTCGCGATGTACGGTGGAGCGCAATCAACGA
Organism: Crematogaster levior; assembly: GCA_901521435.1. Taxonomy (NCBI): domain Eukaryota; kingdom Metazoa; phylum Arthropoda; class Insecta; order Hymenoptera; family Formicidae; genus Crematogaster; species Crematogaster levior. Next base: position 96,795 of record CABEGB010000713.1, read on the forward strand.
TTCCATTCCGTGAACCCTTCCTTTCGCTACTTTGACAAAATGCGGTGGGGGAACACAATGCACGTTAACAGGACATTCTTCGTCATTCGTTGAGAGCAGCTGGAAAAAGAAGAAATTAAATGAATAAATAAGTGAAAAATTAAGTCAATTAGCATCTCAATAAATAAATTAAAAAACGACAAGATATATATATATATATATATATATATATATATATATATAAAGTCATCTAAACGGTCAGAGTTGGATCTTAGTAGCCAATCAATGAGCTGCGTGTCGACTTGATTTGTCGGCTAAGTAAAAAAAATAAACAAATTAAAACAAGTGTAGCACGAACATCTAAAGAAAAAAGGGAAGGAGGGGGAAATCATGAACGCGTCATTAAAACATCGCACCGTACATAGCGGCGCGTCGCAACGAGGCGCGACGAAGCGCGAGGTAACGTCAGGTGGGTGGTTGACGGTAGAAGGGAGAACAGAAGTGCGATGAGAAGGGGAACCGTCTCTCACCTGTGCGCATTTCGTTGGCCTACTCTCGCCACGACGGCCGGATGCTACGCGGCGATCGTCCGGCGATCGTGTCACGTACAGTTGCTCGTCCATCGTCAGTTTAAATCATCATTCTCGACCGTCGTCTTCATCCTCATTAGTGCTCGTGAACGCGTCGTGCGCTCGGCTGTCAGTTCGCGACGAGAGAGATCCAGGAAAAACGTCGTCCGTCAGTCGTCGCGATGGTGACCACGACGTCGTCGAGTGCGTGTTGACAAGAACGAGCTGTCACAACATTCGCCGCACGCTGCTGCTGCTGCAGCATTCGTGTAAATGCTCTCGCATCCAACAGCTCGCTGTGCTGTGTCTCTAACCGGCCCGGTTCCGCTTTGCGGCGACCGGCTCTGGTTAACGTGCCGGCGTGAACGAGCTACAGTTAGCGCGATGTTTCACTTCGCGCCGGGATCACCGGCGAGGCACCATTAGAGGCCAGCGGCCGCAAATCGATTTTCGCGACTGGCAGATTGGTCTCGCGACCTCCATGAAGAGTCGCAGCAAAAGAAAGAAAAAATCGAGGTGCACAATTGTAGCTCGGATCTTCCGGTTCGCCGCGCAGGCGACCGTATCGCCGATCTTTCCTCGAATTCCAAAAACGAAACGAAATACAATGTATCAACCTTTATTCTCGTCGCACGTTTAATTAGGCTGTAATTAAGGCGATCTTCCACGTCGACGCCGAACGTTGAACCGCGTGGTTACATTGGACAAACAAGCTCGAAGCCACATGACTGTACTTAGCATTAAATATATCGTTAAATACAGTGAAGAAATGGTCCCATATGCTTTTCGTTATTATCTCTTTCAGCATTGTTATACGATGTTTACATTGAACGCGAATTCAACGCTGAGCAAATACGAGTAATCAGGCGGTTTCATTTGGTTAAACGTGCGCCGCGAACGCGAGTTGAATATGCGATTCGACATAAGTCGTAGTATTCTCGAGGAAAATACGAGCGGAGCGAGCAGTTTGGTGCGCGCATGACGACGCGGTTTCACGGCATTTAAATGAACAAACGTTGCAGGTCGCGAACAAGTCGCTGTTTGAACGTTTGAACGGGAAGGAGCGAAAAGGTGATACGCACGTGTGCGATAAGCGGCCTCGTGATCCACGAAAATGTCGATCTATCGGTTCAGCAAGGGGGGCAGGCTGTTCGTGCAAGGCACGAGGGAGGACGATGATCGTGATGGCGTTTCACCTAGCCCAACGGGATCGCGGTTCGCCGACGATCTGCAAGCTATACACACGAAACGCCGATTGTCGACCGAGGTCTTAGGTAGTAAATCGAAATCGGGGAGATGGAAGGGAAAGGATTCGCTCTGACTATCGCGGTCTGTCGGAGAGCACCGAGGAGAGAGTTGCACGAGGTAGAAGTTGACACGTTGACTGCCGTGGAATCGCGATGATTTTGCGAGTACTAATTATCAATTAGCTGAAAATGAATCTCTTGGAGAGAGGGAGATCACGATCTTCAGTTAATTGATCTTTACGAAGACAATGAGAAATTGCGAAACGTGTCTCCCACGTTTCCGCGTAACTCTCTTCTCTTAAAGATTGAAAGAAAAAAAATAAACAGTCTTACGTAACAGAATATGTAGCACACGGCCTGAGAAATTCGCGGTGTAACTATGCGCCTCCGTTTTTGAGTTAGTACCGGTATCGCTGGCAGCGTCGAACTAACGTGACGTGTAGCGGTTTCCCTCCATGTGTTTCTCCGTGGCGCCGGTTGTCCTTTCTCAGCGAGGTATAATAAACTGTTGCGTCATCGTGACGCTTAAAGAGACTCGTTCGTACTAAAATTCAATTACAGTTTGCCGTGTTCTGCGAAGTTAAATGGCTGATGTTTCCTTGTTGGTAAGACCATGTCTTGCCGTTTGTCGAAAAAACGGCGATTAGACGTGAACGTTTGCAGCTACTATACTTTATTTTACTACTCAAGCGAGTTTGGTAGCCAGCCAGGCGGTGAAGTGCTTTCATCGTTGAGCATCTGGGAGAGAGAGAAGTACTTTAAAACTACCGCGGAGTTGTGAGACTTGTTCTTTTAATCACCGAACTTATTTTAACCCTTTGCTGCCACCGTGGAGTACCAAAAGCCTCAGACAAGTTCAGCCAATTTTTATCTCACTTCATTTCTCCAAATAAATACCTTTTTTTAAACAGCTACTGTCAAACTATTTTTTTTCTCTGAAAGTGTTATATTTCAAGAGTGTCTAGTTAATTTTTTAACTTTTAATATCAAAAAATGAAAGAGTTTTGAATTTTTAAGTGAAAAGTCATTTTTTCGTTCTTTTATCTTCAAAAATTTTTTTTACAGTTACTTAAATTTGATCAAAATAACCTATGGATGTTAAAACAAATACCAAAAAATATCTGAGAATTTTTTCAAGTAAAAAAATGCAACAAGCATTTTTATGCTGGGGTCTCAAACGGCTAAACAGTATCACCACGAACTTGATTTGTCATCGTTTAAATTTTATTATTTTTGTTAGGGCCAAAAAGTGTCACTGAAGAAGGAATAAGAAACGTTGTAATTGCGTATGACCTAGAATAAACTAAATTTATTTGAAAAGTATTGTTTCGGTTAATTTTGTGGCTCGTGAAAGGCAATTTCCTCACTATATTTATTTTAAATCGAATTTTAGTACGAATAAGATATGTAAAGGAGACGAGGCTAAAAAGTAGCGCTGGCTCTTCGAATTTCCAGACGAATCCTTTTCCGAGTTTGATCGCACGGGACCCGTTGCTCGCGTCAACGGTTTCCTCTCTCGATCGATACGTTCTGTATCGCCCGGTCGCGCTGTTCAGGTTCGTCGATCGAGTCGACGAAAACGTCGAAACGCGGTGAGAACGGCACGAAGCGCATCGTTACTCGCATCGTCCGCAAGACCACGACTTTGACGCGCGGCGAGGAGCGCAGCGTCGCCGAGGATCTGACGAAACGCGCCCATCCTAAGTACCTGCAGGATGCTAGCTCATCGACGATGACTGTAACCCGGTTTCCCACGAAACCGAAAACTGTGCGGGTAAGCGATTCTGCGTGGAAAATTGCGTGGACCATCTCTTATATGTTTAAAGCGCCGGTGTATCAGAGAGGACTAATATCCTTCGAAGATCGATGGATACCTAACGTTCATAATTGAAAATAAATACCAAATATAGTGAATGAAATGAATTTTTCAAGTGGGAGAGACATTTTTGCATTGAAATCTCATCGTGGAAGTGTTCGACTTAAATGCTCGTCCGAAGGAAACGCTCTTTCTCTCTCCCGTCACAACGGATGCATCGCCTTAATTAGGTTTAGAGCGGATACTTTACGCTCGCTTCGGTCTCTATTACCGTTCTACTTAATTCGCTACTTCGTCCCCTGCAATTAACCCGCGAAGGAGACAGTAATTTCTCGCGTCCCGTACAAACTGTGACGGGACGGTTACCTTGTCGTGTTAGCCAGCGACACGAAGAATGAAACTCGGCGAAAAAGCGGTTTCTACTTATTTGTCGATGCCGCTTTCGACGTTACTCAATTGTGACAGAGGTGGTTCGCCAAGTGCTCGCAAAACTGGTCATATCAGACGCGAGTTAGTCCCCCGACCTTTAAAGAAAATAATAACGGCCTCCGAAAATTCTTTTGTTAATAAATTTTGTATTAAAAGTACGCAAACAAAAATACACATGTGGATGAACAATCGAGTGAGTCGTAGAAAGCTATTTTTTTTTAAAGGAGACTGATTTTTTGGAGAATTCTCGCGTCCCGTCATATTGGCGATAATGCTTGAACATATTTCGCCCGGTATTCGGTGAATCAAAATCGCGTGACAATTGAACAATTTATAGCAAGGGGCATTCTTGCAACCTGTTGCTACGAATGGCGTAGGCGTAGGGAACCCCCAGATGGCACAAAACAAGCAAACGGCCCATCCAAATAACGCGAGAAAACACGCAATGACGCGAAAACCAACGTCGGCTTTTATCAATGTCAATGGCAACGATCTCAAATGGTTGCGATCTCAATCTCTCGTCAGTGCCAATGTCAAGTCTATTGCCAGTGGTATAATTTGTCTCTATTTCACTACTTTATTTCACTACTTGAGCGAGTTTGGTAGCCAGCCAGGCGGTTGAAGTGCTTTCATCGTTGAGCATCTCAGGAGAGAGAGATCAAGCACTTTAAAACCACCGTGGAGTTGTGAGGCTTGTTTTTTTAATCACCGAACTTAAAATGTTAAAATTAAAAAAAAAAGATATACGAATAAAATATGTAAAAGAGATGAGGCTAAAATATAAATAATGCTTATCGAAATTCGCGTAAAATGTTGAAACGGAAAAGATTTGTGATGCTATATTGAAACAGCGTATCATTCTCCTGAATGATTTTTTTATTCATAGCCGAGAAGCACTTACATCTATAGATAATTTTATCGGCCGCCGTATATTACGTATGTTAAAGTGTAAGCAGAACGACTTTGTTAGTTCACTGAACTTGACGTAAACGTAGTAAATAACGTTAGGTAATAACAGCATGCAATTCCCGATAATCTGAGTATGTGTAAGTCGGAAAATACAGGAAGATCTTTACTGACGCGATATAACATATATCTATACGAGATAAGATAACCCAGGTTCAGCTTAATGACGTGAAAACTAAATTTCTTATCCTAATATAGAAAAGAAGGCAACATTTGTATGTGACACAGCTGTTCTTAGAATTGGTCTGTCAGTGGCCGGCACGAATCTTGGTATTACTAAATGGAATTAATAAATGCGACGATAACGCTGGAGATTAAAGAAAAGGATAATGGATAAAAGGATTAAAATGTAATAATGCTTTAAAATCGATTAATGCCGTAACCAATGTTCACCCGGCGCCGGCCGCTAAGCAAAATGTCAATAGTTCTTAAAAGGTTGTAGCTTTCAGTTTCCATTAACGTTCAAGAGTAAGAAAATGGAACTGTAGAAGGTTGCAAATACATGTTGCATAACGCCGCATAATTTTATGCTTGATAATTTTTAATTAAACCGGTACATGTAGCTTTCGAATGTAGCGGTAAATGTTCTTCGGGTGTTACTAATTAAAGGTCTTAAAGACTATTCTTCAAGAACACCCTCCCATTTAATTTAAAATGATTATTGCAGCAAATATTATGCCGCAATTATCTCCGCTGTTTGTTGCAACAGCGACACCCGAAATGACACATCGAAGGGCGAACCAATACCTATTTCCCTGCCGCATATTTTTTAAGAAAACTTTGTTACGTTTTATTAAGGAAATCTTATCTTATTTTTCTTTGTGTTTTTCAGATATCGGACATAGTGGTTGGTCAGGAACCGAACGTGACGGCGCGTGAGGCTCTCCTGAGATGGGCTCGACGATCGACGGCCCGATATCCTGGAGTACGGGTGACCGATTTCACCTGTTCCTGGAGAGACGGTCTGGCTTTCAGCGCTCTTCTCCACAGGAACCGACCGGATCTGGTCGACTGGAGAACCGCGCGTTCAAGCCAGCCGCGAGAGCGGCTCGATAGGGTCTTCTTCGTCGCCGAACGCGAATACGGCGTTACGAGGCTTCTCGATCCAGAAGGTAACGACTGATTATCAAGCTTGCCGTAACGAGATGCCTTAATTGTCCCTGAAACATTATTTGTTCCGTTAACCCACGAGTGTTATTGCTCATGATTTATGTATCGTTTATCTGTAAATTCTGTAGAAAAATATCGAGAAGCCTTTGTGTCGTAACTTTTTTTTTCGTTATGTTATCTTGGGTCGCTCTTGTGGTTTCATCTTACAAAGACGTCTTTCACGAATACAGCCTACTCTACCTGCGTTTCTTTCATTTATGTATGCCCTGTGCGTGGAGTACAGTTCCCGCGGGTTCTAGCGTGGTGCACGTTCTTTCTGGTCACGGTTACCTGACCAGAATCACTTCCGGTCTCGGTTCGTACACCGTAACGTCGCGCCATCGGTAGTCGTCGTAATTATGCTTTCTATACTTGTATCTTGCAGGTATCTGACATTGGTATCAGGTTGCAAGGAAAAGCGAAACATATCTACGGATAACGTATCTATTCGATATGACTTGCGATAGATTTTTTTTTTTTTTAGTAAGGATGGATAACAGATTTTGATTTTTCAAATATAGTACATATAATATTTTATTTAAAAAAAGTTTTTTTTGTTTATAAACCTTGACAAAATTAAGTCGTTTCAAATATTGTTTTCTCTCGTTTTTCCTCGTTTTTCAAATATTATTAAAAATGATGAATAAATTTAATGATGATTTTGAGAAGATTAGTCAGAAATAATTTATTATATTCACATATGTCATGTGACTTACGCAAAGATTCTTATCTCTCTGCCCTGCACAGATGTTGATACTCCCGAACCGGACGAGAAGTCCTTGATAACATACATCTCTTCTCTCTACGATGTGTTCCCGGAGCCGCCGGCTATTCATCCTTTGTACGATGCCGAGGCACAAAGACGATCCGCGGAATATCGCGAGCTCGCGAGTTCGCTTCACTTGTGGATTCGCGAGAAGATGGCTCTCATGCAGGAGCGGTCCTTCCCACCAACCCTGATTGAGATGAAAAAATTGGCGGCGGACAGTACGAAGTTCAAGAACGAAGAGGTGCCGGCACGATACAGGGACAAACAGAGATTGACATACATTTTTCGAGATCTACAAAAGTATTTTGAAGCAGTGGGCGAAGTCGACATGGAACCAGAATTACACATTGATGTCATCGATAAGAACTGGAATCGCTTGATAATGTTGCATCAAGAGCGCGAGCAGGCTATTATAGACGAAATTAAACGGTAAGTTTGATTATTCGTTAAATTAAACGTGTGTGTGTGTATATATATATGTGAATATACGAATATGTTTTGTACATCACAGACTCGAGCGACTACAACGACTCGCCGAGAAAGTGCATCGCGAGATGAAAACGACGGACAACAGACTGGAGGAGCTTGAGAGACGTGTGGAGGACGAAGCACGCAGGCTTGACCGCCTTCATCCTTTGGAGGCGAAACACGCGGTTGATCTGCTGGAACAGGATATACGCAACACGGAAACCCAGATACAGAATATATTCACTGATGTGCACACTCTTACGGAAGGTAGATACAGTCAGGCGCCCGAGCTTCACAAGAGGTAAAAATATTTTTATCCTCCGAGTTTATGATGAACTAGAAATTCAAACTCTGGAATATCGATATGCAATTAAGAATCATCTGCATGTAACGTGCGTGCCTGCTGTGTTCTCATCTGCATAATTACATTGTTGTTTCTAGTCTCATAATCTTCGCTAATGAGTGAAGTATTAGCGCGCTTTCTATCGCCACGATAGTAGCTTTCGAAAATCAAGTTATGCACGTATCGTGTTTAACGACTTTCCAAATATCGCGGAACATGTTTACCTTGTTAAACTCGATAAAATTTCCTTTATCCAAGTTTAGCACATGTCAATATATCTTCAAATACTAATGGCTAATGACGTACATTGATACAATATTGAATAACATAACTTTAAGATAAAATAAGAATTAATATGACGCTCGTTGACAAAACGTATATCTGTTTGCGTTTTAGAGTGCAGAAATTGCATCAAAGATGGGTGGTACTACGATCTCTTCTACACAGACGTCTTGTACAACCGCTCTCTGCGGTTTCCTTCCCCGTGGAGGAGCGCGTTGTCACGAAACACCGCACTACCGTTCACGAAACACGATTGTTCACGAAACACGATTGGTTGATACCAATCCACACTTCCGCGCGTTGCATGATTGCATAGATTGGTGTAAAAGCAAATTGAAGCATCTACAAGAAGCGGATTACGGATCAGATTTACCTAGTGTACAAAATGAATTGGATACACATCACCGAGAGCACAAGAACATCGATCAATTTCAGGCCAAGGTCGACAAATGTGTACAAGCGAAGAATAATTTCCACGGCGAAGAACTCACATTGTACAGCCAGCATCTTAGTACTCTGCAGAAGCTCTATGCCGAGCTTCTTGCTGTATCGAATAAGAGACTCTCCGATTTGGACACCCTGCACGATTTCATACAATCGGCTACTGGCGAATTGGTTTGGTTGAATGCAAAGGAGGAAACAGAAGTCACGCGTGATTGGAGCGATAAGAACCTCAATGTGCAGAGCATCGAGCAATATTACGAGGTTAGTCATTATTGAATGATTTTTTTTAAGATTAGAAGAGATAAAAGTCCATTCTTGCGATTTGTATAAACTGATGTACAATGTAATAATTAGATCTGCGCTATCCCCCTTTACATATTATATATTGCTCGTTCAGTTAATTTGGATTAATTGGAATTTTTTCTTTTTTTGTAAGCAAACGTATGGATCTGGCATAGAGGTAAAATATGCAACGAAAACGCTCATACTTTTTATTCTGATCTTATTGAATATTTAATTTTGTTAAATATTATTTTTTATTTTAAATTTACATATTCATAGATGTTAATTTTTAATATTTTAACTCAATATTCTATATAAGTAACAAGATATTTTATCATTTACTTGCAGTCTCTGATGAGCGATTTAGAGAAACGCGAGATACAATTTTCGGCAGTACAAGATCGTGGTGAGGCGCTGGTTCTTCAACATCATCCTGCGGCGAAAACAATCGAAGCTTACATGTCCGCGATGCAAACTCAATGGGCCTGGTTATTGCAACTCACCCTCTGCCTTGAAGTACACCTTAGACACGCCGCACAAAATCAACAATTCTTCAAAGAGATTCAGCAGGCCGAACAGTGGATTTCCAAGCGTGACGAAACGTTGAATACCGTTTACTCGCAATCCGATTTCTCATTGGACGAGGGAGAACGGCTTCTGAAGGGCATGCAAGAATTGCGCGAGGAGCTTAATAATTATGGCGATCACGTACAGAGACTCGTGGAGAGAGCAAAGGACATCGTGCCCATGAAGCAACGCAAACAACCTGTCATGCGACCATTACAGGTCACTTGTATCTGTACCTACAAGCAAGTCAATGTAAGTATTTTTTTAATGTGGAGAAGTGGAATACAAACCACGTTTATTAAGTATATTTCTTATCTATATCTTTGTAGATGTCTATCGAGAAAGGGGAACAGTGTACGTTGTACGATAATTCCGGCAGAGTTAAGTGGCGTGTCAAGAATACGCAGGGTGTGGAATCTCCTGTACCAGGTGTCTGTTTCGCTCTGCAACCTCCTGATAAGGAAGCACTGGATGCCGCGGAAAGATTGAGACGACAATATGACAGAAGTGTTGCTCTCTGGCAACGAAAACAACTGAGATTAAGACAAAACATGATATTCGCGACTATCAAGGTTGTCAAGGGTTGGGATCTGCCGCAATTCTTGGCGATGGGACAGGATCAACGTACTGCTATCAGAAAAGCGCTGAATGAAGATGCGGATAAATTGCTGTCCGAGGGAGATCCGGCGGATCCGCAACTCAGGAGATTGAAACGCGAGATGGCGGATGTCAATCGACTGTTCGACGATTTTGAGAAACGTGCCAGGGCCGAGGAGGAATCTAAGAACGCTGGACGCATTTTCAACGATCAAGCGTCTTCACTTCAGCAAGCACTCGACGAGGCCGAACGAATACTGAACGCGCGTATAGCCGCGCCCTTGCCTCGAGACCTCGACAGCTTGGAACATCTGGTATTGGAACACAAAGACTACGAGCAAAATCTGCAACGTTTAGTGCCGGACGTAGAACAAATGCAGCAGACATTCCGCGGAATTACCCTGAAGACGCCGGCAATGAGGAATAAACTCGATAACATCACAACTAAATGGAGTCACCTGTGGAACCTGAGCAGCTTGTACATTGAGCGCTTGAAATGCGTCGAAATTGTGCTATCCAGCCTTGAAGAAAATACAACAGCCATCTCAGAATTTGAGATCAAGTTGGCCTCCTTCGGCGAGTTACCATCGGACGTGAAGGGCTTGCAAATCGTATTGGAGGATCTGATGGTTCTCCAAAACGCTATCGCGCAGCAGCAAGTGTCGGTGGATCAACTGAACGAGGACGCGCATAACGCCAGGCGTCTTGTAGAGAAATCGAGACCGAATCATCGTGGCCCGCACGGCGATATGGACAGATTGGATGCTGAGGTCAACAAACTAAACGCGCGATGGACGAACGTTTGCGGACAGCTAGTCGACAGACTGCGCAGCGCCGAAACGGCCTACGGATTGGCACAACAATATCAGAATTCGTATCAAAACGAAGTGGACTTTGTCGATGAATCCTATGGAAAATTAGAGCTGGAGAATACAAAGGTAGCGTGAAAGATTTCGTGTTATTCTCTTTATTAATGAGATTGTTGAAATCACGAATTATTATGAACCTGTTTATTATTCAGAACCTGTTGAGTAAGGTGTTGGACCGCACACCGGCAATCGAGGCGGTGAATCTCACGGGCGGCAGACTGATCCGCGAGGGGAAGGTGAGGACATATGGATCGTAATGTTATAATTCGATGCTAGTAAGCCTTATAGGTAGCCTTAGCTTACGGTGTGAATGCTTGCATGAATGGAGTTCTGCGTGTGTCTTACATACATACAGGTCTCATCACAGTTCACCGTACGCGCCTCGAGATTTTCAGAAATTATGCGCGCGACGAATCCTTTCCCATTTAGCGTCTCATCGGAGCGGCCGCTTTTTCTGGATCGAGCGAGCAGTCGCAAGACACACCGAGACGCGTTACATCTGCAGTATATAAACATGAATGTTCCTTTACAGTCGAATTTCTGCTGCTGTCTTTTTCCGTCTTCTCAGCGATGTCACACGTCAAATTTCTAGCGGTAAAATTCTCTATTTGCGTCCGGGCCCCGTGCCATTAAACGGCAAACCATCTTAACTGCTATTCATTAAGTAAATATACTCACTTATGTAACGTGGCGAAGACGATCTACAGGCAGCGCGCATTTGTAATATCACTGGCCTTTCTCTCCTTTTTAACGACAACCTCGTTAACATAGTTACATCAGAAGCACGATTGAATGAGCTGCACGATCTCGCCTTTAGCGGCGACTTGGTGCTGATTTTTGTAAATCCTAGTTATTGCATATCGCTTAGGCGCTTTAACTCACAATAGTTTTGATATTTCCCCGAATCGCTGGAATCGCAGATAACCCAGTGAGGTATAGCATGCGCAGCAGCGAGATGGAGCAATTAATGCATAGGAAAATTCGCAAAGATACTCATAATAAGTACTCATGATTACATTTCGGCACAAATAAGGCATATTATCCCTGCTCTTTACCAATATTAATTGCAGCGCGACTTTATTAATTGCTGGCCAAAAGTTGTTCCGAACGCGTTTAGATTAACGTACTCACGGGAATAACCGCTATCATTAATACACTTGTTTACAATGTACTTGTACCGAAAGTACCACATTGGGTTGTCGAAAGATCACAATGATCGCAAGTCGCGCGGTGTTACCGCGCGCGACGATTTCAACGCCTCGTCTCTCGCTGTCGCTTTCGGAATTGCTAACGGTAATTGCCGCACACACACCGATCTAATTGCACTAACCATAACGGACTAACCGGAAACCCCTAGATTTACGGACAAAGGCTCCGAGCGTTCAAAGAACAATTGGAAGATATCTGCCCGTCGTTGGACGCATCGGTGAAGAAGCCGCGGAGAGATTCCGTTATTACGGTCGATAATGTTGCGCGCGATCTAGATACCCTGAACCGAAGATATACGACCCTCGTGAATCTGCTTGAGGAGCGAGTCAAGCAGCTGGCACTTCTACATCCTGAGGACACTTCCCTGCAGGTGAGTGTTTTATTTCTTCTTGCCTGCGGTCTCTCGAAACCGCCTGTGAAAGTAGGCTATACATACATCTGTGTATCTCTTCGGCAGAGTCTTGGATTCTTCGGTAAAAGAAAACATAAAGCAACAATTTCTTTAACACGTCGTTATTTTTTTTAGAAATTGCCTGCAAGTAGAATAAGTCGTTCGTGCGATCGTCGGAGTTGTTCTCCAAGAGGATATCAACGTCACCCGGCAGTTACACGCGTAATCTTCCTCTCACTAGTATTGAGCAATCGAGATACGAGCTTGAAGGGCCGTAGGCGAAGTGGATATTTTATGCTGCCGGATATTTTAGATTGGATTTAACCTTCGCCACGTGTGCCACGTCGAAACGTGAACGGAATTAATTCCGAAGCACGGCAAAGCCTGCAATTTGCATTGCTGATGGGTGAAAGTCGAGAATCCGTGGATACCCTCGTAGCACTTCGACGTTCGACGAACGGCTCATCGCGCGATAACGAATTAGAACTATTTCTAATCACGCGAAGGTGATTTATTACGTCAAAGTCGTTCGGGATACGAATCCCGCAGCGAGAGTTAATTTCCGAATAAAGAAACAACGACGTCAATGTTAAATACGGATGGATCTGTTTTTCTCGCACGCGAGAAAAACGCTTTTCAAGTAAAAAGTTTTCACACGAAAAGAAGCGCTCTCATATCAATGCTACATCGTGCTCCTCGAAGGTAGTGCGACAATCGGTCGATGTCCAGTCGAAAGGCACGCGTGGGCCTTCTTCGACGCGGAACGACGGAGACGTGTCTTCTGAGAAATGACTCGGTAACTTGCTACCGCCGTACGTGACATAAGCTGAAATTAATGAACGGCGATGAACGAGCGCTCTCATAAGCTCTCGAGAATCCGCGCGTATGTGTCCACATCTCTCGCAGGTATAATTATATTCCGAATGACGACGACGTCAGAAATAGCGACTATTTTTCTCGGTACTATTACGCCATGCATGTGCGCCGGAAGGTGTGCGGATACGCTTTTTTTTGTTCCTTTTTTTCTCCTTGTAATTGCGACCGGTTCGCGTGCGCGACCGTCACTATCGAGATCGCTCCGCTGTCACGTTTGTCACGCTGAGCTAATACCTCCGAGGTTTATTTCCCCGGGTCGTGATCGAGCGGAACAGCCGTTTTGACACGCGACCGACTTTCGCCTGCGATCAACGGCGGCTTTTCATCTTTCCCGCTCGTCGTGTCGGTTTCGTGCGACGGGATCGATAAGGCTGCACGATGTGCCGCCACGAAGACGGAACGAAAAAGCAGTGGCGCGTTTACACCTGTTGAGGGCCCCCCAATATAACAATTGGTTTGAGAAAAATGAGAATAAATGTTGTCAAATTATGCACGTTTAATGTAATTACGTACATTTTAATGAATTTCACCGTGTTTCTTAGAAGATGCAACGTTTGGCTGTATCTTCTAGCCGTGTTTTTCTTCGTCGTTTAATTTTATTTTAATTAATTAAAATCCTCAGGTTAAAGCGAGTGAGGAAATCAGTAATACGCACGGCGTATCTCGAAGATAGATTTCAAATTCCTGCTGCGACGCGAGCACAAGTCGAGATTAATAACGAGGAAAACAAGACCATCAGTCTTCAGTAATGTCCTAATTCTTAAAGCATCGCTCACCGCCGCGATATAAGCCATGTATTTACGACCCCGAGGAGCATCCGTGTGACCAGAAATATTAAACGAGACGACTCGCGTCAGCAATTGCCGAAAATGCAAAATAGCACGTTTGAGAGAAACGAAGGCGCAGTCGAATTACGTAATCGAAATCGATGACGCATCAGAGTTGAATCGAGCAAGGCTGATTTTTCTTTCTCGCGGAAGAGCCTCGGGGTCCTAGAACGGTTTGAACGAACTGCCAATTAGCACCCACGTTTAAACGCGCCACTACTGGACCGGCGGTGCGTCGGCGCCGCGTCTTTTCCGAGTGCCTCCTCATCGGAGGAAAGAGAGATACGAGCCGCCCGCAGTGAGGGACACCGCCGGTTGCGCGGCTGATCGTGTGTCCGTCTAGCATGCTCGCCGGTCGTGCGAGCGATTAAAGACGTCGTCGTCGTCGTCGTCCAGCGCGATAGGACCCTGTGAAAGCGATTTCGCTCCGACGTGGCCCGATGAGCGATCACGATGATCGTGCGGAAGGTACGGGAAGGACGAGCGCCGGGATACGCCGGTACCCGTCAGTGAAATCGGATACCGGCGGTTTTAGAACGTGGCAAATTGACGAGAGAGGTTGATTACGAAATAATTTTATTTCGCCGGAACGAGACGTCCTTGAACGACACCCATAGGATGTTGATCGTGTCACGTGTTTGAAGAATCGTGGGGAAACTGCCCGTCGACTTTGACTTTGCAATCAACAAATGAGGACTACGGTGGTGAACGTGAAGTTCCTAAGCCTACTTTTTGAATTATTTGAATTATTATTGAATATGTGTGAAAGTAGTTTTATAATTATATTGCAAAATGTGGCGAGAGGTTTTAGAGCCGTTGGTTAATATGTGGATATATTGCAAAACGAGTCGAGACGTGATTTGGAATGTTTCTTGCCTCCTGTGGTCCTCAGAGAAGTGACGGCTTGCAGATTCTCTACAGTCTTAATATCTACCTTGACACATTTGAAGTCGTTCTTTATTTAATAATTCGTTTTTATAAATGCATTTCTTTTTTTACATTGACACGAGAGGAATATCGCTTTCTGAGTGTACGGTCGATCAGAAAAAGTCTTTGACATGAAGAATATGATTACTTATGAGGAACTCTTTGATGCGTCATCCTTTATGATGCTCTGGATACATCTGGCGATACCTTTTTGTGGTTTCTTTTTGCAAATGTTTAGCTCGGATGTGTTTGTACGTGAATTCGAAGTGAATATCTCGCGAATGTGACGTACATATTGTTGTGAATATCTGCTACTTTATTGCTGACACTTATGTTCGTGAACTCGCACCACTCTAACGCCGATATTCGCGTCTATATTCGCGCTCGGATTTTATCGCAGAATGCAAATATACACATCGGCTTTTATCGCGCGCGCTTAAATTAATAAGATAAACCAAAGTTGAAAATTTATATGCCGACGTCTATATTCGTGACACGTATTGACGATTGAATGCTGATTCGTTTTTATCTCGAGATTAAGCGAGAACGGAAATATTTAGACTTCATTTTTATTTATTTTTATATGTGCGTATTCTTGTATTCTTGTGTATAAAATGTTCGCCAAATCTCTCGTTAGCATTCGGCTCGATCGTTTTTTATACATTCTTATCGACTCTAGAACGACGCGATTGATTAGACCGGCAAGGTAAACCATCCACTCGTCGGCTTCTTATCGATAGCACGATTTTACTGGGAATTGATTTTCGTTCGAGAAAGTTTATACGAACCGCTAAAATATGCATTCATTCACGTTGCGCACGTTGCATTGTTAATTTTTTTTTTCTTTAGAGTAGCTCGCGTCTTTAAACTCCCACCGTACTCGACGTGTCTAATAGCGGATTCTTATTTTAACGCGTGCACAGAGTGACCCAGAAACTGTGATTCGTGTGTATTCGGAAGGGAGAAGAGAGAGAAAGAGAGGTCTTCTCTAGATTAGACTTCGTTTCCGTATATCAAAGATTTCGCGGATGTTTTTACACTCCTGATAGCTGGTCAAAAATAATTTTAATCTTCAGTTGTGCGTGTGTGGAAGTCGAAGTTTACATTGACACTCTGAAGATAAAACGGCCGTCTATTTGATCTGTTTATCGCGACATCGTAAATGCTCCTAAATGAATTCTGCAATGCGTAAGAAACCGCACGTGCATCACGATTGAACGGTAAACAAGATTGTTTGACAATGAGACCCGAAATATATTTTGTACATTATGTATTTAACAAAGTTGAACGACTTTCCGATTACTTTTTAGACATGCAAACTGCAACAACGAAAGCAGGTAAATTAATTTTTCAATATATATAGACGATCGATTACCTGAAGGTCGACAATCGCATCAATCAAATGTAATTCCTTTGATCGGTGGATTTACAACGCAGTTAAATCGGTCACGGGTCGCTTCAAGGTCAATATTAATATGTCTCCGGTTCTTCGTTAATTTTATATTAGCATGAATCGCTAATAAATAAATCATCCGCATAGAATTAATGTCGACGTTAATAGCGTCGTCAAGGAGATGGAAATACTTTTTGCTCTTGAGCTTGGGAAACACGTTTATAGTTTGCTGTAAATCATTGTTTTTTATTTAAGTCTTGCTTAAATAAATTTTTATTAAGTCTTGCTTAAATAAAACGCTAATTCGATTTTTGCTCAATTTATCCGCACAGCGGTGACGACTTTATAATATTTTTTTTAGATTTTCAAGTTAACCCGGCGATTTATGTCCAATATTTTCACAGATATTCGCGTTCGATACGTAGCTGCTTGATTGTTATTTTGCTTTAAAAAATTTATATACATATAAATTTTGCATTGTTTACCACATAACTGAAATTCCGTTCCATCAGAGTTTCAAGGCCCCCGACTTTCGTTTTTCGTTTCATGTCGGATCGCCCACTTGTTCTCCCGTGTCCTTCTTGGGCTTATGAGTTTGACAATGGAAAGGACAACATCTGTCTTCGCGATGACATAAGCAAGTAGACTCACTTCCGACTATGAAGTCAAGGTCGAAGTATCACGTTCGAAATTACGCGTTTTAGTATGCCTCTCGTTTAGAATTAGGGTAATTAAAGGCAAGGCGTACGTCGCGTCGGAATAAAATTTTGCGTAAGAGTGATTTGCGTTCGGCGCGTGCGTGAGCTATATTTAAGAATCCCCGTCTCTCGGCTGAGAGATCGCGACACAGCACGTGGTCCAATTTATACGCTGGTCTCGCCGCATGTAAACTGCACCGCCGCGCAGGCTGACTCATTTAAATGCATCCGAGAAGTCCGTCGACAATTTGCAGCGTTAATTGGTAATTTAGAAGATCGGCAGGTTGACCCAGATGTACCTAGTGTCTTTAAAAGGAAGGCGATGGAAATGATAGATACCGAGAATTAAATTTTGTCTACGAAAGTTTGATTAAAAATAGGAATTCTTATGCCAATAGTTATTGTTCTTTTATCGTGCCTTTATCGAAGAAGAATCGAGACTGCAGATTCGCTAAAGAGCGAATTCTGAACGTTACGTTCAACGTGGAAACAAATATACAGTAGCAAATACAAACTAGACATATAACGAGACATGTTCCTGCAAGTTGCAAAATGTTTACTTTCAGCGTGTTCTTCAAGAACAAAGGCCACTGCGGACGTTCCGCACAGAGTTCAACATCTATGAAAGCACTACTAGCGAGGAGCGTTACACATCAACAACCACACACTACACTCAATCGCAGTGAGTATGACTTGCGTTGGAAAGTTGGAAGTCTCGCTTATTCGCGCGCATTAGAAAAACACCCTTAACCACTATACGATATTCCATGATAGGAGCTTACTCTCAAATTATCCATATTTAAGAGGATTTAAGTTTTCTCACACGATGCGCGATTCGGTTTGACGCTTCTCGATGGCTCTTGCCGCAGATACACCTCCGAGAAGCATGAGTCCACCGAGACGACTTTCTCTTCGAGCGAGACCTCGAAGCGAAATTACAACGCGGAGCAGGCCGGGTATCGTCCTAATGGCGAGACCACCAGCCCGGGAGTCGTTCCACCCGGTGGTACCCTGCTCAAGCGTTCGCACGAGAGCGGTACAACGAGCTCCAGCAGGCGACAACAGCAGCACGAGTTCTCGTCCGTGGATGGCGGATTTAGTAGCGAGCTTAGGGATCTTAGGAGGATATCGCGGGTCGACGATGGGGGTGTTATCGGGACGGAGAACGTGATTGACGTTAGGGGTATCGTAGATCCGAGCACCGGCGAGGTCCTGACCGTAGGTGAGGCAATTCGGCTCAGGATCCTCGACGTTAGGAACGGTAGGATAGCGACGTCGAGCGATGGCAGGATGAGCGTGTCGATCGAGGAGGCCGCTCGCGACGGTATCATCGACGCGGTGCTGGCCGATCGGCTGTTAGGTCCATGCGGGGTGAACGAGGAGGGTCATCGGGTGTCTCTGCTCGAGGCGATCCAGCGGGAGCTCTGCGACGCCGAGCGGGCCGACATCGCGGACCGAGTTAAGGTAAACAGCACGTCGCGACGACGGTGGCGGAAGTAACACCGCCGCCACGGGATTTAGCGTTGTCGATGCGATGAGAGAGGGCTTGTTGGACCCGGTCACGGGCGAGGTCGTCGCCGAGAACGGCGAGCGGATCTCGATCGAGGAAGCGTACTCGCGCGGCTATCTTACTAAGGTGGATGTGACCGTTAGGGTGACTCGTAATGCCATCGCGCTCTCCGACGCAATATCGCAGGGTCTCGTGGATGATAAGATCGGCCGTGTCGTCGATAGAATTACTGGCGAGTCCTATCCGTTGGACGAGGCCGTCGACAAGGGTATTATCGATCCGAACGTGAAGGAGATTGTAGACACGAGGAGCGACAGCAAGATGACAGTGGCTGAGGCCATGAGTCGTGGTGTACTAAACGCCAAGAGTGGTAAATATATGCACGGTTTGTCAATGGAGAAGCTACCGTTCAAGGAAGCTCGTCGTCGGCAACTGATCGTCAAGCCAATGACGCTCAAGGACTGCTGCGATCTGGAAATTATTGATGACAAAGGCAAGATTGTCAGTCCGGCACACCGTGGCAAATTAACGATACTGGAGGCCATATCCCGCGGCGTTTTAGACTCGGAGAACGTCAAGTCCATAGTAGATACTCGAACCGGCGAGATGATTACGTTAGCCGATGCTTTAACTAGCGGGATAATCAAAATCGATGGCACGTATCGCGATACGTTGAAAGCCGAAGAATTCCCTATCCCTCAAGCCGTCGAGAGAGGCCTGATCACATCGGTGACTCAAAAAAGCATCTTCGATATCGATGGCTTCAAGGATCCGGTTTCTGGCGAGTACATCAGTCTGAACGCGGCGTTGTTGAAAGGTCTGATCAGCTCAAAGTCGGGCGGTACCTTCACGATCGACCTGAAGACCGGAAAGACCGTTTCACTGAGCGAAGCAGAGGAACAGGGTTATATCAGACCGGAAGTGCTGGAGATGCTGAATCGCGGCATCGGCGTCACCGAGAACGGGCGCGAAGTGAACGTTCTCGAGGCCGTACTACTCGGATTGCTCGATCCGAAGTCTGGTCAACTATTGGATCCGCGTAGCAAAAGAATAGTACCTTTGGAAGAAGCGATTAAGCGAGGACTCATCACTCCCGATGGTGCCGCGCTGCTCACCAGTTTACTGAACATCGCGGTTACCACGCAGACCGTAACGAAGACCATCAAGAGATACGTGACGACTCTGCAAACCGGTGAGACTGTTACACGAGATTACAAGATCAGTTATGATGAAGCATTAAGCAGCGGCTTGATCGACGAGAGTAGAAATGAGTTTAGGGATCCCGATTCGGGAGTGACGATGCCCATCGAAGACGCCTTTGGGCAAGGGTTGCTCGGTGATGACGTTCACCAACACTCGCGAGAACGTACTCCGGATTCGTTGCAGACAACTTTCGAAAGCACCTTAACGACAAGTATCGGTGAAGTAGAACCTAGACGCAGAAGAAGCGAATCGCCACCTCGAGCGATTGGCACGGTTACTACTATTATTACCAAAGAAATTGCTCCGCGAGCATCATCTACGCCGAAGAAAGAGTTGTCCTCGATTACGATGACGATCGCACCATCAGCGATGACTGATTCCGTTTCTTCTGTACGCGATTCAACGGCCAAAGAGATCTCGTTATCCACAAATGTTAGTGAATCGAAATGGACATCCGAAATAACATTGAAATCGTTTGGAGAAACGCATACAGCGAGTCCTGATCTTAAATCACCTTTGCGCGATGGAAAACAAGATATGGAAACAGAAGCAATCACACCAGCAGTTACACCAACTACGAGCCGTACATCGGAGATCATGAAATTCATAGAAAACGAACGTGTTTCCACGGATAAACGAGTGTTCGAGCTACCCACGGATGGCTGGACACTCGCCGAAGCTATCGATAGGAAACTATTTGACCCTTCTACAGGTCTCTTTATAATTCCAGGCACCGACAGATTGGTTTCCTTCGAAGAGTGCATTAAATTACAGATCATCAATCCGAATTCTGGCTTCGTTATCGATCCCAACAACGGAAGAAAGGTATCTTTGGTACGAAGCTTGGAGAAGAATATTCTGGACTCTACGGGTCACTACTGTTACCCACAAAAAATCTCGATGAGAGAAGCGATCGCGAATGGATCGATCATATTGGAAGGCAGTCCAGGCATAGATAGCGATAACACTAACCAAAGGCTTCTTCAGATCACGAGAGTTTCCGGCAAGCCCGATAAAGTGGAGTTGACGCATGTTGGCGACCCTTCCCAACAAATGGAGATAAAGATCAGCGACGAAATGTCTACGCCGGATCCGGTGCAGGTAACTCAAGGAGTGATTTACGATCCAGGAACGGCTCTGGTGATCTCCACGAAAACCGGCAAATCCGCAAATCTCTTGGCCGCCGTTTCCGAAGGAACAATACCATCTACCGCCGTGATCGTCAAGGACCCAAAGACGGGTAAAGACATCAGCATGGCTGACGCTGTCAACCGCGGTATTCTCAATATTGATACGCGTGAATATAAAATCGATGATGGCAGGAAAATATCCCTGATGGATGCGGCGAAGTTCGGAGTGATAGCCGTTCTTGGTGCTCCTCTTGCGGCCACCGCGGCCGCCATAGAAGCGGTACAGAGAACGATGGTCAAAGATCCAGTAACTGGTAAGAAAGTGCCGAGAGAAGTCGCCATTGAACGTGGCATCATTCCGATGGACGAAAATGCAACTTCGCCGATTGTTGAATCCGCAAGTGGTACGCCTAATGAAAATGAAAAGGTTATCGTGAAACATATCGTACACGATGAATCTGGAATTCTATCAAAGGAGGACGCTAAGGGTGCAACGTTTGATGTTCCGGATGGTGAAAGTTTAGGCACGAAGACCAGAGCGCGAGTGACTGTCGAACCGAGATATCAAGTTACGATTGGTAAAGCGAGAACGTTATCGCAGAGTCCCGAACGAGAAGCGAAGCCTATCGTTCTGCAGAAGATGCGAAAGAAAATAGTAAAGGTCGAGGAAGCGATGCAGAGTGGTCTTATCGATGTTGAAACAGCGGATACCTTTGCGAAGAAGATGTGCAATGAGAAAGGGGAGCCGATTACTCTTTCGGAGGCAATCCGTGACGGCCGAATAGATGCTAATCAAGGGCAGATCGTGGATCCACAAAGAGGCGATGTGCTTAGCATCAAGCAGGCTATCGATCGCGGAATTCTGGATTCAGAGAGTGCGCATATATTAGTGCCTTTGGCGAAAAGCTTGTCCGTGCACAGCTTATACAAGCAAGGCTTGCTAGATCCTTTGGAGGGTAAAATCGTCCATCCGGAAACGGGCGCGCATCTCACGCTCAACGAGGCTATAGTATGCGAGATAGTGGATCCTTTATCTAACTTGATGTTCACCACCGATGGCCGTACCGAGACATTGCAGTCTGCGATTACGAACGACACTATCGATGCAGAACGATCATTGGTCAAGACGCAAAACGGGAGCGTGGATTTAGTCAAGGCGATAGAGAACAAAATATTCGAGTTGAAAGAACCGGCCGAATCTTTTAACATCCCACCGGCGGGAATGACTTTCCCCGTTGCGCTAAAACGTGGATTGATAGACATTAGCAAGAAAGAAATACGTCATCCAATTACAGGGGAACATTTGCCACTGGAGGATGCTATAAAGGATGATTTCATCATGGCATTACCATATCCAGTAGCTCCTGATAGTATCGAAATAACAAAGGCTTTGGAATCGGGATTGATCGACACAGACAACGCTATATTCTTCCACCCCACTACGGGAACTCCGATTCCAATTGTCGAGGCTGTCGAGTCTGGCCTGCTCATCATCAAGTCGCCGGCTCGTGAAAACACAGCTGCCATTACCGAGACGATTACATCGTATCACACTATCACGACGAAAACTGTTGAGCTTTTGCCAGGTTATGCACTGAAGAGCGCGATGGAAGTACAAGATATCAACACTGGTAATATCATCACTATCGAAGAAGCCCGACAAAGAGGTATCATCAAGGATGAGTCTGAAATTAAGCAGGAATTCACGACGAAAGACATCAAGATGTCCTTCGATCATGCTGTAGAGAAAGGATTGGTAGATATGAAGGAGGGCACTTACACTGATCCTCGCACTGGTGCCACAATGCCTATTACTAAGGCCGTTGAGGAAGGAATCCTCGATACTTCGTCTAACAAGAGTGAATCTGAAACACCTAGGAAATCGTCCAACAACAGTTTGACCGTGTTAGAGGCGGTCGAGCAGATTTACAACGAAGAAACTGGAACCTTTAAAGATCCCGAGACGAATAAATCTTATAACTTAACGGAAGCGATGAAAGTGGGCCTAATCGAACCCGATTCCATGCTTTATAATGTGAAAACCAAAGAATCTATCACCACTAAAGAGGCAGTTGAAAGAGGTTTGCTTGATCCCATTACTGGAAAAATAGAGACTATGCGAGATCAAAAGGATCGCCCGATCAGCATAGCGGAAGCTGCAAAAATGGGTCTCCTGGCAGTCGTCGCCGCACCAGTCTTAGCCGGAAAGGCAGTTGTCGACGCAATTTCGAATCGCAAGTCTAAAGATACAAAGCCGAGTGCCGCGACGACGAAATTATCTGTCTCAACGGAGAAGGAATCGAATTTGCCATCAAAAATTATTTCAAGCCAAGTTATTCAGAAATCTTATGCCGATTCCCACGAGAGTGAAGGTAAAAAATCAATGGAAACGCAAAAACAAGCACCTTCACATGCAAGAATGATCGAAGAGATCCAAATTACAGAGACGGAAATGGAGGATGACGATCAATTGAAGAGAATCGCAGACGAAGAAACGCCGAGGCACATTTCGGTAATGATTACGAGAGAATTAACGCCTCAGATTCTCGCAGAACTCGGAGTGTTTGATCCTATTAGAGAGAAATTCTTGGACCCAGAAACAGGTACCATCACTTCCTTCAATGATCTAGCCCTGAATCTGAACGTCTTCGATCCCGATCGGGTACTCGTCAAGGATCTGTCATCCAAAACGGACTTGTACGTGACACTGCGCGAGGCGATCAGCCGGCCTCTTGTTGACAGGAACGTCGCTTACATGGTTGATCCGAAGACCGGTAAAAAGATACCGTTCTTCGAGGCGGTGCGTTTGGGATGGATTAAGGAGGAACCAGAGGATGAAACAGAGAGAAGACAGCTCGCAGAATCTCAGCCTCTAGGCCTGCAAGAAGCTATCGACATCGGCGTGTGTAATCCCATCACAGGAACGATTCGAGATCCGAAAACGGGACAAGCCTTGTCCATGAACGAAGCTATTGACGCGGGACTCATCGACGCTGATGTGCTTGGCGTGAGAAATCTAATTACCGACGAGATCATGCCGTTTTCTGAGGCTTTGGAGACCGGTATCGTGGATCTCCGCAAGGACGTTGTCATCAATACAGAAACGAGAACGGAAATCGATATCACGACCGCGTTTCTACGAGGTCTGATCGTGCCCATTTCTCGTAAGCCAATCTCACTAGAAGCTATCATCAGACAAGGTCGCTACGACGATGAGACAGGAAAGATAGAAGATCCTCTGACTAAACAGTCAATTGATATCGAGGAGGGTGTTCGTAGAAGCGTCGTCGATGCCTTTATCACTGAAATCGAGGACACGAAAGCCGGCTCGTCCGTCTCGTTGGACGACGCACTGACGATGAATTTGTTGATTCCCAGTACAGGTCGTTTGCGCGATACGAAAGCCGGAGAGCTTCTACCCTTGAACGTAGCGCTTGATAAAGGTTTGATTATCACAACGCCGTTCGTGCCTTCGCTGATCGACGCGATTGTTCAGGAATACTATTCACCGAAGACTGGCCTCGTTCTGAACCCCATGACGGGTGAAAATCTAACGCTGAAAGAAGCATTGGCCATTGGTTATGTTAACGGCTCTACTATAATGGTGAAAGACGATAGAAAAGATAGGGTTGTACCTCTCAACGAAGCAGAGGGAAGTAAGCTAATAGATCTAAATAAAGGAATACTGACCTATCCGCATTCCATGACAATGGACGTCGCCTTTGAAAAGGGATACATCCTGAGTACTGTGAAACCGTGGACGCTACAAGAAGCTTTAGCTCTTCAAATTTACGATCCGAAGTCCAGCACTTTCAATATCGATGGTAATAATTGCACTTTGGAGGAAGCGATCGAGAGAGGTTTTATTAGCAAGGATAGTCCATCGATTAAAGATCCGAGAAACAACGATATTATATCTCTGGGCGACGCTATCAAGCACGGCTTTATCAACGCGAAGACCAGTACGGCAATGGATCCATGTACCAGTGCGCCTCTTTCTTTAACCGATGCGTTGGATCGCGGTTTTATAGTGCCAGCGAAACGTAAGATATCCCTACCGGACGCCGTCTTCAAAGGCTTGTACGATCCGAAGACCGGACAATTTACAGTACCTGACACGCAAGAGAAACTTCCTACTGACCGCGCGATTAAGATGGGCGTAATAGATGCCACGACCGCGATTGTGCGAGATCCTAACGGTGATGTGATGACGTTCAACAAGGCTATCAAGACCTCCATAGTCGATCCCAAATCTGGGACAGTTAGTCATGCCAGAGGACCGCCTGTAGATTTCCAGGAAGCGCTAGAACGTGGCTTGCTCCTCGAAACAAGAAGACCCATGAGCTTCAGTGAGGCACTTTCAAAGGGTATTCTCGATGAGAAGACCAATAAATTTTTAGATCCACAGACAGGCATTTATCTAACAGTATTGGAAGCCATTCAAAAGAATCTGATAGACGCCGACTCTGTTACCGTCAAGGATACGAGGTCAAGCATCTGGAAAACGATGACGCTGATGGAAGCTATACAGTCGGACTACGTGGACGGCACTACTGGTTACCTCAAAGATCCTAACAAGGGTAACAGGAGCATATCTCTGAGGGATGCCTTCGAATCTGGCCTCATTGTTGACAATAGAGCCGCCGTGTCTTTACAGCGTGCCATCCATCAAGGATTGTACGACGATAAAACAGGCAAGATCACCGATCCTAGTACAGGCAGAGCCGTGACATTGCATGAAGCGATGAGAAAATGCATAATCAGCCCCACGTTGCCATGCTATTGGGACAAACGTGGCGAACGTTTGTTGTCATTGGCAGAGACATGCCGTGCTGGCGTAATCGACAGGCGCACCGGTATGTTCAAGGAACCAGGCACCAATGGTTCGGTCTCGTTGTCGGTCGCGTTGCAACTTGGTCTCATTGTCGACATAGAGAGCATGGGATTCGGCCTATACGAGGCGATATTAATGAATATGTACGACGTCTCGTCGGGGAAATTCGTACATCCGACCAGCAATCGCAAGCTGATGTTAGCCGAGGCATGTCAAGTAGATCTAATAAACCCCCTGACATCGATCGTTAAATGCACTAAGTCGAACAGATACATCCCGTTGGCCGAAGCAATTTCCTCAGGCATCGTCGATGACATTCGCGGCATGTATGTCATTCGCGAGCTCGACAAAGCGATTAATCTGCAAGAAGCAGCGAAGAAGGGCTTCATCGTCACGTCAAAGACGCCCCTCTCGATTGAGGAGACGGTCAAGTGCCACCTTTATCGTGGTGACAGTGGCAAATTCGCTAATCCTGTTGTTAATGAGTATCACGACCTGCTTCAGGCGATCAATTGCGGTCTCGTGGATCCTGATACTACCGCCTTGAAGGATGCGACGACCGGACAGATCAAGTCACTGTTGACGGGCATTGAGGATGGCACGGTCGATGTATCGCGGGGAAGAATATTAGATCCCAAGACGACACGCGCTTTTAATATTGATGTAGCTTTAGAAAGAGGCCTGTTGGTCACGATTGACAAACCTTTGGCGCAACAAGTAGCACATAGATCACCCTCAGAGGTCTCCAGAGCCGGACTTGGGGATAGAAACGTCAAAGAATGCACTCTAGAAGAAGCGATCAACTATCAACTAATTGACCCGAACACATCGGTTGTGAGAGATCCTAGAACCGGTCGGTTCGTGACGACGGCAAGAGCGATTGCGGACGGTGTCGTAGATCCTTCCGTCAGAGGTACAATTGAATTGAACGGCGGGAGCAAAAGGGATCCGCGTTTCGTGCGTTTCGGTGACGTTACCGTATTCGTTAGGGAGCCTGTCACTTTCGAAGAGGCAGTCGAGAAAGAGTATCTGTCGCTGGAGTCGGGTAAATTCACGGATCCGATCTCGAATGAACAGTTGACCCTCAAGGAGGCGGTCGGTCTCGGTATCGTAGACTCGGACTCGGCGTTGATTAAAGACTCGCAGAAGAAGAAGTTGGTAAAATTGCCGGAGGCGTTCCGCAAGGGCATGATGGACGCGGAGAAGGGCAACGTGTTGGACACGGCCACGTCCAAGTTGTACAGTTTGCCCAAGGCCCTAGAAACCGGTCTGTTGATCACCCCGAGAAATGGTGTTTCGTTCATCGAAGCGCTGCAGTTCGGTCTTTACAATCCGACCACGGGTGGTTTTCACGATCCCTTCGTTGTCACTTCTGTGCTAGATCGTAAACGCCTCACGCTAGCGGACGCAATCGAGTCGGGTCTGATCGATCCATCCACCACCGTGATCAAAGATCCGTTCATGGGTAATATCGCGAGTCTATTAGAGGCAGTGAGTAGCGGGAAAGTAGATTCCATAGGAGGCAGATTAGTCGAGGACACTGATGGCAAGAGTATCGACTTTGTGAAGGCCTTGGAGCGGGGTTATATACTCGCCGCTGAAGCCAGGGTAAGTAGGACCAACCAGAATGATGGCTTTTATACAACCCCGCGACTCCCGCACCGATTGACTCTTCTTCTTCCTCCGTTCGTTTAATATTATTTTTTTTCCTTGCTCTGTTTGGGTTTCTCCAGTTTTTCTCACCCGAGTTTTACGTTTGCTACTGTTTCCACTCACGATTCTCTAACAGCTTCCTCCGAGAGTTGGATGTGATTATCATTACGCTATCACACGAATCGACATTACGTTTTATTGCCGTGCGATTTCTCTTTCCCGTCACATTTTCGCTTTGCCTTGATCTGACGTGAATTTTTATGCCATTATCATCGCGAGGAAAGCCGCTTGCTGGCATGATGGTCCCGCACGGACCTCTAAACCTTCGTTTTTGACTCGCATGACATTTTTATCTCGATCGAGAATTAAGAGGAAGTAATACGCGTAATGTGCATGGGCGTAAAATTAAAATCGTTTTCACTCTGGTCTTGTCTGTTTCTTCCTCTACTTCACAGAGGAATCATCCCCATGCTTCCTTTTATCGGAATGCTCGCTTCAAACGGTTTATCTCAGACTCTTCTCATATAATATATAATATATCATACTTACCTTCGTGCTTACCTTCCTTCATTACCTTAATGTGGGTTCAGTAAAGGTCGGCCATCATCACGAACACTAATCGGACATCGCGTACGTTCCCTCGAGATTTACAATTGACGATCTGCAGACCATCATCGGACAAAATATCGAACATCGCATCATGAACAATACCTCCACCACGAATATCATTAATCCCAAGCCAAGTTTTGTCGCATCAACAACGCTAATCCCTTTTTAATAAATTAAGTAGCATTAATCTATAATTTTATCGTTAATATATAATTTTACCATTAATCTAATAATTTTTTAACTCGCTTATCTTTTTTTTCACGAAAATAAAACTCTCATCATCTCACGTGCAGCGTGATTCGAAAGTGTTACGTCTGTATAATCTATTTTTTTTTTTAAACTGAAAATACAGCGATTTCTCAGTAAGCTGGATCACATGCTGGATCATCTGATCCATTCATGGGATGCTAATGATTTTCTTCGGTTGGGAAAAAAATATAAATTATTCGCTGAACGTACTAATGTGTACGGCATTGCATGTACAGAATAAATAATTGCAAATTGGCATTTTTCTTCATTTCTCATTCGAAATTAACGCTTGTACGGAGAAGAAGGATTTGGCTGAAAAAATATGCAACCATGATCATGTCGTTGCTCTTTTTCATCCTTCAGCATTGGCTTACTCGGGACGTAAGTGTCAAAGGATTGTGGCAAATAAATTAAAGGCATTGGTGAATAAAAAATAAAGTTATAATAATTATAATTTATATGTAAAATTCTTATAATATGCAAAAGAAGCAACACAGGATTGCATTAAGAGATGTGAAATAATAGTGGATGATAGGACATTTTTAACGTAATGTTAAGTAACGTGAAACGCTTAACGGTAATCAAGACCAACACAATAATTATAAGCACTGCATTGGCACTTTCTAATGTATTACTGAATAGTTAAAAAAATTTTTTTTTTTCACAACAAATAATATGAGTTTCAGTTGGTTTTATTTACCGATCCGCGAAGGAAATATGATTAACACATTACAGTGAAATTAACCAATGTGTAATATCTTATCTTAATTTCGTCTTAATTTACTTGTTATTATGCGTTTAATCGAACTAGTTTTTAATATTCTAATAACTTCTATTCAGAGTTATGATAATTATTATACATTTAAATGTTTTCCTTTTTTTCAGGTATGATTATGTTTACTTATCACGAACCTATGTTTTCGCTAGCATGAGTTAGCGGAAGTTTCTCCATGTTGTACATTACTGTATCATACATTTATACACATTATTATATGCAGTATGTCATCACGATTTCGTTACTCCGTCATTGTGCGTTTTAATTTATTTGCTTGTTAGAACGTGTTATTGCGTTTTATTTTCATACTGTGTTATCGTTTATGCTTTAAACTGCATATGAAAAAAACCGATACGAGAAATATGCAGTTCTTGCAGATAAATTAAAGCTACCATTTAATACTGTATTTTACTTATACGTTAAAAGTGTGCCTGTGTTTGCATGCGTGAGATATGTCGTAAGCTTACCTACGTTTCTTTAATCTTTAATTAATACGATGCTCATATCGTCATTGGTAAGATGGCGATATTCTTATGATTTACTTTTAGTTTTCTTCCTAGCACATTAGATGTAACAAAATAGATGGACTGCACGAGTAGATAGAAATGAATTGTTTTCCTCTAACTTCGTTTTAGCAAGCGGTGGAAGAAAAGTACAAGCTCTGCGACGAGACGCTGTCTAAGCTCCTGCAGTGGATCTCCGAAGTTGAGAACAAACTGGCGAATCAAGATACCGTCAAGGAAGACGTAGAGGAGTTGAGAAAGCAGATAATTATCACGAAAGTAAGTAATAGAATTCGCATAATTGTAATCCACATTAGTCAAGGAATTCGTGTAAATACGCTTATTTTTAAATTTTTATGCTTTTTTTAAATACTATTTCTATTTTTTAGAAATTTTATTATTTTTTAGAATTAAGTAATCACGAATCTTATGTTATTTGCAGGAAATAAAGGAGGATCTTGAATCGCACAGTCGACCCGTTTCATCTTGCCTAGATCAGATTCGACAAGTCGTTTTAACTGGCGGCAACGTGTTATCGAGCGACGAAGTATCTACTTTGGAGAAGAACGGTCGATCTCTGAAAACTCGATTTGACAAAGCGTTGGATCGCACTGACAAATTAGTGAAACGTCTCATGGGTGCCAGAGATGAATTAACAAAGTTCAAGTCAGTATCTCTTGCGTAATTGCTGAATAATTTAATGTCTTTCGAAATTTAATTGACCTGTTCTTTCACAGGAATGAACTCACGACGTTCTCAATTTGGTTGGATAAAGCCAGAAGCGTGCTCGAGGATAAGGAGCGTTCCTTGTCCGATCTGAACAAGCTCAGTAGTAGCACGGATACGACTCGCGATTTCATCAGCGATGTAATTGCTCATCAAGCAGATTTGAGATTTATTACAATGGCCGCGCAAAAGTTCGTCGATGAGAGTAAAGAGTATCTCCAAGTTCTGAACGACTTCAGGACCAGCTTGCCGCAAAGATTGCCACACAAAGAACCTACAGCTAGCCAGGATTCGCCAGTGCGAGCCGAAGTATCCAGCGCGACAGCTCGATACAAAGACCTACTATCCCGAGCGAATCTTCTGTCAGATAGATTATCGGGAGTCGGCGGCAAACAGAGAGACTATCACGATTCATTGGATAAAGCTAGAACGTGGTTGAGAGATGTGGAGCCGAAAGTGCACAGAGTTATCTCCGAACCTGTAGCCGCAGAACCGAAACAAGTGGAGGATCAATTGAGCAAGACCAAGGCGTTGAACAATGAATTCCTCGCTAATGCGCGTCTAGTCGACAACGCCAAACACAGCGTTGAGGCTCTGTTACATGCTTTGGAAGGCCAACTGACGATCAACGAAGCTAACGAGCTCGAGGAACCCGTGAAGGCGTTAGAAGATAAGTACAAACAATTGAGTAACGCTCTGGCTGACAAGTGTCAAGAACTTGACACAGCTTTGGTGAGAAGCCAAGGAGTGCAAGATGCATTGGACAGTCTGGTTGCATGGTTGAACAATGTTGAAAGTCAATTTAAGTAAGTATAGAATGGATACAATTATTATTTCTGAATGATCCTATGCTTGGGCTTACCTTTATTTTAACTGTACTGTAATAAATTGTATTACACAGGTCGCTTCAACGTCCGGCAAGTTTGCAAAAGGAACGCTTGGAAGAGCAGCAAAGAGAACAACGATTACTTCAAGCAGACTTGGATAGCCACCGTTTGAGCGTAGAAACCATCACAGCGAACGCTCAGGATCTTCTTCTAAATTCGAGCAACATTCGCATCGCCAAACGTATCGAGAGCAAGCTGAAAGATGTGCAAAGCAGATTTGAGAAACTGATGGACAAGTCTTTGAGGCGCGGTGAATTCCTGGACGAAATCGCGCAGGCCCTGAACGAGTTCCTCAGCGATGTGGCCAAGTTCGAGAGTTGGTACGTGCATATGATGGAAATTCTTGACTCGAGAGATCTGAACAAGCTCGACATGTCGGAGTACGAAGCCAAGATGGCTCAACTAATAGATTTGCGCGAGGATCAGCGCGGAAACTTCGAAGACCTCATACGTAACGGGAAGAATCTAATCTCCAAGAAGGATATAACTGAAGCGGGTGCGATTAGAGATAAGATCAAGGCGCTCGAGTCTCAATGGAAGGAACTGAACAATCTGCTCGACGAGAAACAACGATTGTGCAAATCAAGGGCAGAGCAACACACGGCGTATGAGAAGCTGCGGGATCAAGTACTCGATTGGCTCACTCGTACAGAGAACAAAGTGCAAGGACTCGAGCCGGTCGCTGTAGATTTAGACAAGTTGAAAATACAGCAGGAAGAATTGAAACCCATACAAAAGGAATACCGCGATTATGGCAACACGGTCGATAAAATTAACGATCTCGGTATCGCTTACGATAGTTTGATGAAGGAACGCGGCGAAAGTCCAACGCGTCGACGTGGCAGTGCTAGTCCGACAAAGAGACCAGGTATTATTTTTGCTATTGTTTGATTATATTTTGCATAGATACTTTTCAATAGCATGATTCTCTCATGAACTGTATATATTGGTTTTTTGCAAACCAATTGCTATCAGTTTATGTAACTTATTAGCTATAACAACTAGCTCATATGTCTTTCACATTGCATCTTTTTCAGCACACAATCATTGCCATTTTCGTTACGTTTGATCTTTTTTTTCTGCCATTTTTTTTGTAGTACTGCGAATGTCACAAGACGGTCGCTCGCCGTCACCCACTAAATCCTACGCAGTTCAAAGTCCGGTCTCCCCAGGTGGTAGCAGCGGATTTAGCAGCCGCCGTTCGAGCCAAGATGGTTTCCATCTGGAGGAATTATCACCTGTTCAACAGCAGCTTTCGGAAATTAATCATAGATACGGATTGCTGGGTGTAAGATTATCTGATCGCCAAACGGAGTTAGATAACGTTAGGGAGGAATTGAAGAAACACTTGGACCATTTGAAAGTACTCTCTCAATTCTTGGATAAGGTAATTTTTTGTTTTTTTAAATTATATGTTATAATATACATTTTTGTAGATGACTCATATCATGATATCAAAATATAATACATGAAATTTTTTTTACCAGATTCAACGACAGTTGCCTAAGGAAAGTATGCCTGCAACTAAAGATGATGCAGACAAAACGGCCAAGCAAGTTAAGGCTCTTGTCGAAGAAATGTATGAGAAACAATCTTTATTGGATAGTACTCGAACGCAAGTGCGTGATTTGGTCAGACGTAAGAAAGGAGCGGCCGGTGTAGATAGATTGAATGATGAGATGGAAGACGTTGCCAGTCGCTGGCGATCTATCTCGGACAGATGCAAAGACCGAATTAAATTCTTGGAAGACATTAAAGACTTCTATGACACGTACGATGGTCTTAACTCCTGGCTCGGCGCTAAAGAGCGTATGTTGAGCGCTTTAGGACCTATTTCTGCCGATCCTCGTATGGTCGCGAGTCAAGTACAACAAGTGCAGGTTTTGCGAGAGGAGTTTAGAACTCAGCAACCACAATTAGATCATCTGGTACAGGTCGGGGAAAATATCCTCATCGCGATATCCATAGATTCGGCAGATGGACAGAAGATAAATGCGAAATTGCAGAGCATTTTACAGAGATGGGCGGATCAAATGGGAAGACTGGACGAAAGAGCTCAGAGTTTGGGAGATGCTGTTGATACTAGTCGTGAATTCGATGCCAGTCTTAACCGGCTGCGAGATGCTCTGCAAGGAATCTCAGATAATTTAGATGAGTTGACTCTTGAAAAGGATCCCGAAGAACAGCTTCGTAAGATCGAGAATCTCGAAAGACAACTGGAAGGTCAGCGACCGTTGTTGGCCGACGCGGAGATGGCCGGTGCACAGCTGTGCGAGGTTCTGAGCGACCCAGCGTCGAGATCCGAAATTCAAGGGAAGCTCGCCACAGTCGGCAAGATGTACAATAACTTGCAGAAGAAGCTGGATCATAGGAAAGCAGAGATCGAAGGTAATCTGCGAGATGGAAGACAATTCGAAGCCTCCTGTAGCAGAACTCTGGGATGGCTCGCGGATGAACTTGGAAATATGTCTGAAAAGCTGCTGGTGTCTGCTGACAGAGAAATCTTGCAACAGCAACTTGATCACCATGAGGTACGTATCATTATTCAAAAATCTTTTTTTTTTTTTTATTTGTAAGTATACCTTGTCAGTTCTATCTTATTAATACAAACAAAATGTAATTTTTAGCCTGTTTATCGTAATGTGATGGGTAAAGAGCATGAAGTCATAATGCTGTTGAACAAAGGACGCGACATACTTGCACGGTCTCAGAAAGCTGAAAACCGCTCGCTTCAACGTGACTTGGATAAGATGCAGTCGCAGTGGGATCGTTTGAAAAAAGATACTGTCGAAAGACACACCCGATTACAAACTTGCGCTGAGCATTGCAAGAAATATTACAAAGCTCAAGACGTATTTCTTCCTTGGCTTCGACAGGCCGAGGATAAATTGGACAGTTTGATTCCCACATCCTTTAGACGCAAAGACATTGAGAAGCAGCTGAAGGAATTGTCATCGTTCAGGAACGAAGTATGGAAGCACTCTGGAGAGTTTGAAAATAACAAGATGCTTGGCGAGACATTTGTCGGAGCTTGCGATATTGATAAACAGAATGTAAAGAACGAGCTTAGTGCTATGAAAACCAGATGGGATAAATTGAACAATGGTACGTTTAAATTTGTTGTTAAAATGTCACAGTTTACTTACTGCAGTTTGACTTGCGTATGTTATGTTACAATATTATAATCAAATTATTTTTTTTTTGTAGACTTGTTGTCTAGAACACAATCGTTGGAAGATACCGCGCGTCACTTAATGGATTTCAATGAGAACTTACGCGATCTACAACACGGTTTACAACGTTGCGAAGATAAGTTAGCTTCACATGATGCTCTCGGCGGAGCGGCGAAAGATCCGAAACTTCTTGACAGAATAAAGGTAATTAGGTTTACCCTTACAAAATGAAAATCATGATTAATATAAAATACATAATTATTTTTAGAACTTGCGAGAGGAAACAACAAGCTT
This sequence comes from Crematogaster levior, assembly GCA_901521435.1. Taxonomy (NCBI): domain Eukaryota; kingdom Metazoa; phylum Arthropoda; class Insecta; order Hymenoptera; family Formicidae; genus Crematogaster; species Crematogaster levior. The sequence goes on from CABEGB010000713.1 coordinate 131,438, forward strand.
GAAGAAACCTTTACAAGGTGTAAGACAGCAAGCTAACGATCTCGTAAATAAAGCGGGCGAGCAGGGCGTCGACGCGACACATTTACAAGATGAAATTGACAATGTTACCGATCGCATTAATGATCTGCAAGCGAAACTGGACGACAGATGCAATGAGCTGCAAAGCGCAGCGACGGCAGTCGCGCAATTTAACGATCAAGCGAAATTGATCAACCAACACCTGTCTGCTCTCGAAAAAGATCTGGATTCCATGAAAGCACCCGGTAGAGAAATCAAGATTGTACGAGGACAATTGGAGGATACCGCCAAGATCATTAGTAGAATTAACAAACTCTATGAAGAAATTGGCGATCTGGAGAATCGCGGCGAACGTTTGGTTGATTACGGCTTCGCTGCTGATGCTGTAGCGACAAGAGAGCAAGTTGATGGATTTAAACGACAAATTGGTAAACTGGATGAGCGCGCGCGTACCAGAGAAGACGAACTCACTTCTACCTTGAACAAGCTACAAGAATTCTATCAATTGCACGCGAATGTTATGGAGGGTATCAGTGACGCAAACGAACAGGTCAGAAGGTTTAAACCTGTCGGATCCGAAGTGGACTCGATTAAAGCTCAACAGGATGACTTTAGAACTCTCAAAATTAAGAGGATTGAACCACTAGCACACGCCGTTGAAGATTGTAACGCGCTCGGTCAAGGCCTCATCCAAACTGCAAGACGAGATGTTAATACGAGTAATATCGAAAAAGACGTCGATAAAATGAATGAAAGGTGGAACGATTTAAAGGACAGGGTAAGCAGTTAATTTAACTCTAAATGTTAAGAAACGTATATTTATGTTCGATGTTTATATTCTCATGCAAGAATTGACAATATACATTGTTTTGTTACTTAATTAATAATTGTTTCTTTTTTAGCTAAACGAACGCGATCGCAAGTTAGACGTTGGATTACTACAGTCGGGCAAGTTCCAAGAGGCTTTAGACGGCTTAGAGAAGTGGTTAACCGATACGGAAGAGATGGTTTCGAATCAAAAACCACCTTCTTCAGATTACAAAGTCGTGAAGGCGCAATTACAAGAACAGAAATTCTTGAAGAAGATGTTGATGGACCGACAAAATTCTATGACCTCTCTCTACAACATGGGACGAGAGGTAGCTGCCGATGCGGATCCAAAGGAGCGTAAGGCGATCGAGAAGCAGCTGAATGATCTAGTAGGCAGATTCAATAATCTGACGGAAAGTGCCGCGGAGAGAATGGATGCTCTTGAGCAAGCAATGGCGGTGGCAAAACGATTCCAAGATAAATTGGTACCACTTGCTATCTGGTTGGATAAAACGGAGAAGAAAGTGAGGGATATGGAATTAGTGCCTACCGATGAAGAGAAGATACAGCAGCGTGTTAGCGAGCACGACATACTTCATGAGGACATTATATCGAAGACACCAGACTTCAGCGAACTCACGGAGATAGCCAGTCAACTTATGTCGCTGGTAGGCGAAGACGAAGCTACCACGTTGGCCGATAAACTTCAGGATGCGGCAGATAGATACGCGGCCTTAGTCGAACGATCCGAAGCTCTCGGTAGCTTGTTGCAACGCTCGAGACAAGGCTTGCGTCATTTAGTTCTCACGTATCAAGATTTACAAGCATGGATGGAAAGTATGGAAATCCGATTATCGAAGTACCGCATTTTGGCTGTGCACACGGAGAAACTGTTGCAACAAATGGAAGACCTCGCGGATCTTACGGAAGAGGTGTCCACGCGACAAACGGAAGTCGACAGCACTGTGGATTCCGGCTTAGAACTGATGAAACACATCTCGAGTGACGAGGCACTTCAACTGAAGGACAAGTTAGACTCTCTTCAACGACGGTTTAACGATCTCGTCACGCGTGGCTCAGATCTTTTGAAACATGCCCAAGAATCTTTACCGCTGGTGCAACAATTCCACGATAATCACAATCGCCTGATGGATTGGATGCAAGGGGCGGAGACCGCTTTGCAGTCCGCCGAACCTCGCGAGGAAGAGATCATACGACTCGAAATGGAGATATCGGAATACAGACCCGTCTTAGACAAAATCAACGCGGTAGGCCCACAACTGTGCCAAATGTCGCCAGGAGAAGGTGCTGCGACCATCGAAGGTCTCGTGACCAGGGACAATAGACGATTCGACGCAATTGCCGAGCAGATTCAAAGAAAGGCGGAAAGAATTCAGTTAAGCAAGCAGCGATCCTTAGAGGTGATCGGTGATATCGACGATCTGCTCGACTGGTTTAGAGAAGTAGACAATCAACTTCGAGAAGCCGAGCCGCCTAGCAGCGAGCCTGAAATTATTAGAGTACAATTGAAAGAACACAAAGCGCTCAACGACGATATATCCAGCCAGAAGGGTAGAGTGCGTGATGTTATTTCGACCGCGAAGAAGGTGATACGCGAGAATGCTCAGCATGAAGACACGTCTACTATCAGAGACAAAATGGAGGACTTGCGCGAAACGATGGAAATTGTATCAGCTTTATCAACAGATAGATTGGGAGCTCTCGAGCAAGCTTTACCGTTAGCGGAGCATCTTCGCGATACCCACGCTGGCCTAGTCAGCTGGCTCGAGGAGGCTGAACAACAAATCGCTATGTTACCCATGCCTGCTTTGCGGCCTGATTTGATAGCGGCGCAACAGGACAAGAACGAGCTTCTCATTCAGAGCATTAACGAGCACAAACCTCTAGTGGAGAAGCTCAACAAGACCGGTGAGGCACTCATCAAGTTGTGCAACGAGGAAGAAGGTATAAAAGTGCAAGACATTCTGGATAACGACAACGCTCGCTATGCGGCACTGAGAGCCGAGCTGAGGGGCCGGCAACAGGCATTGGAACAGGCACTGCAGGAATCGTCTCAGTTCTCTGATAAACTGGAAGGTATGCTGCGCGCGCTGTCTTCTACCGCCGATCAGGTGAACGGCGCCGAACCGATTAGTGCCCATCCGCCTCGTTTACGCGACCAGATGGAAGAGAACGCCGCGTTAGCAGATGATCTCGCCCAGAGATCCGAGGCTTACGCAGCCGTTAAAAAAGCAGCGGATGACGTGATCAGCAAGGCTGGCAACAGAGCCGATCCGGCGGTGAAGGACATTAAACGCAAGCTAGATAAACTCAACAGATTATGGACCGACGTACAAAAAGCGACGAACGATCGCGGTCGCACCTTGGACGATACTCTAGCCGTCGCCGAAAAATTCTGGGCCGAGCTGAACGGAATTATGGCCACTCTGAGAGAACTGCAAGACGCGTTGGCTGGACAAGCACCACCGGCGGCTCAACCAGCCGCCATTCAGCAACAGCAAGTGGCATTACAAGAAATTCGACAAGAGATCGATCAGACAAAACCAGATGTCGAGCAAGTCCGAACATCGGGACACGAATTGATGGGCTTGTGCGGCGAACCGGACAAGCCTGAAGTGCGAAAGCACATTGAAGATTTGGACCAGGCTTGGGACAATGTCACCGCTCTGTACGCCAGACGCGAGGAGAATCTGATCGACGCCATGGAGAAGGCGATGGAGTTCCACGAGACGTTGCAGAACTTGTTGGAGTTCTTGCAAGAGGCCGAGGATAGGTTCGCAGAGATGGGTCCGCTTGGCAGCGACATCGACGAGGTCAAGAAGCAGATCAAGCAGCTGGCTAATTTCAAAGCCGAGGTGGATCCACACATGGTGAAGGTCGAAGCGTTGAACAGGTAAAAATTTAATCTTCAAGTGAAAACTGAATTTACACGTTAATGACGTTACAAAGAGTTCAGTGCGCAGCATTGTCCCCTTTGTGCAACTCCCGATTCCGACAATCATTTGCGATGAGTGACCTTCGAAAAAAATGTTAATTCTAATCCCGACTTTTGTTTTTCTGCGCCGATTCTGCCCGAACATAGGAGTCTGACAAGGCAAGTCAATCTCTCTCTGTGTTGTCGCTGGTAGTTAGAGCATGGCTTCATGTTGTTCTGAACGTGTTTACTCCTCCCCCCCCCGTTTAGTTTAATAATCTTGCTGCCCCTTAACAATTTGCGTCACATTTAATCGGATCCTTCCCCTTTATATTATCTCAAGATAAATTACTCAGCCGCATGTATCAGGTAAATCAAGTGATCAACTACGAAAATTCCTAGACGATAATACAATTTATTTTCTTGATAGAAATAATATGGAAACGGCAGTGATTAATATCCAGTTGATATTAATTCCTCCGGTAGTTAAAACTCATTGAAATTTTTATACCCGTCCTCCCTGTAGATGTGGTTCAATGTTGTGTGGTTCGAGTAAAATAAATAGCAATAAATTTCGTTTTGAGAAAAATGGCGATTTTCTAACATTAGCGTCTTTTCGTATCTAGGCAAGCGGCCGAATTAACGGAAAGAACATCCTCCGAACAAGCAGCGGCCATCAAGGAACCCCTCGGTGCCGTGAACAAACGCTGGGACGGATTACTGAGAGGCTTGGTGGAGAGACAGCGATTACTGGAGAACGCGTTGTTGCGACTCGGTCAATTCCAGCACGCTCTGGACGAACTATTGGTGTGGATCGAGAAAACTGACAAGACATTGGACAATCTCAGACCAGTAGCGGGTGATCCACAAGTGATCGAAGTTGAACTGGCCAAGCTGAAGGTCCTAGTGAACGATATACAAGCTCATCAGACGAGCGTTGACACTCTGAACGATGCTGGACGGCAATTAATTGAGGATGGTAAAGGTACCGCAGAAGCGTCTACTACAGCCGATAAACTGGGCACTCTGAACCGCCGTTGGCGAGATCTGTTGCAACGCGCCGCTGATCGTCAACGAGAATTGGAAGATGCCTTACGAGAGGCGCAGTCCTTCACCGCTGAGATACAGGACTTGCTGTCGTGGTTGGGCGACGTGGATAACATGATAGTAGCTTCCAAGCCCGTTGGTGGACTGCCCGAAACCGCGTCCGAGCAATTGGAACGCTTCATGGAGGTATACAACGAGCTGGAACAAAACCGTCCGAAGGTCGAAACGGTGCTGCAACAAGGGCAGGAATATCTGAAGAAAGCGGATACGAGCAGTGCCGGTGGATTGAATCACAATTTGCGAACGTTAAAGCAAAAATGGGACAGTGTGCTTGCGCGCGCCAGCGATAAAAAGATCAAATTAGAAATCGCCCTGAAGGAGGCCACCGAATTCCATGACGCGTTGCAAGCTTTCGTCGATTGGTTGACTAACGCCGAAAAGATTCTGACGAATCTCAAACCGGTTTCAAGGGTCATGGAAACTATACTTCAACAAATCGAGGAACACAAAGCATTCCAGAAGGACGTTGGCGTCCATCGCGAAACTATGCTGAATCTCGACAAGAAAGGAACGCATCTCAAGTACTTCTCTCAAAAACAGGATGTAATTCTTATAAGAAACTTGCTCGTGAGCGTGCAACATAGATGGGAACGAGTAGTTTCCAAGTCAGCCGAGAGAACGAGGGCTTTAGATCACGGTTACAAAGAAGCTAGAGAGTTCCACGACAGCTGGTCCAACTTGATGAACTGGTTGGACGAGACCGAGAAGACGTTGGACGAAGTCACAGCCGACGGGCTTGGCGGCAACGATCCGGACAAAATTAAGTCGCGCCTCAACAGACACCGTGAGGTACAAAAGGCATTGAGTGCTAAACAAAGCACGTATGATAACACTATGAAGAACGGCAAAACGTTGAAGGATAAGGCGCCAAAGACCGATGAACCTGCCTTGAGGGAACTTTTGAATGAGTTGAAGAACAAGTGGACCACAGTCTGCGGTAAATGCGTGGATCGGCAGAGAAAATTGGAAGAAGCCTTGCTCTTCTCCGGACAGTTCAAAGATGCGATTCAGGCGCTGCTGGAGTGGTTGAGCAAGACCGAAAAATATCTGGCCAACACCGGGCCACTTTACGGCGATCTGGATACGGTAACTAATTTAGTGGAGCAACACAGGAGTTTCGAGAGAGATCTAGATTCACGCGCCTCACAAATGGAGTCCGTCATCAAGACCGGTCGTGAACTGGAATCTAAAGCCTCTATCGAAGATGCATCGATGATTAGATCACAGTTGTCCGAGTTGAACAGTCTCTGGGACAGAGTAAACAGTCTCTCATCGAAGAAGTCCAGACAGTTGGAAGAAGCTCTCAAAGAGGCCGAACGACTTCACAAAGCCGTTCACGTGTTGCTGGAATGGTTGAGTGACGCGGAGATGAAGCTACGATTCGCTGGACCGTTGCCGGAAGACGAGCAAGAGAGCAGGAACCAATTGATGGAGCACCAGAGATTCCTCCGCGAGTTACGGACTAAGGAAGTTGAAAAAGACAATACGTTAGAGTTAGCACATGTTATTCTCGGAAAAGCGCATCCCGATGGTGCCGCAGTTATTAAACACTGGATCACGATTATTCAGTCTAGATGGGAAGAAGTGGCGACATGGGCCTATCAAAGGAATCAAAGACTGGAGAATCACATGCAAGGACTACAGGTTTGTGTTACACGTATATTCACAGATTTTATCTCATAGAAGAGACTGATATTATTACGCGTATATTTGTAGGATCTTGATAATCTTCTTGAGGAGTTACTGGCCTGGCTCGAAGGTCTGGAGAACACTTTGAATGCCTTGGAAGCGGAACCCTTGCCCGACGACAGGGCTACGCTCGAAATGCTTATCGCGGATCATAGAGAATTTATGGAAAATACCAGCCGAAGGCAGAACGAAGTTGATCGTGTGTGCAAGGCCCGACAAATCAAGCCGATAAAGGACACGAGAAAAATATCGAAAGTCAGATCACCAGCGCCCACGTATGTATTTATCGACATAAAAGTTTGTGTGTATAACGATCTAATATATCGATATAATTGAAATTCTTTTCGTTTTTGTGAAGTAATATGGATACATGATGGATGCTGATAATAGGCGCAACATTATATTTTATTATGCTTGTTCCGTATTTGAATCGTTAATTCGTTTGCATTTTGCTCATATGTGTGTTCACATTTGTTTGTGTGTTTAATTATTTTGATTTATTTCACAAAATCTTACTGTGCACATTACAATTTTAAGGACAGTAGGGACAAGATCATCACGTTTGGAAGAATTTTTCACTTTACTAGATGCTTGCAGTTTTTTTATATTATTTTTTTATGTATTGAATTTCGTATATTGTGTATTTAACTGTCGCATGATATGTTGCTTCTGCAATGGAATTTCAGTAAGGATCTCTATCAGGATAATGAGCATGAGCAGCCTCAACCTCGTAAACAAAGGTGCGTTGTCTATCATAACATATGTAAATAAATTGTCTGCATAGTATTATCATATAATATTTTCGTAAGTACAGTGTTCTTGTTTAATTGTGCGCATCTTTAGTAGAAATGTATGCCTTTATGTTTGTACGTCTTTGTAATATTCAAGACACGACATTCTCATCACACGATAATTCTTGTGTTCGCACAATAATTTCACAGTAATAAGAGAATTTAGTTAAATGTATTAACTCACTCGCTTCTCACTCGTGACTGCAACATGCGTAAACAAACTTACTACTGTTCACGATGCACTGTGTTAAAAAATCAATCAGAGATATTGTATTTCTTTGCGTTTTCTGTTATTCGTTACGTCATTATAATGCATACACTTAGCTTAAGACATCGTCACAATTTACAATCTCTTTTCAACACATGATATAAAACTAATTCTTTAAATTTATCAGGTATAATTTTTACATGTACGTGAAAGTCGTACATTCGATTTGAAAAAAAAAAGCGTTAATTTTACACTTCTATATTCTCCGATTCTCACATGAAAACAAAACAATCTATAAAGACTAGAGTATCAAAGAAGAACGTTTTATAGATGTTTTATTTAGTAGAGAATGTTTGAGTGATGTGACGCATGTTCCTGTTTAGCCGAGGCAGCCCAGCTCGTGACAGAACGCCAGACCTTTCATTGCCGCACATCGGTCCACGTTTCCCACCCAAAGGAAGGTTCGTTATCCCTAGTCACCAGTCTACTTGAATTCATTCTGCATCATCTCATGATTTCCACCCGAATCATACAGGCATTATCACGCCTGACGTATCATACAACTCATCTCGGAAATGGGATTCTTGTTTTTTTTTCTTTTTGTGGGATGTGGTTGGGTTTGATGAATTGTTTCGTTTACAAAATTGTCTGTTTTGTACTAAAAGTGTGAAGTTTTGAGTTTTCTGATGCGATACACGACTATTTTATATTTGTCGTTATCGAATTCTTTATTTTCGCGAATGTACCTCGCCATTATGTCTCTTTTTGTGAAATCATCTCGGTGATTAATTGTCTTAATCAAGATGTCATCTCACATTTTCAATTTTTAGATATATTTTTAAATATACATATATCTTAGATATATTATTTTTCGTATACAAATATATTTTCCTTCCTACAAGCAGCAAAGGAGCCGAGCCGGAATTCCGTAGTCCGAGAGTTAAGCTTCTTTGGGATAAATGGCGTCACGTTTGGATGCTGGCATGGGAACGTCAACGTCGTCTGCAAGACAAATATAATTACATTCAGGAATTGGATCGCGTGGCTAACTTTAGCTGGGAAGATTGGCGCAAACGGGTGAGACTTACAGCATAGATTCGTCTCTTTTACTTCTGACAGAAATAAAATTATTTCTTTGTCAATTATTACGAACTGTTTAAATGCATGATATTTATTTTCTAATTGCAGTTCCTGAAATTCATGAATCACAAGAAATCCAGACTGACGGATCTATTCAGAAAGATGGATAAAAATAACGATGGACTTATACCGAGGGAAGACTTCATTCAAGGAATTATGAACACCAGTACTTATCGCTTATTTCTTTTTTAAACAAGAACATCTGTATCATTCCACTAATTTAATTGTTTAATTAAATAGAATTCGAAACTTCTCGTCTGGAAATGGGTGCGGTTGCCGACCTCTTCGATCGTCACGGCGAGGGCTTAATAGATTGGAAGGAGTTTATCGCCGCTCTGCGACCCGATTGGGAAGAACGACGAACCTACAACGACACGGACAAGATACACGACGAAGTTAAACGGCTGGTCATGCTGTGCACCTGTCGCCAGAAGTTCCGCGTTTTCCAAGTTGGCGAAGGAAAATACAGGGTACGTGTATAATTGTAGACGATTTAATGAAGCGATTTTAATTGCGATCACGTATTATTAATATCGGTAATGTATCACGTATGACTTTAATCGTGACGACTGTGAATTGCAGTTCGGTGACAGCCAGAAACTGCGATTGGTTCGAATTCTGCGCTCTACTGTCATGGTACGCGTCGGTGGAGGCTGGGTAGCACTAGACGAATTCCTTTTAAAGAACGATCCATGCCGCGGTAAGTATTCACCACAAATCTTCAATCTGCGCTATATATATAGACGATCCGAGATTAGGCTGAGGTAAATCGTAACCGTATACCAGTCTCTATTTACAAAATTTTTTTATTGTCAGTAGTAGGAAAAAAGAAAGTAATTAGTCGAGACAATTGAGTGAACTATTGGGTTGATGCGAAACATTTTTGCAAGGCAAATTACTCCTTAATTGCAAGCAATTGAAATAACTTTCAAAAGAAGTTTTCTATGGTACTGTTTTCCTTCTCTCTATCCTTTTTCCCAAGAGGCAATTAAACTTGCGTTTCCCATTAATTTCGATATTTCTAATAATCGAAATGCTCTTAAGTATTTGTTATTGTAACAATGTGTTTTAACATTTGTTTTTTGTCTCCATCACTCTTACTTCATATTAATCAACATTACATTTCTGCATTAAATGTGGTATCATTTAAAGAATTCATTATCATTAACGAAAGCATATCTGAACGTCGATTTGATAACTATTCGTATACTTACTCTATGTCCTAAGGAAACTAACTAAAAATATATTAAGATTGTATAACGTGTATGCTATATACGATTTCGGCTCCTGAGGTGTGTCGTAACATTGTCATTAATCAGACATTAAATACAAATCATTATTAACTTAACATTTTAAAAAATTGAGAGTAGTGTACACTCGCTGTTTATTGCTTTGCTTATCTAGTAACGACTTTTCCGGTATATGGTATTCTGGTATATGTATATTGGTTTACTCCATTTGACGAGTAAAAGGATCAATTCGGTATCTTTTACGTTGTATTTTACGTTTATTATATCTACGCTATTCACACTATGCATGACAATCTAATCGCATATCATTGAATTGCGTAAAAAATATCTATTGTCGTCTTTCTCTAACATTCTCTGTACTTCTCTTTTATTTTCTTTCTCCGCCTTTTCCGTCAATCGTAAATTCATCAATTCGGAATATCAATCTTGAGATAATCATTCTACGTCAGTTCTACGTCTCAGAGAGACTTTCTGATATAGTACCATTTCATGAGTAGTAGGTAGAGAGTAATATTAACAGTAGGCATATTTAACGACTTGTGTACTAACGTTAACATAATAACTGTTCCTTCCTCCATCCTCCTTACATTCCCGTACTCTACGACAAACATTTCTGTTTGTTTCACTTTCGTTTGTTTTACGTTTGTTTACCGAATGTGTTTCCGCCGTTCAAAAATTAAATAAATCCTCAAATCGCGGCGCATGCATGAATACGTATCTTTCTCCTTTTCGTCTGTCGATTCTGTCTCTCGAATCGTGATTAACTCGTTAAGTTTTTCTAATGCCAATACCGGATCCTAACAAACCGGAACAACATGAGGGTTGGTGTCCGCTCGGTGAGAACTGTTTTACGTGCACATAATTCGTTCATGGTCTATACGTTGAAATTTGTTCGTTTAATTGTTAAAATATCTTAATCGAAACTCCAATCGTATTGAATATTTTATGACATGCTCAAAAAATGTATACTAACAACTGTTGCAGTATAGACCATGAAGGTGATATCCTTGCGTGTGGTGCATGACCTTTATTAGCTTGTTCGAACTAATTTTTTGAAGTGTTGCCTTTTTGTTTAGTATGTCTATATACGTGCGCATATACGGTTGTATCATATAGAACGATTAAATACTGGTAATTACTGTCTGGGTAAGGTAAATAGATTGCGCAGGTGAAGTTAACGCTATAATTGCGCTAATGTTAATCGTCTCGCATTTTGATGCAGTTTCGAGTATCAATTAAAAAAAAAAGAGGTGCCTGTGTTTATAGTGATGCAGAATTACGAACGTAGTATACTGCAGTCGTTTTGCTTTCTTTCCCCCGTTTTGTATTTTTTTCAGTTTTGGTTGGATGGTTTACATTAGTCGATATTATGCCTTATTTGATGATTATTTTTTGTGTAAATGTGTTATACCTTTGTAGTAATATTTACTGTGATTTTATTTTATCAATTGATTTGCAATTATCGATTTTGATGTATCCTTCGTAGCTCCCTGTTTCTGTAGAAATTTTAATATCCTTGCTAGAAGATAACCAATGCATGTTTAGTGAATCTTGATATTGTTTTTATAATTATTTATTATATTGGGAGAGAAGTTTTGTATCGTATATACGAATATATTAAAATCTCTCATCTCCCTATCTTTTAATTTAATTTAAATATCAAAGTACATTGGTTTCTTTTGGCATGGTTACGCGTGCAATCCCAAAAGACTATTATATGCAGAGAGTTCTAGAAATGTCATACTTTTCTCCAACTTAGAATTAAAATTTAAAAAATACATATATATATTTAAAAATAAGTGACAAAAGGATATAAAAAAATAAGAGAATAAGAGAGAATATGAAGTTGTTGGCATAAATAAGCATGAATTTCGAATAAAAACTTAATGAAAAATTTTTTGTTAGTAGAAGGACATTCTCTGGGATGCTCTATATATATTCATTAATATTCACTTAGGAATATTGTGAAATGTATGATAACAAGCGACTTGAGTTATTGTATATTTGCGCTTATATTTTTATTACAAAAAAGGAACTATAGGAAATAAATTCCGTCGCGAATCGAACATTTTGCACGAATATCCTAAGTCAGTATTGTAGAAAATCGTGCCAGTGGCTGTGTCGTAAATTTTATTTATGTAACAATCATGATAACGCGTAAAACTTGATTCAAGTGACTGTTTTAATAAGTTTATACTTCTGAAATATTCTCAATTTTATGATATCGAAATTTTTTTCGATCGCATATTCTAAATACGCTGTCTTTTCTTTTTTTTTTCCCCATGACACACATACCTGGATGGACGCCACACATACATACATGTACTCAAAAACACGCACGCATACCGTAAAACATTTTTGTCGCCTTTTTTTTCTTTTTTCTCTCTCTCTCTCTCTTTCTTTTCTCACTCTCTCGCTCGCACGTTCTCTCTCTCTCTCTCTCAAAACTGTCCATTATTGACGCTGCTCATTGATAACGCGCATGCCTTGATATTGTAAACCTGTAAAAAATATATCGTTACACCTTCCGCTTCATATAACTCATGACTCTCGTTCCGGATATTGCCGTTCCGATATTTTTCACGCTCGTTTTCGCTTTCGATTTTTTTTTTTCATTTTTTTTCCTTGTTAAACTAACACGTCACCGCTCTCGCGTTCGTTACCCCTCACCTCGACGTCATCCACGCGTTTCCGGACTGTTTTCTTGTACAAAATAATCTCTCTGGCACCTCCTCTCGTATCCCCCGCATCCTCGAAACGCCTTTTCCCCAACTGCGTGCACGCAACACACTGTAGCCAAGGGAAGAACGAATATCGAGCTGCGGGAGCAATTTATACTGGCGGACGGTGTTAGCCAGACCATGACGGCCTTCCGGTCCAAGCCGAGTCCGACCTCGACGCTGCAGCGTACGCAAATATCCTCCAACAATGCTGGACCGATCACCAAGGTAAGCAAGGTCCATCGTTCAATCGTAGAATCCCTCAGACGCGCCGTAGCACGTATGATACTCATTCTCTTCCGTCTTTTTTTTTCTTCTTTACTTCTCTGCCGTTAATCTGTAAATTAAACCCGTAGAATATTCGTGAATCTTTATATTAGATCTTTGGCTGCCATTGCGGCAGCCAAAGGCAATAGAGAAATTAAATTGCACGCACACACTCTTACCTGGACAACTCTATCAACGTTGATTTTACGGGTCTCTTCGACATTATCCGTAAGTATAAGACTACCTTTCGTCATCCGTCAGCCTGGTTGTTTGACGTTCGCATGAGCATGGCAGTTTCCAGTCAGTTTGCATTGTTTGAACACGTAGAGGCAGAAATAGATGACGCTTTGTCTACTCTCATCACTGGTCGGTCTTGTGAAAAAAAAAAAGTTTGATTACACCGACCGAAAGTCAGACAGACTTCCCGTCTTCGTCTCAACTCTTCGTTCGACCTCAGGAGATGCGATTTCGTAAATTTCTTGCCTATTTTCTTCTCCGCAAATCCCTTCCGGCCTCATCGCTTCGCAACAGCGAAGCGGGAGAACGGACTTCCCAGCTCCACGCAATCCTTGAGAAATCCTATGACAAATTTACATTAAATATAAGTTGGAGGACAAAATTATTATTGTGAAATCAGTCGTCACGTTCAGAAGGAAAAAAAAACACGTTGGAATCATAACGCCGGTTTAGCGCGGAGATAGTAGCTGTTCGTTTCAGGAATGCTTTTCGCTCGTCGGCGCGTGAGCGCTCCCAGAAAGGGGCGACTACGATCGCATGAGGAAGCTAAAGATTTTCGTTTGTGGTGTAGCGGAGGAGTTTATGAGCCAGCTGATGCCGATATTTGAGAATTTGAGGCAAAAGGAGGACCTCCCGTGCTCGTATCCCCTTCACATGCACGCCCCCTCTTATCATTGGGTAAATAACGAAATTTTTCTCAATTTTCTTTCTTTTTTACCGTTTCGTGTGTGATATGCTGTACACACTTGAGTTTGGGTTTTGAGTGCAGCCGCGACACACGACTTGAGTCGATCGACGATGCATTATGCGTTTTTATGGACTGTTGTATTTGCTTGTCTGCTATTTTTTTTTAAATATTTATGTATATGGAGATTCCCTGATGGATGCATAAGTGCCGGAAGTTATAATGATTAATTAACGATAAGCAACATAAGTGATTATTTATAATCTCTATGTCACAAATGCTTCCGATTGTAATGAAGTTAAGTGCATGATGTCAGAAGAAATGTGTCGTGTATATAAGGAGAGCAAGTAATGTGAAGGAGAATGGATAGAAGCGAAGGTTTAGAAAAAGAAGTTCTAGTTTTTTCCAACTCACTATCGTGTATCTTGTGTCACTTCATCTCTCTGCCATTTTTCTGTAAGGAATGCATAGAATGCTCTTACGTCTCAATTGTAAATCCATTTTGTGATCTGATATCATTCGAGATAGATTCATAGTACGTTACAACGCGAAATGACCTCGTCGCATTTCATTCGAACACATTACTCTGCATCGAATTGATTTTCTTTTCGTTGAATCGTCGAGTGTGTCTGATTTTGTGTCAGAATTATTTGGACGCCTCTTAATTCCCTGACCCTTGCCCCTCGAGAGAACGCGATTTACTAATTTTTGAGCATGACTAGATTCTCTTTCGATGTTTTTCATCTCATTTTTTAACGTAACTATTTAAATTTTAAACTGTTTAAATTTTACCGAGGATTAATTTCTCGGTTTTCGTGTGCATTTTTCGTCTCGTATTAAAAAAAAATCCGGTCATTGTCGATAACGAGCACAAAATTTCCTTGTGAGCAACTTGAAATCGAATTTTTGCGAATAAAAATTCGTGGCAGTAGAAGCGTTTATTCGTGCGGCAAAACGAAAAACGCATCGCGAATACGTAGCCAGTTGAATTGAACTTAATTGAACATGAACATGCATAACGAATGTCGTACCCTGTATTGCTGCATACGTAGTGGCATTGATCGGAGATACCTCGAATCACCATAAGCTACTATATCTCTCCCAACTTCTTATGGTAAGTTTTGCATGACACTTCGCTTTATCCGAATCTAATAATTGTTTTATTTTACATTCGTATTATTTAATCTCGATATTTCGACAGCTTCGACGAGCGTAATAGACCGCAGACCGGAATATCTTCACTAGTCCACGGCTGTGCACAAGTTTGTGTTGCTTATTAAACTTTTGGCAATAATAATAACTCGATGAATCTCGATGGATCTAATTTAACAATCTAAATTTCTAGAGAAAAAACGCTTTTATATTTTACCTGCTACGTTATTTTAAATGTGTCATCGTTAAAGTGATAATTGAAGACTAAAATTATTTATATTCTGTTCTTTTGTCTTCTCATAGAATGTATTTTTTATAATAGAATATTAGAGAAAACATGTTTTCTATTATCAAAAACACTAATTTATAATATTTAGTTCATTTGTAAAAATATTTCTCTTAATTTCATCTAATACTGCTTGACTTTTTAATAAATAAAAGAATTGCATTACAAGCAGCAAATTTCTTTCTATTGTTTAGTAGCTTTAAGAAATATTTGAAGAATGTTTTATTGCGCGACGTAACTTGCACACAGCTGATATTAGCAATTACTAATAATTCTGTAATTAGGCGGCAGAGAACGCGTAACATGAAACTCATCCGATAGTCATATTGGATGTGAATTAGATGTCTATAGCTTCTCTAATCTTGCAGAGAACGCGTAACATGAAACTCATCCGATAGTCATATTGGATGTGAATTAGATGTCTAGCTTCTCTAATCTTGCACGCGTTTATACGTAAACTTTATCAGAAATTTTTTTTTTACAATCTAGGTGAGAGAACGCAGTGCTCGCAGCGTACCTATGGGTCAATCACGAGCTTCGCGTTCATCTTTGAGCGCTGGCACGCCTGACAGCCTTAGCGACAACGAAAGTTCCTTCAAGATATCTGCTAGAAAAACCAGCACGCCTTACAGATCTACCGTGACACCCGGTAAGATTCTGGATCCAGAATCCACTATTACTTATGAAATAACGACAACACTTTAAAATTAATTGTATGTTGCATGACAGGTGGTAGCCGTCCATCCAGCAGGCCAGCATCAAGACCTGCCTCCCGACCAGCCAGTAGACCGAGTAGCCGACCTGCGTCGAGACAAGGAAGTAAACCACCTAGTCGATACGGATCAACGCAGTCGTTGGATGGTAAGTTTCTATACCGTACTTTCTAATATTCTCCGTTCTCTGAGAACGAATCTTGAAAGATTATATCTAATCTGTGACAGACGACTCGGGCACTCCAAGTCGTATTCCACGAAGGACCATCATAGGCTCCGGTAATACCCCGACATCCAGTAGGCACAACAGCGTATCCGGTAGGAAGCTTACAATGCCGATGAATGGCTCGAGCTCTCGACCTCGCACTCCAACAGGATTAATTAGCCCCGCCAGTGGAGTGCCCTCCAGGTTTGTAGTACTCAACACGCGTCACTTTACATCGAAATATCTCTTAATAGAGCGTGGATTAACTCGCATTAGTGTGCCTTAAATAATAGAGATATGTGTAACCACAAATGAATTGTGTGCATATAGAGTAACGACAATAGCGAGTAGTATCTCACTTTACGTCAAACTGATTGCGATGGTTCGAGAAATGTTTGATATGTTTATCCTTAAAAAATCAACTATTTGTTTTTTAGTTTTTTTTTTTTATTAGTCCCCTTTCTTTACTACCTTACTTATTTTGTTTTACTCTATTTTTTCCATTTTTTTCCTTACATTACGATTCTACCGCGTACATACAATACGTAAAATCACGTACCGTCGAAGTATTCGAGTAAGAAGGAACAAAGACAGACCCGACGATGCATTAATTGAATTAAACTCTTACTGCATCTCGTGTTAACCAAAATTCATGCAAAACATTCATGACTAATCAATCGGGTATAGTATTTTAATATGATTAACAGATCTCGTTAACAACATTTTTTAGGTTTGGCTCAATCCATAGAGCTTCGAGCATTCCAACCCTGACTGGTGTCGGAACACCTATCAGGTAAAGCAAATTAACGAATCGGCAATTTCACGTAAAACTGGTTCGGGGTAGCTGATTCTGCAGCTTTTACTTTGCGTTATGCTCTATCATTTACGAACACATATATTAGAAAAATGCAGCAAGAAGCAAAATACAAAGTAAAAAACTGCAAAGTGTTTGGTGGTGTGGGGATATCGCTTTTTACAAGACACGTGACATTTTGATCTTAGTGACGGCGCGGTACATTTACGCTTATTTTTTTTTTCACTATTATTTTATTTCGATCCTTGTGATTGTATCTTTCTCCGTTTCTTCCTCTTCGTTTCTATCGTCGTTTATTTAATTCTCATACAACGCGAAAAGAGATCTCGTTGTATACTAACTGCGACATACCGTCCGTGCAATTAAATAACGTTTCGATGGTAATGTCTTAGCCGCTCTAGGATACCCGTATATGTGGGGGTGGATATTAAATCTCCTCAGTCGACCACCAGCAATATGTCGACTCACTCAACACAAAGCAACCATTCTACGATTTCTACTGATTCCACTGGGTATGGCTGAACTGGCGCTTTTAATGTAACCCGTTTTCGGTTTCTTCTCACACCTGTTGAACGTTTTTTTGTTTTACTCTTCAATCATTGTAGAACTTCTTGCAACTGATAGCATTATTTAACATCTTGTGTTTGTTATCTCTCTTGAAATCTGATCTTGAAATTATATATTCACATGGCTTTATTTGACAGCTTGTTTCTTTCTTCACCTAATTATATCAGCTTCTCTTCGTTTTATTCATCGTATCGACAATGCAGCTAAAGTATTCATAAATTATTACTACTTGACGCTAGCTTCCACATCCATTGCAAGTTTTGATTATAACAGTTTTATATTTAAGCTCCTCAACTAACGTTTTCTTTCATAACGCTAGGAGCAGTTCCCTGTGCACAAATTCAGCATCTAACATACCAACAGCCATTAAACAAGCTAGGTAAAGATTAATATTATTTCAGAAATTTTCACTTCTCACCTTTATTCGTTCGCTGAAAATATGCCTAAAGAAAGGTATCGATTTGTATTTGAGCTTTATTGGCGTTGAAAGATAGTGCTCGGTTATACGTGTGCATTCGCTATATAATATAATATATATCATTTGTTTCAGGGTACGTACACCGTCCAGTGGATCCAGCACACCGCTACCACCGTCTTCGAAATTATCGAGGAAACCTTCCGGAGCTTCCGACACGTCCGTGTCGGGAACAACCCCGAGCACACGGAAGGGAAAACCCACGCCGATCGAACAACGCGCACCGTTCCGATTGTAATAGCTTATTAACGGATACATATAGCTTTTAAAACCAGCGTATTACATGCCGAATAAGAATAAAACATCCCCGCCGTGAATTTAAAAATGACGGGGTATTGCAGGGAATGAGTTATTGTTGTTGTATGATAAGAGAGAGAGAAAAGCACGTGTAATACGTGGTAAATTGACTGGATCAAAATTTCGTTAAGGGCAAATGACGAATCTAGAAGTTGCGATTTTATCATTTTGTTGAATTTCGCCAAGTACCGAATGCCATTAAAATTATGGATACCAATGAGTATTTCATACTCTCTTAAGATAAGGGATTACATACAGTTGGGGAAATTTATTTATTTCGTGCCCGCGTTAGAATGTGCTTAAAGCATCTATCTAGTTTGTAATAACACATAACACTGAAATAAATTATTGTTATAAATACCATAATCTTGGTATTACCGAATGTGCAGGGTAATGCTGTATAATTGAAAATATTTAAGGTGAGATATAACAATATATCTTCGCCGACTTTCTCGATAAGGACAATACTACTAAAAAGATTTTACTATAAAAGAAGAAATCAGCGTTATATGTATTATAATTACGCTTATATTTGATATATATAACTATATAGATGCCTGTGTAATTACTTTTATATAATTTAATATAGTTTGCTCATTTCGCACGCGCATACCTTTGCGTACTTTATCGAATAAATCATCAAGGGTTTTCTCGATAATTTATGAAAATTTTTGAGCTATATTTGAGCAAATTGTATACACGAAGACATTAATTTATTTAATATTTTCTGCTTGACTTATTGTATTCGTCGTACGACGTAATTAATTCGCATTTGTTAAAAAAAAGAAAGAGAAACCTTATATACGATTTTAGATTATGATAGATTGTGGATCGATATTCATTTTTGTTATCCGTTTCGCAAGTGGCACCGTATATTCGATACTTAACCACGCTCGTAAAAACCAGAATAAATGTAATATTTTTTTCTTTCATATCTTATATTTGGTAAACTTGGATTTATGAAACTGTGTGTATTAATCTTTGCAAATTTTGATATTACTTTTAGAATATTTTGATATATTTGTATGCGAAACGGAATATCTCGTTGCTTTGTGAAGAAATATGACAGTAATCAAATGTAGTTTAGGATCATGCATAAGTTTAATCCTCGAGCGGTCGCATTTAAAAAGTGCAATTCTTTCATAGATATTATTGTCGCAGAATGAAATTATGAAATTCTTTTAACTACATCTTTCGTGCGTAATATATATAATAAAATTAAATATAAAAAGGCTGAAGTCATCCACACGTCCGCTCTAAGATTAACATGCGATATGCTTTTGTTACGTTTTTGCGAATCGATTTATCGATTAACGATCAATTAATAAGTAAACAATTATAATAATTATAATTACATAATTATATAAAAAATATATATAATTATTAATTATAATTAACTAATGAGAGATTTAAGAGAGGGAAACATACCTAACAGCGTTAAAATAATAATAAAGAAAAAGAGAACTATACGTGTGAATAGTTAAGTAAAATATATTCCATTGCGCGAAGTGTGGCCTGTTAGGTGACGGGTAGAAAAGAAAAACTCTGAAAAAAAGACATTTCCATTTTTTACATATATATATATATAAATATATATATAAATATATATATAAATATATATATATATATATATATATATAAATACTTTTAGATTAATATAACGGAAATATGACTCGCTGCCTCTTATAAATATTACGTAATGCGATTAATCTTATTAACAACTTCTCTTATAATTTTTGTTTCTTTTTCACTTACCGAGAAGTGCTGTATGATGCTAATAATAATGATAATGATGACAGTGATAAAAAAAAAGAAATATAACACACACGCACACATATTTTAATGAGAAACGTGTTCTCGACCCTTTTCATTTTTAGGCAACTTTCATGCATCATGGAAATGTGTAAAGAAAAATGTATATACACATGATATTGGCGTGCGCATAATTTTTTTTCACGTTCATACTTTCTAGTATCGAAGTCACGGTTCATACACGGAATCCTGCTGTTGCTTGTGTCCTCGTTGATGTCTAAATTAAACATAACTATTTAAATACATGGCGATTTTAAGAGAACGGATAGGGTTTTCCCCGAAACCGCGCCAGCTCCGATCCTCTTGTGTTAACCGACAGTCGCATTGTATAATATATCAAGCAGATACTATTTCGGAAAGATCCGATGGGAGAAGCGACGCTTTGTGCACGCTGCGCTGATAAAGATTACCAAGTATCTTGGCCGGCGATGTGCCAACACCGCGTGCGCGGCTTGTAGATGTGTAATTTATGAAGGTACACCCGTGTGTGCAGGTCTAGACGAGTTTTGCGCAGTTTTTTTTTTTTTTTACAAACGCTCTGAGTCTACACTTTTAAGAATACACCTGTTGTATTATTGACCGTTGTAATCGAAATAAACATGGTTTCGCACTGAAGACCGAGGACGAAATCGAGATATATGGATGTCGGTATGGTTTGTGCAAGAGAGAATCACTGTCGAAAGGATGTGTAAAGTATTAGAATGGTGTTTCTCTACTATACAACTCTATGTCCGTGTGTTCTCTCATACCCTTCCTTATCCGATTTAATCACTGTCGATATTCGATGTTTTTCGTACGAAGTGACATATGGCATAGCGATATCGGTAAATACATTTTATAATTATTATTATTGCACATTCTTGCAGATGCCAAGCAGCTTGGCAGGCAGGTCTTTTGATAATTCAGAAAATAAGTATCATCTAGCTGTAAAACTACTTTTGAGCCAAAAAATTAATATGATACAGCTAAAAAATAATGAATCGCTCGCAGCTGTAATTCAGCTACGAAAAGCACAGTTTGATATGAATATTGCACTCTGGCATATAAAATTTTTTTAAATTATGGTAGACTCACCACCTCTTGGTCAATGATTGAACGTAGGAAATAATTGAATCGATTCTGTAGAACGTGTAAAAATACATAAAAAAAGAACCTAAATACGTCATTTTGCTGATACGAAAAACGTGCGAAACTAAATATAATTATAAACGTAGAATATATTTTTTGAGAGGTCATGGTCTTTTTTGAGAGACTATGAGCACGAGTGCTGCTATGAAGTGTAGACACAGCGAAAAAAATATAATAAATAAATTTATAATAAATAAATTTGGAGTTTTAAAAAAATTGCAACGCGCTTAGTATGCTCCTGTCTGACGCCTATATTCTCCTGACGTCGATTTTTTCAAGAGTTATAATTTTCGTAACTCACAAACCCATAGATTTAAGAATTCATTTTTAGAAATTCGTACAATCTCGATGTTGTCTCTGCTGATTATCATAATATCCTAATATTTCGCTAATTTTCAACTTTAATTGTTCTTTTATCGATTTCTCGATTAGAACATCTAGATAATTCTTGGAATATTAATGCTCATGTTTCTCCGAGACTTTGTCTGTAATCTGTTATTTTTTTACAATTTCGGATATTTCGATTTTACCATGATAATACATTTTTCTCTTTCTACATCCTGCACCAGATATAGCTGCAATCCAGATATTTGTGCTATAAAAGGATGTAGAGTATTACTCTTAGAGTAATACTTACTTAGCGTAATACTCTACATCCTAAGCCAGATATAGCTGCAATCCAGATATTTGTGCTATAAAGAGTTCAGATATTCAATATCCTGATATATATGACTACGTACAAGCATCATGGATTAATGTAGATAAAGTTACCGGCCTCAGCATACGATTCCTCGATTGAATCCTCAAGTTACCACTGGATTAACTTGACCTATAAATGAAGTTATATTGATATTTAATCAAAAGTCCGCTTATCCGCCCGATGACCTTCAACTTACAAAGAGATTTTATTACTAAATGTCACACTCAATAAATATCGATATTACAGAATGGTCATTCCTTTAAAATCACAAAAAATGTATGTAAGTAGAATTAATTAATTCAGCATTCGTAACAAGTGTATCTCTCTTGCAAAATTAAATTTTTTAGTTTTGAACATCAGAGATGTGATATGTATTTCAGAAGTTTTAACTATAATAATTCTTTTATATAAATAACTATTTTTATGATTTTTTAGAAACAACAGGAAATTGAAAAGTTACGGCTCTTGAAGTTAGAATGCGAATTTCTTTATTATATTCTTACATCAATTTAAGATATATATGAGTTTTTAACCGTCCCCTCTTCTTTCTGCTACTTCTCAGTATTTCCCGTTATGCAGCAGGAAAATTAATTATTTTTATAGAACGTGTAGAAACGATATGAACATTGTATATCAAAGGTAAATATAACACAAAAATTCAACTCGACAGAGATTCCATATGCGGTTTTAATTTTACCGAGGAAATATTAGTTCTCCCTCGAGAGAATTTTAAATTTAGCAGAAAGCTTTCTTTTTTTATCAGATATTTTGTACTCTTCACGTGACGCCTTTAGAATTTTCGTCGGTATATAATATCCTGTAAATCGTAATCCACGTTGGCATATAATAAACATTGTAATCCCCATAGTAATACACGCAGTGATCCCGAGAGTGGGATGCAGGATATATGCAGACGCAGGATCTGGAGGGTAGGAACGGCTGAACTCGTTTGATATAAAATCCCGGAGCCGGCAAAGCGTGCAGTCGTTTAACGAGTATCGAGATACCAGCAGCGGTAATTGTCATGTCTTACAAAGTAATACTCTACATCCTATTATTTATCATTATCCTCGCTTATCATTAACTTTCCGCAGCAACAGTATAATGTTTACGCGTCGATTTCTTTCATAATATTTGAAGTAATTATTCGTCGTCTTTGATTTTCAATCTTTTTCTTTCCACATCAGATGATAAAAAATTAATTCTATCATTAACAGAATAGGTATAAGTATTAATTAATAAGTATTAATTAATAAGTTAATTGCATCTTCCCGATCGAAGTCTTGTTAAATCAAGAAGCTAATAAGCGTAAAAAGATTAACTTTTGCGATTTTTACAAAAATTCAGACTCCTAAATATTTGATTATATCAATCAGTATGAGATCTATCTCGAGCGATTTTACATTATGCGAATCGTTGCATTTTTTACAATGTTTGAATCAGCAATTAGCTATGAATATTCAACTAGAGCGCCTTCGATCGGGAAGATACAATTAACTAATTAATTAATACTTATTAATTAATACTTATACCTATTCTGTTAATGATAGAATTAATTTTTTATCATCTGATGTGGAAAGAAAAAGATTGAAAATCAAAGACGACGAATAATTACCCAGCAAACACTAATTAATAGTAATATAACATCAATGTTATAATTTCCCGCTCAACAATATAACTGCAATATAACGCATGTGTTATCACAGTTACATTGTTGAGTGGAAAATTATAACATTAATGTTATGTTAATGTTAGTTGGTGTTTGCTGGGTACATATTAGAAATTTTGTGCAATTTGATCAATTCCGCCAGAATTGAACTGATCGCCCTTTAGAAGGCGCCAGAGATGAAGTCTGAAGAATTTAATTGTCAAGTCGATGATATTTGATATTTCCTTCTTGATGTGCAGATTATCGGCTATTTCGCCATCTTATTGGCTGTCGTCCGCGCCGGGATCGTTGGTCCAAGTGCAACTGCAGTTGCCGTCGCGCAGCAGCCAACGGTTATCAGATCCGAAAACTACGATTCTCCTCGATATAGCTTCGGATATAGCGTGGCAGATGGTCTCACTGGTGCGTCTTTGCAATATAATTCGTATCCCGCAGGGATAACTGATCCGCACGGTCATCTTGGGCTTAGCGAACCCATGGAACTCAACTCACTGCGGGCATTTACACATCATAGACGTTTTTTGTGGGTGATGGTGCAATAAATATCTGAGGAAAAGTGAATGCAAAATGCAACATTGTAAGAATTACAAAAAAGACAAGAATAAAAAGAAGACAAGATGTATCCACGCATTTAGATGGGACAGAAAGCTAAATCATTTTTGTTCGTGAAACTGTATGTATCAAATATACACAACAATTATCTGTAATTAATTTGAAAAAGGAAATCGAGAAAACGATCTTTCAATATATAATATAATATAAACAAACAAATATCTTTAATCGTGCTACATATATTTTCGTTTATGAATTTTCGAAAGCAATTCGTAACAATGATTTGATTTAATTAGTTTTATGTTAGTCACTGTATATTTTTTAATTGAGAAAAATATAATTTGACGATATGAGGAAATATAGAGAAATATAAAAATATAGAAAATATAGGAAAATATAATTTGACAATTATGGACCATTTAATTATAATTATTACTCGAAATAATGTGTGATTGGTTAAACTCTAAAATAGAATGGATAATTAAAAAATATTGATTTTATATATACAATTTACACATTTACAAATACTTTACTTATTAAAAATGATTAAAGCACTCAATCATTTTTAATTCGTTACATTTCAATTCGTTACATTGAAGAAAAATCGCAATAGTAGCGTACAATCAAATCTTGTGTTTCGATGAGAAACCGGATTTAAGACTTTGTAATTGAAATGAAATTAAACCAAAACGACATTTCCGGACGTTCCAAATTCGCAGAATGGATTCCTGTCGATATCTCTTAATTCAGCCATTTGTTGTTCTTTCATCGAATTAGAATTGAGGAACTTCACCGGAAACTTGAATTAAAACACCGTTCAGGACAATACGCGCTTTTCCGTGTAGAACTTCGTATTATTAAACGCATACTCTTTTCAAGGCGACAACAAGGCGCAGGAAGAGACTCGCAACGGCGACGTAGTTCACGGAAGTTACAGCTTAATCGAGTCCGACGGTTCCCGGCGAGTCGTCTCCTACGTGGCCGATCCTATCAATGGTTTCAACGCGGTCGTGCAGCGCGATCCCGGCATCAGGGTTAAAACCGCCGCTGTCGCAGTTGCACCCCTTGCTGCTGCGCCGGCAGCAGTCCGCCCGCAGGTTGGTAAATTCCATCCAGTTACTTCTTGAGCGCTTTTTCCCTCGGTCCATTAGTCTTCGCGTGATAGAAAGACAGAAAGAGAGATCTATCCGGATTCTTTGCTCAATTCGATGGCTCTCCTTCTCACCGAAAACTGTCAAAGAAAATGCGATACCGAGAGATCCCGTGTACGCTAAATCGAGCGCTTGGAAGAGGGTGGAAAAAGGAGAGTTGCTGCAAAATGCTCTACGTTGCTAAAAATGCACGCACATTTATCATGCAGGCGATTGTCGTGGGTGCACCCCCGCAGCCGTTCATCTCCGGATCCACGCTGGCCGCGACGAACGTCATCGCTGCGAATTCGGAGCTGCCGGGTCCTGGAGCGAGTCTGGGAGTCAGGTCGGGATCCCTCTACGGTTACGACAGCGTCGTAAAAATTCACTAAGCAGCAGCAGGCAGCGTGGTTTCGCCTCGATTGACTCTACTCGGCTTCCCTTACGCGACACAGGACTTGGGGA
Source organism: Crematogaster levior (assembly GCA_901521435.1). Taxonomy (NCBI): domain Eukaryota; kingdom Metazoa; phylum Arthropoda; class Insecta; order Hymenoptera; family Formicidae; genus Crematogaster; species Crematogaster levior. The sequence goes on from CABEGB010000713.1 coordinate 157,260, forward strand.
ACAATCCCCATTCGTCCTCTTGCGCATCACGATCTCCTTATGCATTTCGCATCATATAATCGTTTATGAAATATACAAGAAGACATATCTGAAAAATGTAGATTATATGTACAGAGAGAATATCGTTATATTCTTGCTGAAACGCGAGATACTTGTACTTGAGCGTCTCTGAATAAAGTCTCTCTGTCTCTTTCTCTCTTCGGTAAAGCGACTGCCTGCGATTTTTACTGGCGACGACCTGCTCGGAATTGGAGCACGGGACAATCATTAAAATTTATCATTAAAATGATTCGCAAGAGCCGTCGAGAAGAGCCGCATTCTCGAGTGATCGATGAATGACGGCTTGACGAGTCGAAGTGGAGTTGACATCGTCGAGAGAGAATTCGAGGGAGGAAGATCGGCGGGGGATTAGGAGAAATCACCGTTAATGACGCGACCAAAGGATTTCCGCGGGACTTTTTACGAGCCTGTTCAGACGTTCGCACTCTCAGTCGAATCAAGATTCTCGGCTTTTCAACGGCAGACGCGCTGCTTAGTTGCTTTTTTCTGCCGCCATCCATCTTTCGTCGTCCATCTGCGTTCTCCTCTGCCATCCTTCTAAGCCCAATTCCGTCCGCACACATTTCGTGCCCAGTTAAACGACTATTTTTTTTTTTTTTCGACCAGCCGTCGTAATACGCCGGGTCACTCTAACGACTAAACATTGGCCTAATCTCCCTGCCGCAATCTGAGATCGGTGCAACGATGATAAATTATTCAGCGAAGTTCCTCGCGCCGATAGCTTCACCAAGGTCTTTGGACATGTAATTCCTCGAGTTTAGGGCCGCCAAGGTAATCTCAATCAAAGCAATTTTCTTCCTCATCGAATCTCTTCATCTTCACGCGCGTTAATTATCCTATCGAAATATTAAAAGAAAAGTTAATTATGTGATGCTTCTTGAACATTATACATTAACACTTAAAAAGCAGACGTTTAAAGGGGTTGAAAATACGTCGACGTCTCTCCTTTCAGCATCGCGCAGCTGAGCTCCTCAGGAGCGCGCAATCGTGTCCCACGAAAATGTAACGCCGTATAATATATTCTATTGAGAGTAATAGAGAACTCTTGGGTTTATATTCTATCAACATGAATCGCGTCAATGTAATTTCCAATATCGCGCAATGCTACCCGACGAAGCTTAAACATGTACATGGCAATTTAGGCGTATAGTAGCGCAATACTATACCGCGATACGAAGGATGCATCGAGCACGAAGTCATACACAAGTAAATATGTACCTACTGATGTAGAGGCAGAACTAACACAGCAGTATCGATTAGTCTACTGGTCTTTATATATATATATATCGCGACGTCGCGTCGTCTTTGGCTCAAAATTAATTCCCTTAGACGCTATTGAGGAACGTTATATAATTCTAAAGTACGAGATCTTTCCATTTCATCGTGTCTCATTTAACTAATTTATTTAGGCGTATAGTAGCGCAATTAAATATTGATCTTGTTACGTTAGTTCGTCAAAAAGCTCGAGAATCCATGCTCGAGGGGACAATATCGCGGGGTTTTGGAACGATGAAATTTCATACCACGATGCAACAGTTCTTAACGTCATGTGATTATCGCCATCGAAGGGCTGCGGGACCCAAAACTTGCCGGGAACCGGCAAGTTGTGGCAAATCCGGTACTCGGTGAAACTTCCAACTTCGGAGGAGCACCCAACATCGGGAAACATATATGTATTAGCTCGGTGTAGGAAATCCAGGAAGTTTTAACGGAAAACATTCAAACGACGCTGTTGTAACGCGCTGTACATACGCAGGACATTGCTGATGAGAATTATTAAGTATTCAAGTCGAGACTAATTTTTTTCCTTGAAAATTTAACCGTGCGTTAGAAAACCTCTTGGTACTTCGAGTGATGCCATAATGGTACCGTAGGAAATGAATGTTTAGACAATGGCGCGTTTCTTCGTGACGGTTCGAAAGATTTTTTTATGTCCGTCAGCATCATCGGCCACCGAGAGTGTTTCCGCTTTGTCGACCGTGTGGCATATTCTCGCGGAATCTTTCGTGAAGAAAGTTCCGAGTTTCTTAAGTACTTCGTTTTCTGCGAAATCTCGAGAACTTCTCTCTCTCTCTCTCTCTCGCACGCGCGCGCCAACTTGCGCTTATTATTCCGAGAGGTCGGCGGAACGGTACACAGACAATGAAAGTTTCAGCTTGCTCAACCGTTTCCCCGCGTCTCAGCACTTCCGGCCGTAACTAATAAAGCCGCAAACGTACCTGATCTGTAACTCGGCACGAGGCGCGTATCCATTAGAGAATAAAGAAAAGGGGAAACAAGAGAGAAGAAGAAGGGGCGACCGAGCGCGATAATCGGCGCGCGGATTGCAAGTGCCGGAGGGCAAGGGCGGCGGCGGTGCGCCCGACGGCTGGCTCGGATTTTAAAGGGTGGGAAGGATACAATATTTCAGAGTGGCGACAAGGAGCGAGCCTGCTCGCCACTGGCAAATTAATTAAATTCCTACAAGCTGCCTGGGTAAGTCTAAGGGGACGAAGGGTGAAGGGGGTGAGGGGGGAATGTACGAGGCAGAGCAAGGGAGACGGTGGTCGGCGAAGCGCGGGCAAGGGTCTCTGTGTTCCGCCCGTGGGAATATTGTAATTAAGATATGCACTTCTACACCCTCCACTTTCCTCGTGCCGTCCCGGCCACGTGCAACCCCCCGCGGGATCATTGCCGTGATTTACGCTTCGCAGGATGCGGCGTTGTCTGTCTCGACCGCGTCTAAATTGCATCCTATTATAGAGAACCGCCGCGCGTCGTTCCATTCTTCCGGTGTGCCGAATCCTGTGAGTTATTATGCTATAAATGGAAATCCCAAATTCCGCGCGCGCGTTCCGTCGAGGGTAGCGGCACGAGCCGCGTTTCGCGATTTGGCGAACGATCGGACAATGAAGGGCGAAGGGGGAGTTCGCGGTTTTCACGCTGCGGCGCGCGAACGACCTTTTGGATCAATCAATATATTTCGAACAGCGTTCGGATCTAAATTCGGTTTGGTTACATCATTGGGTGATATTATACAATCGTAAAAGTTAGTTTCCCACATTCGTTGTTACTAGTCAGATTAAATAAGACGGTTTCCTTCTAATTGCCGTCTATGAGCTTAAGATCATATTAAGAGACAAGAACAATAGAGAGAATGCATTTAACGGTCATCGCTCCACCGAATTTACCAATACGGAGGACATTGCAACATCCGAAATTTTACACACTATGACTACAGTATCCTCATGGCGAAGAGGATGCTGTTCCACATACCAACTGTATACGAGACTGTATTGTTACGTCACTGAAGAGGACTCTGTGAGTTCGAAACGCGTATGACAATTGATCAACTTGGATGTAAATTTTAATATGAACTTTATTATTAAATTACTATTATTATTATAATTAGTCTTTTGTTTTGAAATATGTCCGGCTCTTAAAAGGCTGTTGTGTTTACTTATATATTTATATTGAGGAGCCATATACCAATTAATTTTATATATAAAACCTATAATTAATTATATAGGTAATTAATTTTTATTAATTTATATTTTAAATCGTAAAAGTATTTACACGTGATTTATACCTAATATATATAGTATTTTGCACGAACGATCGGCAATCGTTCGCCACTTATTTCACATCGCGTGGAAAAAAAGTTCATCGCACTTCACGGTGCGTTTTAAAAAGTTTAACATGCCTCGGTTTTCCAATCACGACCCGTGCCACACCGATCAAAATTGACGGCTGCAATGACGGCTCCACGCATAAGCCAGCTACGCGCTTTGAGATGGCTTGGTGACGCAAACGACCCATCCGACCTCTGTCCTGCGAGCAACAAGATTTCGTGGTAGCTACAACCATGGAGAGCGTTTCCGCCATAATTTTGGGCTTGATCCTGATGTTACCGCTGCTCGTACAACTGCAGACGCTTGTCGTACGTGATCAAGATTAATTGATCGTAAATTGCACCTACGAATTGTTTTCGTCTAAGGGCAGTAATGATTTATTGCGCCACGCGCGGGTATGTAGGTTAAATACCGGGGGAAACAAATCCCCCCGTGTGTGTAAAAGGACACGATGCATTAAAGGCGCGGGGAAACTAATTGAAAAAAAAAGCGACCACGCACGTTCATTAATCATTTTGACCGTGTCTCTCTCGGTAATATTGAAGTTAAAATGTAAGAGCGCACGCGGTCCTTCGCCCTTCACGCCCCCTCGAAACGTTTATTTATCGCGCGTGCTTATCCCGACGTTAGGATTTTGAAATTTGCAGCTGCAGCATCCTTGGAAGTTACTCGCGGCGCTACGATGCCGCTTGACGAAGAGTGCGAACGACGTCCGATGCGGCAGGCGTAACCTGGTGCAGCACTACCCCAAGTTACCGGATCTGTTAAACTCCAATTCCGAGTCCAGGATGGTGGTGTGCCCGACGAGGACCGTCCTCTCGTCACCCGCCGTGCCACGTGTCGCTTCCGAGGACCAGCAGCAGCGAAGACCCGTGAGAAAAACGATCCTGCTGGCGCAACACTCGTCGTCCTACGTGGCGACGCGAATCGAGCTGCCGGTGGTGGATATAACACGCACCTACAATTCTTACCGTTACAAGATCCTCGAGGAGAGTCTGAGAGAGCGGTACGGCGCGAATTATCCTCCGGGCGAGGTGGTACTGAATTACATTCAATTAAACACGCCGGACTCGAGGACGGGACACGAGGACAACGTCGGTGAGGATCTTCTGGATTTTTTCGACGGCAAAAACACCGGCACGTACTCGTCGTCGGTGTCCACGAAGCTGGAGACGGAATATCTGAATCTCCTGGATCATTTCGTATTGAAAGAGCGAGGGAGAGCTCTGACCGCGGGCAAGTTTACCGAGACGCTTTCGTTTGCGGATGAAAGAAATCTTGAACTGTCGTCTCACGCCGGTACATGGAGCCAATCTACCCTGAGAAGTTTAGTCGCTCAGGAAAAGAGGAATCCGGGTCTGGCAATCAGCGTTCCTGGAAAGGTATAAGAAATATGCACAATTTCGGTGATCAAAGTCGGTCGCTGCAGACTCTTCGCCGCAATCGAAATAATTCTTCCATTTATGCAACTTTAATTTCTGCCGGCTGCTTATAGAACGGCCTCGTTTTGCGTGTAAAATGAAATATTGAACTCCAGTCTTCCGAAAAAGTTTCAATATTTCAATACAGTGCATAATGCACTTGTGATCGAATATTTAAGACGAGCGGATATCTTTACTTCACAGCTCGACAGCTCGAGTCCGGTGATAATAATCAAGCGCGTGTGTACATTGTGGTCCTCCCGAATATTGTTAACGCGCGTCGGCGCTATTCCCCTTGCACCTTACATTCTCGTCATTACCACGGCACGTCACGTCGTCGCCTGAATACTAATAGGCGGGCGAATACAGCACGACGGAGCTGTGCATCTGGCTCGTCATTCGAGGAATCGTCATCGTCCTCGCTCTGAATAGGGATCGGTAATGGATAGGAGGGCCGGCCCCGTAGGATAGCTCTCTAGGAATCGCGTCTATTTATTGATCGCCTCTCGGTGCATTGGAATATTCAATCCGTCTCTCAGGATTGCGATCCTGCGAGTACACGGTGGCGCATCTCTTTCTGTCACCGACAACTTGGACCATTTCTCTTCCCCTCCCCGTTCCCTCCCTCCCTCCCGTCGAATAGATCTCGCTGAGACGACTTTATCCCCTACAATCGTAAGTAGCCTTCGATGTCGCGTTACCTATTAATACCTTATTGATTGAGCCGTTTTCGAAGTTTGTCTTAAATAGTGACTGCTAATGGTCTAACTTGACAGGTTTAAAAATATATCAGATGCTGAATGATTTCGAGAAAACGGGTACGTTTTCCTATGTAGAATAATTTAAGAAAATTTGGCAGAATTAATTTAATTTGCAATTGAAGGTATTTCGCAATACGATCATAATTTCTCTCTCTACAATTCGGTGGCGTGTAGTTCTCAAGTTTATCACCCACGTGTTGTAGGTAAGAGGATAATGATCCCGGTCTGTCTAGATATTGAATACAGTCAAGGCGGCGGCGCAAGCAGACGTCTCGGCAGCTTGCAGAGAGTGTTTAGGCGATAGTGCGAAACAGTTCGATCGCAGGATAGGCGGTAATCCCATCTGCGAATCCTGGCCAACCGACAATCTGTCATGAAGTAGAGGGAAAAACACACAGGAAAATGGTAAGTTTAGTGGCAAAGGAGATAAAAATACAGCAGAGTCTCTGACTGTGCTATTAGCTCTTAGTTTAAGCCGGAAATTCCGGAAACTTTAGGGTACGCAGCAGCTTTGTGAGAAAGAGCATGGTCAGCGAAGGGCCAGCCGAACGTTAAATGTAAGAACGAGATCCTGAAGACAGAGGGAAAAGAAGGGAAGGAGAAGGATATGAGGGAGGGAGAGAGAGAGAATTTATAAAAATTTATTCTCGAATGTTGTCGAATAAGCGAGGTTTGCTTAGAAGCTCACGTTGAGCTTTAGCTAAAACAAAAGATAATTACCAATCTTGCGAGAGACTTTGACGATGGTAAAACTTTCGAGGCGTTTTTGACACAGACCTTGTTGGGAGAATGACGTTGATCCTCCTGAATAATTTTCCGGCGATAATTAAGCTATTCGTTTTTGACACGTTCGTTAATCACATTATTACGATACATTTTCATTCGCTCAAATGTCGACGACAACTTTTATGAAATTTAAGCAGTTTGGAAAAAGCGTGGTTGTCGTTAATTTTAGAATATACCTCAATTAAGATCACGTTCTCGATTACTCGTATCATTCAAAATTCAAACATATTCAATAAATTCTCTGGTATTCATAGCCTGATCTTTTATTTAAGACCGTTTTAAATAAAGTGTTAAGATTATAAACCAATCATAGAGCCGAATTAGCATCTTGAAATATTATTTACGATGGTTTTGAAATAAGTAAGAACTATGAACACGGGTCTCTGACATCTTCCCGTCAGCGAATGACAATATATAAGTACAGCGTCTTTTGTCAATGGAAAATATAATCGAACGTGGAGCAAGCAAGCATTCCCGAGTGCTCAGGTTCAACGTGGAACGAAGTCTGATCGGATTTCTGGCAAAAAGGGAAAGGACCGGGAAAACATGCAGCAGGCAACAATAGGATTCCGCGACAAGTCGATTTGTCGTAGAGTCAAGTTCGCCGACACGTCATTTGTCGCCGTTCTTGACGCACTCTTCCGCTCCTCTCTCTTTCTCGTTTTCCGACGATGTTCACACCGACGTCCGAGCGATTCAATCGCTCCGGAAGGGATTTTATGGAACGCGTTAATAATACGAGGTAATTCGAAACTCCGTCGCGCATTCGCATTCAAAATTAGACTTTCAAAATTAGTCTACTCGAGTAAGATATTTCAAATACACAAATACGATTATACGTTTTCATTTTTGCACATAATAAGATTATTGGGATAATGCCTTTCTGTTGTAAAACGAAAAAAGCTCATTAACTTTCTTCTTTTTTTAAGCTTGAACTATCGACGTGCGGTTTTATTTTCTCGGCACATGGATTTCTTAGTCCACATATATACACGATTTATGATGATACAGTTATCGCGATGTCGATATTGAATGTAAGCTAAACGCCAAGTTACAACGGAATAGGATGTAAAATATCACGTCAGTCGTTTCCGCCGTCGTATTCCACTTTTATGATCGCAATTTGTAGAAGAAAGAAAATTTTATAGTAATCTCTGTACATGAAAAATTTTATAGATTCAATTTGTAAAGAATGAATCTTTAGGAAATTTGAAGAGTAAAAATTGAGAAAGGAATTTGAAGAAATTTATAATTGAAAATAATAAGAATTTGTATTACTTTTGCTCTTTGCGATATGATGAATAATTATTGGACATTGACTAATGTAAACGTTTAAATTAATGAGTTACTATTAATCAAATTTTTAATTGAAAGTGTTTCCTAAGTATGTGTCATTTTGATCTCTTCATATATCATATCAGTTTCTTTTATTAATCGTGTTTGATGTCGCGAAAAAAAGAAAGAACCTTCTTAAATTTTTTATTGTGCTGTATTTACCGAGATTCTCGGTCGATGACACATTGAACAAGTGCGACGGGTCAAACGGCGGTGGCGTTGAGTGTGCGGAAAGATCGATGGCTTCTTTAGAATCGAAAGAGAAGTCTATTGCCGGAGAGTGGCGTCAAATTGACTACGTCCTAGCCCTGCCATTTATACGCGTCGCTAACCTTTCAGACATAAAATTGCCCCATAAAATGCGATAAACGCGATAAAAAGAGAGAGAGACAATGTGTTTCTAGTTTACTTTATTAGCTTCGACTCCGCTCGTTTTATGGAAGTAAAGTCTTCATTTGACAATACATCGCGACGCACCGATGATTGTTCCAATCCAATGAAGCAATTCGCGAAATGAAGAAATATTTTTATGCAGCGGTGCATTACGACGAAATTGCTTCGTTAAAGAGGAAAATGATAGGTCGTTGGCTTCTTCATAAAGTCGAACGGAAATGTCAACGCGTGACGTTGAGTTGACTGCTTTTAGCCCCGGCGTTTATATTCATCGGTAACTTTGATTGCACCGTAGAAATCGAGAATGGTCCCCGAAACGAAGCAAGACGATAGTAAAACTTTCACAGGGACACTGAACGAGCAGGAAGAGGAGAAAGAGGGAAAAAGCGTGAGAGAAAAAAAGAAAGAGAAAGAGAGAGAGAGAAGGGTGAACGGGTAGTGAAATAGGCAAATCCCATGGCACTCCATCTCGCTCTGGCAGCGAGTCTGCCAGACTCTAGGGAGAGAGTGGGACCCCCCTGTTATACCGGAGCTTTTATTTCCGAAGCATCGATCTCCATAAAGTTGCTGCCGCGAAATGAGTTCCTGCGGTCTTCCCGGAGTTACCCTGAAGCGCTTTGCACCTGCAGAGATACCTAAAACGACGCGCGTATGTCTGTGCAGTTGCACTTAATTAAAGAATGCAACTAGGTCCTAGGTGTTTAAATCGTCGTGGCGCGCGTTCTTTATGCAGAATATACAGAACATCGTTCCCGTATTTATATTGAATATCCGAGAGATTTATATTAAACGTTATTTATTTACATATCATTATTTGTTAATTAAACTGATGAATATATATTGTGAGGGCATTGTATTAATTCCAACTGAAATGCTCCTGGAAACGATTTTATTGAATTTGGTTTCAACAAACTAAGTTTTATTAAATTAAAAAATTCTATTTGGGTTAAACAAGTTATTCGCCGCAAATCATACTCATTATAGAATCAGATTATAATTTTACAGCGACAGAAATAACGAAAATTCTCAAATTATAAAGATATTGTAAAATCTATATAAAGATAATCGTTAACATTTTAAAAATGTGTTTGTTTTATATTAATCTATTATATTATATTAAATCTTCGAATGTAATTTCTTTATCACAAATATAAATTCAAAATGACTTTTTTAAAATGTATATCATATTTCCAATTTCTTTTTTAAATGAATTTTTTAATCGTTTAAAATCTTATTAAATTACGTGCTACAGTTGTAACATATAAGCTTCATAAAAAAAAAAATTCTGTTCCAATTTCAAACATTTTCTAATCAAATTTGTCATTCAAACATTTCAAATATTTCAACATTTCCAGTTTCAAACACTTTTACCAATCGAAAGCATCGTATCTACGGCATCTAACAAATAAGATACAGTTTTATATATTCACAACTGGGACTGTATGTAGCCGAGTAATTCGAGAAAACGCGCCACAGAACGAACTCCTTTCTCTTCTTCCCTGTAAGTACGCCCTGTTAACACAGTATTTACGAGTCGTTCTTCGTTCCCTCGGGGATAGTCAGCGCTAGTTGGCATCGGATACGTATTTTCCTGCGCGGGGCGAGTATCTTCCACTTTTCTCTCTGGTTCTCTCGGAAGCTTCCTTTCCTCTCTTTTACGGGCACGTGCTTCCTCGTCAACCTCGGTGCGCTTCCAATCGGTGGTGTTCTTTTAATCTTCCGCGTTTCCTTCTCTCCAAGAGATTTATCTTTCGTAAATTGCCGAAGCATTGGCAAGTCGAGAGACTTGGCGGGACACGTTGAAAAGGCTTGCGAAGAATATCGGAGGCAGAATCGAGAGTAGCCGAAACGACAGTGAGAGCGACAAGTGCCAATTTAGTCACCGTTAAGATGTTTGTGACGTGAGGCGCACGGGGCGAGAGGAAAGAGGACGACTCTCCGTCAAATCATCAGACATACAAAGAGATATCTTGAACGCGCGACGTTTCCGTTCTATTCGATTTCGTTCTATTATATCTCGCGGCGGTATGTCTCCACCCTTCTCCCCCCTCCCTCTCTCTCTCGCCTTCCTTCTGGTCCGGACATCAGGACGAGTACGTCGCAGGACTACAGTGATACGGGTAAACGGACACTCAGACGTTCGCGATTGCGGCGACACATGTAAGACAGCTACCTGTGCCTCGCGAACACGGACGCAATCTGCAATATGGGATTCCCCTCGCCACTGTTATTGCTGTTGCTGCTACTGAAACGAAGAAGAGTCCCACGGTACTGGGGAACTGATGCAGCGAGACGCGTTTCCCACTCGAGAAACGGTCTCGCGTTATATCTTAGATTCAGACTTTGGGGGTTTTAGCTGTGTACGCGTGGCAATTCAGACACTTCGGGGGTTTTAGCTGGTGTACGCGTGGCTGCTCCAGCGTATGGAAGAGTGCGATTAAATGTCGAAATTGAGAACAAATTTGGAACGCCAAACGAAAATATCAAACGCAGGTGCACACTTGAAAAAAAAAAGAAAGTCGATAAGGAAATGTCGATACGTGCTCGACCTTCTATCAGCGAATTTTTGAGGAAACAAATTAATTACGATAAAGGAACGTAATGAAATTTTGTATTTTGTATTGATCGGTGAAATGTTTTTCACTTTAGCAAACATTTAATTTGGACTGTATGTGTATTAAAGTAAAATTATTAAGGTGTAATGTTTAAAATTATGTAGCTGAGGTGTGCGTTAAATTATCGAAATTCGGTAAAAAGTATTCGTTTACGAGAAAATATCTTTTGACAAAAAAGGCAGATTGAATTAAAACCGACTTCAAAAGGAAGATTTCATAGGAATGTTGCATTATGCAGCGCGGACGCGCTGTGAGGTCCCCGCGGAGTAACTACATTAATCCTTTACGTGAATGACTCTCAAGCTTAGAATACGTTTGTATACATACGCGTTCTCGATTCCTTCGAGACATTTGTATTGCTCGGGCTGAGATTCACCTGGAGAAATCGCAACGTGCACCGCATTCCGAATAAATGCGCTCAGTATATTTCGCACGAAATGCACACGCAGACACGAGATGTACTTAATCGTTAAATGAACTGAACGAAATAATCTGTCGAACGATTTATCCGTTACGGGTAGTGGCGGGATTAGTCCGCTTCAGTCAAGCCAGCAAAATAAATCAATGTCAGGCAATGTCGCATAACGTTGACACAGATTAGTTACACGTATTAACATGGATAAATTACGAAAATGATTACTCGCGCGCGTGTGTGCTGTCCGGTGAACTGTCAAGTAAAAATATTAGTTGAGAAGTAGAATGTGTATTTTGATTGATCGACGAAAATCCATTCTTAGGAGAGAAGGGTCCGAAATATCAAACAATATTGCTTAACTAGCCTTATAAGCCTCAGTCTTATATCTTTGGTAATCAAAACGTGGAAAGCTTAAGGATCTCGAGCGAGATCGGGAGATAATAGCGCCGATGGGGCGAGAAGGTTGAACTTCCTCTCTCTTCCTTTCTCAGAGGGTGACTTATCGAGTCGGGGAAGCCGTTTAACGGTTCGTTACGAGAGAGCTCTTTCGCACTTTATCTGGTTTCAGCTCTCCGACGTGAGCAGTGGAGAAGTGGGGTTGCGGGGAAAGGAATTCGTCGGGACGTGGGAATCATTCTGAAGACGAGAGAGACAGGTCGCGAACGGAATATCGACGCCTTCAAACTTGTTGTTCATTTTAAGCGTACAATGCGAGAGCCATACAAGCAGATCCTTTTCTTTTCGAACAAATGAAATGACGAGACACGTTAAACAAATCGTATTTTCTTCGAATCGACGCGAAAGTCCTCTTAGGACTCCTAAGTCGCAATTTAGATGTAACTCTGAATTTATTCATCATCCCACGGGACTTTCTACGATTACTAAAAAGTTAAAAGACTCAAATTGAATTGACATTAATATCATACTGAGATTAAAACACAATTATATCCATAAGCTGCATTTTATACATTCGCGACCTTCGCTGCAATGAATCGGATACGTCCGGTCTCATTAAAAGCTACGTTAATTAGCGCGACAAAAGAAATCAAGATTCATTTTCTTATATACACGGAACGAGCATTATTGAGATCCATAAGGCGGACGGTGTCGCGTGACGCGACACGAAATGCACTTTCGCGCATATCATACGTCGCTGTATCTCGGCAGCACAGCCGGGGAAAATTTCGCGGTCCTATTACCCTTTTCGTGGCACACTAATTAGTACCGTGGCGTAGGGTGGCGTGGACTTCGTTAGGGAAAGTTAGTACCCATCTACATTTTCGTGTTTGAGGCGCATTACATCGCGCCAACATTTGTAAAACACGACTGAACATACATTACGGTGTCGTTCCATCTTGTCTCCGTCGATTTTAAACCGGCAAAAGCTCCTCATCCTTCTTTCCACGCGTCTTAGAATAGGTCTCATTGACCCAGGTCCCATTGATTTATAATTAGAAATATACTATAATTATTAAAATAATAATTATTAATTTGAAAAGACAACGGTAAACCACTGAGAATCCTCCTAAAAGAGGGTTGAGCGATGAGGCTGGTAACCTATTCTCATAAAGAAATACTACCTCGAAACCCTCACGGTTTCGGGATGAGTGGAGTCGAATGCTGAGGGAGATCAAGGTCCGACTTGTACTATAGTGCCTGAAATGAATGAATGAATGAATAATTATTACACTTTTTTATAATTAGTAAAAGGATTAATCAGCAATCGTGTACAGCAGGTAGTTCGGTAATAGAGCACAATTCGCGAAATTCCGTTACACGTAACGATTTTATGTAGCTAGAAAAGTCGAAAAGATAGTGTTGAGAGCGAGTCATGCAGTCGCTCCTCGGAGTGTGTGTATCGGATGGATAAAGAATTCGATGGGAAGAAAGCAGCACGCGTTGACGGAGGCAGACGAGGGTTTTCTCATGGAAAAACACGTCCTCACCTATTTCCCGAGTAGAGGAAGTTTCTTTGTGCCTTGAAATTAAGTTAGACCACGTGGAAGACGTATTCTCAAACTTTTTCTCTTCCGTTGGCCTTTTTCATCCGCTCATCTTATCTTCGTCTTCGAGTCTCTCCATCTGTCTCGGCTCAGGAGCCACTCCATAAAGGAGAGAGATGCGACTCGATTGCGCTTTATAAAGACATATTCAATTTACTAAACGAAATCGGCCAAATCGATACCGCGGTAACGATAAGATTAATAAGAATAACGCTCGTGCGAGTGGAAAAATGATTTTCGTCATGATTTAATCTAAACGTTTGTGTGTTTTATTCACTTGATCCATTTTTCTTCACTTAGGTTACTTCAGCCTCAAATAGAATTGCACCCCCTCTCTTTCTCTCTCTCTCTCTCTAAGCAAAGAGAAGAAACATTTCTATCCCAAGTGGCTGACGGAGAGCAACACTTGTCGAGATTTTATCGATTCGAAATAAAGCAAGTCGCGCACCGGGTGCAGTTTAAATACGACTCTCATCTCGTGAACATCGAAATCCCGCATTACAAAGATCGTCGCAAGGGATGTAAACATTCATCACAATGTTAAACTAGAACTCGAGGCGAGACCATCCATAACAGATTCCCGCCGCGATTCCGGAACTTGGTTGACAAGTCAATGAAAAAGTCGGCGAGCAACATCATTGTCAAAAGCAGTAATAGCGGGCGGAAGTGGCAATGACTCGTGCAAAACGCGATGGGAACAAACCGGAACCTTTGCGCAGCAATCAGGGTAAAGCGTAAAACTATTCAAGTTGCGGGCTTTCACCGTCGACTTGCGAGCACCAATTTCTCTTTCTCTCTCTTCTTTCGCGTTCTTCTTTTCTCTTCCGCCCTTCTTCTCCTCTTTCCCATCGATTCTCACTCTTACTACACTTTCTCTCTCTCCGCTCTCTTTATCGTTTCTGTTTCTTTTCAAGCCTCCCGCACTGTATACAAAGTGGAAGCACTAAATTGGAAACCGCGGCTTTGTCGGCGCTATTGCGGCTTCTTCTTTTCGCCGTTCCGGCTTCACCCTGTTTGCTGCCTCTCGTTGCTTTTTTATCCTTCGCCTTCACCTCTGCCCTTTTTATCCCCGCAGTGTTGAAAGACGCCGTTACTCTTGCACCGCAGTCGCGAAGGCTCGCCTTGACGTAGCGAGGACAGGTCGCCGTTACAGTTGACATTGGGTCCAGATTTATTGAACGTGCTGTTCTTGAAGCAACCGTACTTCCACCGGTCACAATTGAATTTACAATCGAGAAAGACTTCTCTTAAACTCCGTCCCTCGACGAGACATCATTTCTCTCTTTCTCGGGAGGTATGAAGATACCCCGGAAAATAGATATCGCAAGTATCTGGCATAATTATCCAGAGTTTCTTCAGCGCCATTGTCCGACTAGATATCACTAGGAAATTAATATTACGCAAGAATAGCCGGTATCCGCGATAATAATGTGGTTAAAATATCCAGAGTTTATAGGTAAACTTCGCTGGTGCATTATGCGCAAAGTCCCTCGAGTACTTTGGTCTTACCGCAACATTCTGCTGAAACCTGTAAATGGCCCTACTAAAATGTCCATGAGTGGATGTTCAAGAAGTTTATGCACGACTGGGCGAATCGTACAAATAGAGGGTTGTACGAAAGTTTTGCGAAATATTTTCGTACTTTCGAAACTGTGTTTCCTTAATATAATATAACGTGTCATTACTTTCAGAAATATAAATTCTAAATCTTGAATTTTATAAATCAATTATCAATTAATAATTGGAATATTTTGGAATATTTAATACATTCAATAAATTCGGAATATGTGATGTAACTTTATTTAATGTTTTAAGTAAGTATTGCTTGTCCGTAATTCATCATACTTCTGTTGTGACGAAAATAAGTAACGTTAAAGAATTATTTAATATCCATCATATCTATAACTTTTAATTGCGATCGCTTCTCTCATTGAATGAAAACGTGATAGGATTATTCTCATCTAACTACTCGGCTTCCACTGCGAATGAATGTAGATAGCTATCGGGTAGATGTAATATATGTGGAGGTCGATCCACCTGGAATTAATTAAGACTGTTCCGCAAACGTCGATTACTATCGTTTAGAAATCCCCGATAAGGGACATCGTTACCCTCTGGGGTAACTGTCGGAACATCGTGAAATTTATCTGACCGTTTCTTGTTTCCGGTTGGAGCATGATATGAGAACGACCCGATAGGATATTCGAATTACTCACGGACGCATTTCCGGTTTGTCTTATCTCTCCGTGGTATTACTTGTGCGTCTGAACTCTCTAAATTTGCGAGAAAATATTCGTAAAATAAAATATATTGTAAAGTATATTTTAAAATAATATATTGTAAAATATTCGTAAATGTCGAATAAATTATTTAATTCTAAAATTCGCACCACATTTTAATGTGCCATACGATTCTTCATGATTTTTTTTTTAATGATATAAAGCTTCGGGAGCATTTTGTAAAGAATTTACAACCCCTGCTGCCCGCAACGTTTTACAGCGCAGTCTGTCGTGGTATCGATCGGTTCAAAAAGCCGCATACGCGCGAGATAAGAAATCTACGATTTGATCTACAGGATTAGTGGGTAAGACTGTTTAACTGTTTGGACAGTCAGCAGCGGAAAGTTGCAGGAGTTGAGATTAGGGATAACCGAAACTATCAATAGAGTAGGGCAACCTAACCACTGGTTTGTTGTCGAGCGGTTCGTAACTTGCTGTTGCGCTATAAGTACTATAGTTAGGGGCCCGTGCTGGGCATATATACGTAAAGCAAGTGTACAGCTTACTTGTCGGATTGTTTGCACTGAGTGACGTTACGCCGGTAACTGCTGTAATTATTATTACCATGTAATACACGCTCTTGTATAACCCACCATACTAATTATCACCTAAAGTTACTAAAACAATCGAAACCAGGATGAAAGATATTGGACGGAACGTTAACGACACAGAAATTCTAAGGGTGTCTTTAATTTAAAAAACCATGGGTTATTTTTTTTTACATTGCGATGCAATGGGATTTTCGTTTTAAAGCCTCGAGCGCTCCAAATGTGCCGGCGCACCGAATGTCAACCCCGCCGCGTTTTCGCAATAAGACACCACCTTTCGCGCATTGCAAAAAATAGCGCGCGTTTATTGAGCACGTTGCGAAATAGCAAATGCGCCAGCCGAGAGAGAGAGCTCAGCAGTAAATCACTCAGCAGTTGCAAAGTTGTTCAACTGAACGTGACCGATGTGTGCCCCGCACACATGGAGCGCGCACGGGGGCGCGAGTTTGCCGGCGGTGAATTGTACGTTGCGTTAGATTTAGTTAGCATAAAGGGCCGAGTTCCATTTAACGTACTGAGTACGGCATAAGACCATAACGATACTGTGTTAGAACTTTTGCCACCCGAATTAACGCTGGTTATATCGTGCTCGGACAATAACTTTCGCGTGGTACGTGTATAATTTATGCCACAGTTATAGAGAAAGCGCGGCGAGACATCCATTCTCTCCTTTCATCCGCATCCGTCTAATTACCTAATAAAATGAATAACGACCACAGTAATCGTCGTCGTCGTCATTAATCCCATCTTTCTCTAAGTCACCGTCTTAAAGAAGGTCTCACCTTTTCTTAATTATATTTTTAATTATGTATCCAATTAATTATATTCCGATTTACATTTCTGCCCACGTCCCCAGAATATTACCTCGAATATTACAGCAGCAATAAGAACGCAATAATTCTCAGTTTCTTATGTGTGTACAAAATCTAGTCAGAAATATGCTCGCTAAATACGGTCGTTTCGTGGAACAAACCTTCCTTGCCTTAATTAGCTCGCGAAAAAAGCCCGCTAATTCCAGGGTTAAGTATCATCATTCTCTTTCATCCTCGCAGAGGTAAACGATGGAAAACTGACACTTTTCCCGGCTTCGGTGCAGTTAAACTAATCGGGCTTCTCATTGCGGTATTCTCCAGTAAAGACGTTTCGATTTCGTTTTTGGTCCCACCGCCTAGAAAGATCCTACCAGCCTCCCGATGCCTCATCGCCGAATAGCTCGACGAGGAAATTGAGAAGACGCCGTAGGGTAGCTATGAGACATATTGGAATTCCAGAATTCACTATCCTACCCCGCACATTCATCTCTCTCTCTCTCTCTCTCTTTCTCTTCCTTCCTCTCTCTTCCCGTCTTCTTCCTCTTTTCCTTCCCTGGATTTTTCGTTTTCTCTTCTACGCTGGAAACTACCTGCACCGTTTCGCTACCCGCAGCCTGTTTCGGAACTGGGGCAACGTCGAAGATGTCGTCGTACGTGATTGAATATCGATTATGTGTCGAGTCCCCCGCTATGCTCAGGTTAGCCGAGGACGTAGCATCGAGGGATGAGGATGACAAGGATCGAGAAAAGAGAGAGATTGGGAGCCGAACGAGCCGTGAACTCGCTTCTCATTCACGTTAGTTTGAGCGGTTTTCTGAAATCTTAACGGTAGAGTCGGGCGGCGCCTTCTCCGATCGATTGGATCAGCGCTTTTTTTTTACGACAGACTGTAGTCCGCTGTGCCACCGTGGGTGGTTGATTTCCTGTAAACTGCAAAACGTTTATTTACTCCATCATGGAATTATCGAGTGGCGGTGAACGTTCCTTACAGCGTGACTTTAGGGGAGAAGGGGGAATACGTATTTGATCGTATAATTCGTTTAATCAATACGGTACACTCGATATATTTTCAAGATTCTTGAAAAGAACCCCAGGAAGGAAATCAGTGGATTGCTCTAAGAATCCAATATTTGTTTAATATCCGCATTCTATCTCGCATTCTCCGCGGTATTTTGTTTTCCTGGAACTCTTGTGTCGATCGACTCAATATCACTTTAACGTCGACGAAGTCTTCTCTCTGGCAATTCGTTATCGAGTACCAACTTGCCGTAATCCCAACGATTGTTATATTTCATTGTAATGAATTCTAAAGATTGTCATATTATCTGCAAACAATATAATATCAAAATAATAAAAAATTAATTGGCTAAGATACCAGCTCCGGATAGACTTAAATAGAATGCTTATTAGTCAGTTATCATTAGTAAGTCAAAAGTTAAATCGATTTCCGAAAGTATGGGTTTACTATTCCAACAAAAAGCTTTATTTTAGAAAAAATATAAAAAATTCATATAAACATAATATTATAGATTACCAAGATCCAGACCGTAAATGACATCTTTTCTCTAGTTAGTTGTTAAATAAATATCGATCACTCATTACGTTTCACTTATTATTATTAAAAATTAAACTTGTTATGCAAAATAATGTAAGGAAAAGTATATAGTTTATTCTCAAATAAAGAAACATACAGTTTATATATTCATATGTTTATATTCATATATATTCATCGTGTCATCCTTGGCATGATGAACTACATACTTTGCAAAAATTGTTATTAAATTGTTATTTATTTTCCGTAGCTATTAATTTTTTCTTCTTTTAATGTCATTCTATTTTGTTCTGAAAATAATGCACTGTTTCATCCCTTCTGTAATTTTTCCTGTCAGTAATATCCGCTCAATTTTCTCTTCATGTTTTTCGTTGAATTATCATACGGTTGACGTTTGCTCTCATTTACGATGTCTCACGTTCGTTTCTTTTTTTTCCGATAGCTGCACGTGATTTTTCCCTTCTCGTTATTTCCTATGTCGCACCATGCAAACACGCTGAAAGGAGGAATAGATAAAACACGATCCTACCCACATGGAGCCTCGAGGTAGGCGCAACTGCAAAAGAAAATATTGACTTTTCCGTGAAAGTCGTTCAGAAATCTGCGCATACTATACTTATAGCGCGAGCTAAAATGCGTGACGGTTCCAGTTTTGTATTTATTGTATCGTAGAGAAAAAAGAGAAAAAGAAAGAGAGACTGCTTCGGAATTTTCGCTACGCGATAATGACAGAGGAGTTACCTCTAGATTCATACATTTTCCTTTGAATCTGCTGTTATAATTGTATCCCAGTTTCACACAAATAAATGAGTTGTTCAATAATTCCTACGCTTTATATTCACAATCTCGCTTACATTATTTATTCAGCTGTGACCGCGTTGTTACTATTATATACCATCAGTTGTTTTACTGCAATGCAGTTTTTCTACGTGGACCTTCCGTTCATCCTTCATCTGATAACCAAATGGAGATTTTATTTTCCCAATTACTGCTTATATAACGACATCGTGATTACGAGTCCAACTAACGATTTATTCTCGATAGCTACCATCTTCTGTTTTAATCGTAGATTGAATTATATAGAATTCCAAAAGTCATACTTTTTTTAGATTTTTTGGCAAATTTAAATAAAATTTAAATAAAATATTTTCGTCGAGAATACTAAATAAAATATTATTTTTTAAATTTTAATTAGACACTTTACAGTAAGTAAATCTGTGACAAAAAATTCTATTAATGTACTGAGAAAAAAATGTTATTGATGTGATTAAATATGTTTAATTGAAAATATTTCTTTAGTTTAAATAAATATGTTTTTAAGTTAAACATATGTTAATTTACCAAAACATATTTTTTTTAATTAATAAATATTTGCTGATAAAGCCCATCCATCGCATATGATTGAATCAAAAAATATTTTTTCAATTTAACATTTTTTCTCAGATTTCACGATTCAGAAGTAAGTAGAAAAATTTCCTGTAATTATCTACTCTTATTTCTAAAATGCAATTAAAACCAAAAATACTTTTGTCTTTAAAGTGTCGATATCTTTTAAAATGCAACTTTATTCATAATTTAAAGAAACCGCGTAATTTCTGGAATACTTTGTATGTATAAACTTCGTTCGTGATTCTTAATCATTCCCTGTCCCGTCTTTACTTTCGTGATTTAGTTCTCGCCAAATCTTGTAGATTTCTCCAATCTCGCCCTTCGTAATCTCGTTTAAGACGTCTCCCACGTATTAATTTGCATTTTTCTCCATAGAAACGTCGTCCTTAAATCACGGTCAAATACAAACCGATATTCTAAAATAATAATATTATATATGTATAAATATATATATATATATATATATATATATAATATTTATAAATTAGTGATAGTTTTAGTTGTTGTGAAATATCAAAAGAAATTAGTCTTAAATTATAATTTAATTAAATTTTGTAAAATTAAAAACTTTATACATACATATACACATATATATATATATATATATATATATATATATATATATAAAACATCTGAAAACAACTATCTTAAAAGTTTCTCAATCAATTCCCGCCACGACGCGTTCGTAGTTCGCACCTCGCAATTTACTCAAACTCTAGACATCGATATTGCGGTATCAGGAAATTGCACTAATCATAAGGAGGCGCGTAAACTTCCAGAGCAAATAGAAGAGCAAGTAAAGAGACCGCGTGCTCGGTGTAAAAGATCACTCGAGAACGATAACGAGGTGCGCGGTAAGATCAGAAACGAGTTCCTTCACCCCTGCTTTCGCTGTCGAGAAGATATAAAGACGAGAGGACCTGCAGAACGAGGTGGTCCATCCGACTGTGGAAATAAGAAATGTCATTAAAGTTTCTCTCGATCCTGCGTGTCGATCGAATCCTTTTTCCTCGGGCGGACCAACCGACCCATGTGTTCGAGAGTTGCCGATCACTCTTGCTCAACCTCTACCTCGTTCCCAACTCCCTTTCACGCTTTTTCTGATTATTCCTTATTCTAAGAGACCGGGTGGAAGCGACAACGACGGTGGCTCTAGTAGTTATCTGCATTGGAAATTCAGGACCTAGGAAAGAAGAAGAGGTTGGTGACTGCCAACGCGTGAGAGATCCTCTCCTTTAGAGCTCCTCTTTTTTTCTTTAATTTCTTCTACTTTTCACCGGGCGAGCCGTGGAGTTTCTAATTACGAGGTCCGATTGGTTATTCCGAGTGCCGCTCAGCGCGGAGGCGATACCTCGCTTTTCTTGTCGACAGGATAGACAGGGATCGACAAAGCGTCGGGCTGAGTACCTTTCTTCCGCCGTTGCGCTCTTCTTGCCTCTTTGCAGCTTCGCACGTGCTCCGATTGCGGCCCGAATATCCATGAATATTGCGCAATCCTTTGAAAAACTTCATTACAGGTTATGTCTTCAACCACTCGGTCCCTTTGAGTGAAAAACGTATTACCGAACGGATAAAATATGGATGGAACTCGAATAATAAATTTATGCAATGGCTCTATCGCGACGTTCTTAGACGAGACGCGCTTTGTTTCCATTCTCGGCACAAACGTCGAATTAATCTCGGGACAACAAACAACGTGGAAAACCAACTTGGTCCCGTCAAGAAATCTTCCTCAACATTTTCGACAAAAATTAGTCAGTTTAAAAGGGAAGCTCGAAAGAAGACGCAAGATTACGAGAGGAAAGAATAAAATTAAATTATTGATAACTCACTTGCAAATTCTCCGCGTGATGAAAGAGACTTTGTTTGCGCGGAATAAAATTCATTTTTCCAAAGTGTATGGAAAAAGAGCACGAGCATTAGACCTCGCGCTGAAGAATCACGTATAAAATCACCACTTCGATCGCGCGCTACGGTAAATAATTGTATTTAGCGGCGTCATCTTTTCCGCACGTCTCACGGCGTCTTCCGCCCACCCTTTCTATCCCTTCGTACGCGACTTTTCTTATTTCCATATCTAATAATCCGACGTACGTGGCCGTCGCAACGCCCGAGACATAACAGAACACGCTGATGGAACTCGTTCGTTGTAATACGGCACGGTTCCATGAATAATAATGTTTACTTCGTCGCGGGGCTGCAGGAAAAGAGGGGAATGCGCGCACACCTCCGTTCTGGCTGATTGCGTCAAATGAAGCGCGTCGCGCTGTGAACTCTAAACGCGGAATCCCTGCCGTTGCTACTGTTGCTTCTACGAGCGCATAAATCCGCATCGACTCTGCGCGCGTATTGAGTTATTTCTAAGATTTCTTTCGCCTTTGCCGTGCTCCATTTCCATGCTATTGTGTAAGCGTCATCAGTAGCGCGCCGGAGACGATAATACGAGTAGCAAGAGCGCGAGGAACGTGCTAAAAAATATTGGCGATGAAAAGGATTTATCGTGACGATTTGTTCTTCAAGTAGAATACAAGTTTCTAATGCGGGACACACATCTCGGCATTTTTTTTAGAGGATCGTAATTGAGCGAAATCCAAAGGTTTTTGGAAAATGCATTTAGGTCAGGGCAAAAAAGACGTGTTACAAGGGGCGCGGTTAAAAAGGACAAAATTGCGACCTACATGGTGAATGTATAGCAGGCCGGTTAGTTTTAGTTGGTTTCGCGACGCTGTTGGGTGGCGTCGTGATTAATTTAACCGGTGGCGGGTGGGCTCGGTCGTGGTATGATAATTAAAATTTGTTGTCGAATGGCAGTAGCGCGTTCCAATTTCGCCAGACGGCGAAACGCGTGCTACAGCGCGGCATTATTTTGGGCGGACACCGAAAGAGAGAGAGACAGGGGAAGGATATACATAGGATAAACGCGAAGGGAGTAGACGAATCGGGCGGGCAATTCCGTTTCGTTAAGCAATTCCGACGCGTTGCGTCCGATAACGTCTGAATAGTGTGGCCGCGGGGGGTGAATCCGCGCGGGGATGCTTCTCCTCTCATAACGAATGAATTTATTTGCGTGCAAGTTTACGCGGGCAGCGTTCGCATGGAAAATTTACACGGGGGTTGCGACGGCAGGACGGAGCTAGGGTAGATAGGGGAATACGCCGACTTCGCAGAATTTCGGTTTCTTTTTACGCGCGCTCGCTCGCTCGCGCCGCGTTGGTCCCCCGCTTTATCTATGGCCACACTTCGCTACCACCGTAGAAAACGTCGTAATTCTCCGGCCGTTGCTGTCGCCGGCTATGTTTCGGTTGCGCACTTCCGCTGTGGATATTGGAACCGCTGTGTATTGGAGCATTTGACCGCCGAATGTGACTACTTGTGCAAGCTGTTGTGTACTGCCGCTGTCAATATCTGTCCGCCATCCGGGCGCCCGGTTAATACCCATGAATGAGAGTAAATTGGGACTGTAATTAATCTTGATGTTGATGTTTCTTTCACAGATGTTCGCGAAGAAATATAAAATTTCTGCCAAGCTGATATCTTTAATCTTCAGCGCACACGGTGATAATGAAATGATGAAAATGAATAATGTGACGATTGTTTAAAGAGATGTAAATATTGGAGATAATCAGTATCGGCTATTATTTATTTATATCACAACGCATCATTCCAGATTTTAGAGTTTATGGAATTGATGCTGGACCGCGGATTAAAGCGGATGTTTTTTATATCTCCTCGGATGGAAAGCCTCCCTTTTTTCCTCTCTCTCTCTCTCTCTTCTCTCTCTTTCAGTCTCTTTTGCTTTTTCTGTATTTAATTCCGTAAAATACATTTATTAACAAAGAAATATGAATTTATTCATCTTATATGTTACATCACGGCAATCGATGTTACTTTGAGAAGACGTCTATATGTACAATACCTTCCCAATTCTAATTTTTTGTTTCATTAAATTTTGTGATTTACTGTTTCGATTCAGTAAACTGGAAATCTTTTCGAATCTAGAAATATAGATTTTTTTACTCTTATATATACTCTTATACCATATTACTTACGAATTATACAACGAATATATATTTTCTACATTTTTTTTACCGCGTTATTCATCGTGTCGCCGAACATCACGTTTTTTTGTAGAGCAGCGTTATTGTTCTGTAATAAATCCGGACATCGTACAGAGTTTATAAAAAAATCGATGGTTCGGCAAATCGGTCTACATACGACAGCGTTGCGTATTATTATATTTTTTTAAGCCGGGTACCGAAATTGAGTTATGTTCCTCGTACACGCGTGGATGGATGTCACGCAACCGATTGCAACTGGATTAATTTGACACACTGTTTTTTTTTTTTAATAGCAATACAGCTATGCGAATGATACGCGACATCGTGACTATTCTGCATATTTGCGGGCTCTATCTAGAAATCGATTTAATTGATCTGAAGAAGAAAGCGCGAGAATTTCTCGTAAAAAATTGTTGCCGTAGAAGCTTTTGTTTCATTTTAGATAGGCGCATTGAATGACTCATAAAGATTCCCCCGCGGTACTCGCTCTTCTCGCAGATGTGAGTTTTGTAACAACTTTTACGACGGATCGTGGCGATTCTGATGGGGGTGGAAGATTAATTGCGCTCGCTTGCCTTCGACGTTACTCCGTGCTTAATATTTCTACACGCAATTTTTAGTTTCGCCAGAATTCCCTCTCAAATCGATCAGTCTTGGCTTCTCGATCGGCCCTTACTCGTCAGTTTTCCGCCATTATCATTTTCATGCAGTTCTCAGACATTATTATCATTATCGTTGTCGCTTCTCACACCCCTCTTCCACCTTGTGATTCGGATGTTTCGAGTCCGCTCTCGCCAAAACCGTGATTTCGCTTCCCTCGCCAACCATCCTCCCTCGATGGCAGACTTACAGAGATACGGCGATAACCCGTTTATTGCGCAATTCCGCAACACATGCAATACCACGGAATGCAATCGCGCCGCTTAATTTCCACGTGTTTGTTCCCATCCCGTCTTATCATGCGGCATCGTAAACGCGATTCCATTCTTATCTTTCGCAACACAGGCGGACATGTTCTTCCATTTTCTTTTTTTCTGAATTTATCGATCTTGATGAATCTCCCAACCAAAGAATCAACTGCTAGATTTGATAAATTAGATAACGATAATTGTTTTCCAAAAAGAAGGGTAATATTTGACAGCAAACTGGCTATATAATTTCTTTATTTATGTCCACAACGTTTCGACCATTGGTTCTGGTCCTTTTCAAGTGTAACAATATATTTTTAAACAGCGTTTACGTACTAAACTGAATTATATAGCCAGTTTGCTGTCAAATATTACCCTTCTTTTTGAATCGTTAATCACTGGCAAAGAGAAGATTTTTTCGTATAATTGTTTTCCGCCAATTCCGGAACAGTGTAGTTGAGACTCGACTGGCGTACCGTCTTAAATTGGCATACTCGCGAGAATTTTTCAGAGTATAGAGCATGCTTCCGTTTATTCGCACACGATTGCCCCGAATCGTCGTAAGTCACGGTGTCGGGGTTAACTCTAGCCCGGTCCTCGTGAGCAGTCCGTCCTCGTCTCAACAAAACGTCTCCTCGATATTCCGCGCGCGTACCTTGCAAACGAGATTCCGACCAGAGAAAAGCGGAGGTGGGAAAAAATTTTAGCTGGTTCGCGAAGGAGGTTGTAAAGACCTAGGATGTTACACGCGGAATCGTCTTAGAAAATGTTATGGCTCCATGTTGCGGCGGGATTTTCTGGTAACCACAACCGCCGTTCTCTCTCACTTCCGCAATCGTCAGAGATACGTCTGACGGTATGAAGAAATATCAAACATTAAGAATTTATAAATGCTTTAACATCCTGGTGAACCTCGTAAGCGAGTACATCCACCTCTATATATATATATATATATATATATATATATATATATATATCTTTCATTCCCCAAGTAAACTGAAGCGAAACTATTTGTCCGGAGCTAATATAATTTGAAATTGTAATTTACACTCTCTGAACTGGACGAACCATATCAACAACCCTTTCGGGAAGAACCAACAGGACGTTATATTTTGCTTTGCTGGAGATCCATTCAGAACGATCACCCTCAAATCTCCCAAAACAAATGGCACATATACACGACACGATCTCTCGTCCAGACCCTTTGTAATCACTGTGTACTTTCGGGGACCGTCAACAAAAAGCTCTGAAATAGTATATCAAAATTCGAGGGTGTCTCGGAATGTCACTTGGAACGAGGGAGAGAAAGGGGAAACGGGACGAGGCAAGACGGTAGGAAAGGAGTGAAAAAGAGATAGAAAAAAGCTAACATTAAGAGGCGCTGAGCTGGCGACACGGCAATCTCAGGAACTGGCAGGAAAAAATCCGACCGTCTCCGACGCTTGAAAAAAGAACTCGCTAAAAGGTCGTTAAGGTTAATGTGCCGCGAGGAGGCGAGGGCCTGAGAGCGCGTCGCTTACTTGTCTGCGGTTCATTTCGGAGGAAAGTGTGGAAGTGCTGCTGAACGTTCGTTGTGCCGCGGCTAGGATGTCTAGCTGAATGTCAGCGACTTGTCACGCCGGTTGTTTCATTTATTCTGCGTCGTTAGATCGGGTCTGCGAAAAAAAACGCTTGATTTGCGTAAAAGCGAAGAGCGGCAAAAAGTGGTTGCAAAGAAACAATTCTTTTTTTACGGCTGTATTTAGCCCATTAAATATAATTAGTAGTTTACAACTCATTATATAAAGAACGATGCGATAAGTGTAATGATGCGTTGATATATTTAAATACTAGCATGAAAATAAAATCATTAATCTCTCTCGTCGAGCAGTCAACGAGGCGTCATCCATGTGATGATAAATTTTAATTGTTTTTACCATGAAATAGAGCGTACATTATGGTAAGAGATTTGCGTCAGACAGAAAAAGATTGATCAAATAATGTGTAATTTGCATATCACGAATTTCCTGAATGCGCATAATTTCAGTCGGTATTTCATCCAAGAAGTTAACTGTTATTAAAGGGGGACGATTATTCTCTTCGTGCAGGACGAAATGGAGCTGTATAACTACGAGATGCAAAAGTTTTCAAACTTTAGTTGCAGTTTACAAACTTTCGTTGATTATGTTGTTCGTTACTATTTATTCAAATACGAATGATTTTATCGAACTTTATCCAATAAACATGATGACAACACATAATAAATAGACAAATACTGCAATTTCATTATGTGACCCAAACAATTTGTTTTTTGAATATTTCTAATTTACTTTTATTCTCTATTTTTTTATATATAAAATATTTTATACCTTTTACAGTGGAATTTATGAATAATCCGTGATATTTATTTTTTACAAATATGTTAATTTATTGTTTATAAAAAATTGTTTTGGACACAACAAAATTAGTGACAAGTGATTATAGATTTCTAGGTTCCAGAATCTAGAAAAAAAATTGGAATCAAGCAGCATAAAGTATTTCTTATAGCATGTTCCATAAATTTTTAATGTTAAAAAGACAGCATTCTGAATATTACAATTTGAAATTCCAGCGTGGATTACGCTACCAGCATATTCTCGATTAATTCAATTTGCATCCGTTACTTACACGATACGATGGACTGGAGTACAAGATTCCATATCGATTGAATTATCTCTTCGGCACGTTCGTCAACTTTCCCGGAAAGACGACCGTACTGCATAATTTTGCGATGCGCGTACGATCGCGAGTCCGGTACGTGAAGGGAAGCGCGCCGCGTTGCATTATTATGCCGGTGGAATTGTGTTTTACGGGCGACAAATTTTATTACGTGAACCTGGCTCGCGAGTAATATGGTAAATTTGCGGGAACATAAAAAAGAGGCGAGAGATGGCCGGAAGACAGAGATGGAGAGATGGGGAGATGGAGAGACAGAGAGAGAGAAGAGTGCCTTTCGCACTTCCAAATCCTTAAAGCCCTTTAAGCCCCACGGTGACGCCGGATCTCACGTAGCTCCCGAACGGCGAGCAAGGGAGTTGATGGGGGGTCGCGGAATAAACGCCGAACGATGGATGAATTGGAGCTTAACTCTGCGGCGGCGCGATTTGTACGTCCGTTCGTTTCCGCCGATTTGAATGGTTAATTCGCCGGTTATCTCGTCGACTCGACCCGCCTCTTAACCCGTCCTCAATGACGCTGTCATGCCTTATGCTTTTATGGTCTCCTGTGAATTCAGATATTTCACGGTGCGTACGATAAGAAACGCTTTCGGCGAGAAAAGAGACTGTAATTGTGATAACTAGGATAATACAAGGTTGAGACAGCAAATAATTAGTACAAAGAGGATTGCAATCATGATGTAATAAATAGTTGTACTTTGTGTATAGTGCATTATTTTCGTACTTGTCATATATTGCCGGGAGAGGAAGGGGTTGCAAAGTATCCGCTACACATTACGCGAACTCGCGAACGATATATCCTAGATAAGACCTATTGGTTAGTCAGCTCGTTCAATGGAAACGTTGTTCCCTTGAATGGCGTGCGCAGCGAGCTAAAAAAAAAGAAGAGGAAAAACAAGGGGGATGAAGTATAAGTCCGACGGTGGGAAAGAGACGGCGATAGACAGATAGATAGATAGATAAATCGAGAAAGAGCGGAAAGAGAGATAGCCGGTTGGGGGATGCGAGAGAGCGGGGGTGAAAGGAAAAAGAGTCGGGCGGCGAGCGCGGCGTGAGATTCTCAGATAAAATATCCAATTTAAAGTTTCATCGTAATTTTACGATTCTTGGAAGTAAATTAATAGTATTATCTACTGGCACTTTCAACCACCCCCCGCCGCTCGCACGCCGCCTTTATCGCAGCCCCTGCTGTCGCTTTCCACCTAACGCCAGCGTTCGCCTACGCGAAGAGAACTTTGAAAATAAGCAGCCTATTACTCATTACTCGCCACGCTTATCGGAGAAGAGTCAGAAACATCCCGAAGAGTCTTTCCGTGGTCGAACCGTGTAACTTCAACTTTGATATATAAGCGTCCGAGGTACAGCCGAAGTACGTGGCTACGCGACTTCCGGCGCGATATATAGATTTAAAAAACCATTAACGGCGAAATTAGGTACCGGGGAAACGAATTTGCGCGGCACGATTGCCACGTCTTACGTGTTCGAAAAAGTTGTTATCGGTCCGATTCGATTTTTAGTTAACGCACGTCTGGCGGCTGCTCCGTTCGAAAGTTAGACGCGAGATCGAAGAGGACGTTTGAAAGAGTCGCGTCGGCCGTTTTGCGAATGAAAATGAATTTTTGATATTTATTGGATATGTGCTGTAACGCGATCCACGACGTGTAGTCGCGCGGCGATAGAAAATAAAATTGGCAAGAGATAAAGGCGGTCCTCGGGAAGTCTGTTCTTCTTACGGGATCGCATCGATGGCCAACAATCCTGCAAATGTATTTATCTCCTTCTGCCATCCGTGTGTCGCCCCGTCGAAGAATTTTACCGTCAGGGGCTGTCACGTTCACTTTTACAAGTTTTCAAACGTACGAAATGTACTCGCGGTACGTATATATTCAGATCTCCGTTCCATCTCGAGCGACGGCGCGGCAAACTGGTATAAAGCACAAAGACACGCGAATCCGCGGCAGAAATTTAAAAGCTTCGCGAAGAGCAGAAACAAATGACAAATGCGGCTTATTAATCTTAGACACACTAGAACAATACAGATCCCGTTAAATTCCGTAACGGAAAATTTATTCATATTCCGCTGAAGCGGGATATTAATTCTTGCCCACGCTAACTTGTCAGCTGATTTAAATTTTGCAGCAATGTAGCATACCTGATAATTTACGATTTCGAACTCGAGCGCAAATGAGTTTCTGTAAATATTAGAAAGCAAGAGAGCTACCGAACGAAACGGCACAATAGTATATATTTTCTTATCCTTCCACACCATTTTTTTTATCACTGTAATCATCAACAGAGAGTATTCCGTAGATTAATTCGAATCAAAAGTCCTAATGCGTACAAATATATTTTACGAGGGTCGTTCAATAAGTCCTTAGAAAATCCAAGAGTTGGCGCTCGTAGTATCGAAAATGAATTTTTCCCAGTAAGCAGCACTCCTAACTAGTCAGCTGTTAGAGTTTCAGCCATATCCATCACGTAGTTTCATTTTTGTTGTCGATTGAAGTAAAAAACTTTCATTTGATTATAACAATGGATAAAAGTGAATTTCAAGCGGTGATTAAACACTTGCATTTGAAAGAGATTCACCAGATTTGGCCCCCAGTGACTTTTTCTTATTTCCAAACTTGAAGAAATGGCTTGGCGGACAACGCTTTACGTCTAACGAAGAGGTCATCGCCCAAACAAATGCCTATTTTGAGGAGCTTCCAAAATCCTACTTTTTGGACGGCTTAAAAAATTTGGAAAAACGCTTAGAAAAATGTATAGAGCTGAAAGGATTATGTTGAAAAATAAAAAAAAATCTACCCAAAAAAATTTTTTTTCTACTTTTTTCTAAGGACTTATTGAACGACCCTCGTAGCAAACATATATATTTTAGGAAACAGAATTATGTTGTTTATTTGCTATGCAGGATGTGCATTGAGTGTTTTATTCGCCCGGGGGAAACGTGAACAACGGCTGATTGTGACGGCAAGATCCGGACAAGCCGGGCTCTCACACGCAGTAGTCGAGGACACGGCATATGTAGGCCTGTCTGACGTATGCGGCTACTACTCCTGCGGAATGGCGGGGCTGGCAAGCTCCCGAGCGGAGAAGTCACTGGCAGACGATCTCAACGGCGAATATATGACCCAGATCTGTAATTTTTATCCGCTTCCTTATCCCTGTTCTTATCCCCGCCCTTCCGCCACCCCATTTCTCTACCCTCTCTTTATGCCAGCGCCACGGCGGCACGATCCTCTCTGCGTTTCACTCCCCTAATTTCTGCTCCGCATCCGGTGATCTTTTTCTACTCGTACTCGACCCTGATGGCGTGTCGCCAGGTTGACAAGAGGAAATTTCGCGGATTTCGTCGAATTAAAGAGTTTCACCCGCAATTGTACGTATCTCGCCTCGCGCTCGAAATTATCGCGGACGCGAAAGCCACAAGTGAAAATATTTGCCGACGGCCGAAAACGTTTCGATGCGTCGTTTTTGATAATTAATAGCACGCGGGTTATCGAACCGCATAATTGAATTGCTTTCCGCCGTCTTTGGCTGCATTGAATATTCATTGTCTTCTCTGTGCATGCGCAGAATTTCAAACTAACTCGGAACGTGGAGGGGGGTATCATCGCATGTCGGCGCATCGCGAGCTTGAGCGATTATGCTTGCATTTTCTTGCATAGAAAATAAAATGACTGCCGCGTCACACGGCAGAATCCCCTAAAGTCTGCCTAGTCCGCCTGTCGCGTGACTCGGACGATCTTAGATCGGATTTGCCGATACCGTTTATGCGCCAGTCCCTGATTGAGCGGCCGACAGAACCACAAAGTACACAAAGCAGAATCTCAAGAAGTCCCAAGGAACCATCGTGGATAGCCGTTTTAAACCGATGTGGGAAGGAGTTGTTCTCATTAGCTATTGTAGCTATTAAAATAAAATAAACTTTACTTGACAAATCATTATAATCCAATTACCCCCCCACATACTTCACTTTAATTTTACTAAATATAAATTAATACGAAATATATAAATTTATTTTAAAAAGATCAAGGACAAAAGAAAACGATATCAGAGATTCCTAGTTAATAGTAATTACTTATAGATTTATCGAAACCGTCTCTAGAATAAAATCTCGATCAATTTCTGCACAGAGAGGATTTCTCTCATTTTCAATTCATACATTCTCTTATCTCTCTATTCCAATCGTTGAATAGCTCATCACTTTGCAGTAACATTGAAGCGTTTATTACAACTAATACTTGGATTACACAACAGAGATATGCTTGTAATATCTTAGTTTCACTAAGCAGAGCACATCCATTGCAATTCAGCAGCTCTCTCTCTCTCTTTCTCTCGTGTTGAGATAGCGTCTCGCGTGTAGGTAAGGGTCGAGAGCGAGAATACGGTGCTCGATAAACGGTCCAGCGTTATTCGGCGCGTGTGTGACTGCTTTGACGTGTACGGAAGCGCTTTAAGGAGAGACGATGTACCACCTAACCGCCACCCACACGAGGCCGCATATATCTGGGATGAGAATCTTAATATCCGCTTACAGAACGTCCTAATTGGTTTATTTTAGAGCTGCCAGGAGAATTTGAATTATGGCGTTTTAATGCCGCCCGACACTGCACTGGCGACCATCTTCGCAGCCCACCCTCCCTCTCCTTTCCATCCCTTTCCACACTTTGTCCGCGTCTCCTCTCATCTCCTTCCGTCTGTCGTGCGCGAGTCAATTTCGGTCGATAGACACACACGACAGCTGCCACGTTTATACCGCGCTTCCGTGCATACCCTTAATATCCGCCTCAACCTGTAATTAAGCCTCCACTTCCCATTAGGCTCGGTGCCGTGGATGTGTTCTCCGTTCGGAAACCGCCCTCCTTTTTTCGCCGATCCACAACCCGTGGTATATATTCGAGGAGCGGCGGATATTCGGTATCCTTCCTGCGATCAGTAAAATTATCTCCTGGTTCGACGTACGCTGGATACTTTTTAACGATTTCGCTGCCGTCGAACAATCACGAAACGCTTTTAGAGATTTCATTACGAGCGTCTGTATTAATCGATTAAACGATTAAAGAGATTACAACTTTCAATTAAGCGTCACAATTTTGTATTCAGCGCTGAGTTAATTTTTTAATAATTAAGTATTTATCAAATGTAAAAAGCAAAGTAATAAATACGCCAGAATGAAATGAGCCAATTAGGAACGTTGCCAATTAGAGGCCAATTAAAATTTCAGTGTCAAAATTATAGAACACTGAGTTCGAGAATTGAGTTAGCGAAGCATTAGAATCGAGTGCGAAAATTGAGTTGGCGGAGCATGTTTTTTAAGTCACTACCTGACATATCATGACGAAATTGTAGGATAATGGACCAATTAGTGTCTGAGGCTGTTTCATTAACAAAAGCAGAAGTTTCAGACTGAATATAGAATTTCATCTGCTGCATTATAACGCGTAACATGTTAAATACGCACGTTCACGTCGCACGTCTACAAAGAGATCTAATTTAAAAAATAAAAAGGGAGACGAACCAAGAGAAATTTTTTTTCCCCACGAGACGTGCATAATCTCCTTTTGCCGACCTTCGCAACGTCGATAAGTACATACTTACGGAAGGGTCGCGGTATCACTGACATATTTTAATTTAGTGCAGCGGGTATATATGTATATATATATATATGTATATATGTATATATATATAGATATACGTCCCTCAGTCCTAAGTAAAAGCTCTCTTCGCGCTTCTTCACAGAAAAATATTACGATGTTAGAGCGGGAGAGTGGGATCATCTTCTTTACACGCGGCCGCGCGAGTTTTCTCTTCGTCGCCATGATATATCATAAGTTCCATTACCCACCACCGCGCGTTACATTATCGTGGCACGTTTCAGCTATAAAGGCATCTGTCAGGTGGAATAGCCACAGTCCTTCCTCGTCTACTCCTGTGTACTACGACGGATAAATTGAATTTAACCGCTCGAAGAGAGAAGAGGACGTGTCGCGACTTTTGAAGGTAGTTCTTTCACCCGGGCGGGGAGGAAACTCTGTCCGATCGAGTCCTCTTTCGGCGAGTCGGGTTTGATTGATTATACAATCCGCCACATAATTAAGGAGAAAGCAAAAGAGAGAAGGAATGTTATTACTTTATTTAAATTTTTAGGCGAGTTTCGAAGTAGACAAGTTAGTTTAATTTCAATTGTAATTATAATTTTTGCCGTCGTGTGATTCTCGAAAGTCAGCAATGTCATTTAAATTTAAATTAGATTCTCGGTCATTTGGACATGTAATTATCATTCTTGTATATAGATATATACAATCTGCGCTGATGCGAAACTTAAATTGGATCCATCCGCGAACTTTGAAGACACCCGTTATAATAACGTCTACGTGGATATTAAACGTATATATTCAGAATGTTTGCCGCACCTATGGGAAAGCTTCGAGTGCCGTGACTTGGTATTAGAGGTATCTTTCAATATGCGACCATGATCTCTCCGGGCTCCCTCTCGCCCCTCGCCATCCGGCCTCGGGTTCCACGTCAACCTCTGCCACGTTATTCGCTCGGTATTATGAATTTAGAAATATCATAATATTGGCGACGTGTTTTCACGATATTGAATTTCAAGCGTCTCCATAGCGTCCAGCGCCATGGAATACTTAACATTCCTGCTTACTCTGTATACCCGGCGCGATTTCTCGAGCAACATCGTGTCGCGGTAAATGCCGGAAATTACACGGCTGGTTTCACAGTGTCCTTTGTGTTGGAATTTGTTCTGCGGCGACGCGTCGGGCAACGTCCAAGAGTTCGACGTGACTGCGGAACTTGCTAGTCTTTTAAATTAAAAAAAGATAAAGAACGTATCTCCAAAGTCTCTTTTCGAAAGAGAAGATCATTCGGAAGAAGCTATGTTGTATTCCTGGTTTCAACCTTGAAGTCAGCTTCCTTCAGCGCGTGTGCGTTTCACGCTACGGAATAAATTGTCTCTGAAAGTAAATTTGTCTCTGCGCAAGTAGAATTCTCAACCAGTCACTAGTTACCGTGTTTTACGTGACACCGTCGCTTTTCGCTATGTACTCCTGAAAACGTTTTTCTCGTCCAGGTCGCGCGCGCAAAAAAAGAAAAAAAAAAGAAGACGTCTCACGTCTCCTCCGGCGAGACGTTTGTACACTGAAATTTAAGAAAGCTGCTCTATCTAGGCGACTTTCTGCCGCGCCTCCGTCGGGTCTCCTTCTGTCTCTCTTCGAGTCGGCAGCCTGGCGCCCACGATCGACATCCAATCCTTGAAAAGCTGCACTCTCTTTGAGGCTCTTGAAAAAAGTTGAAAGGCTCTCCCCTGCTCTCCGCAACTCGAGCTTCGGTTCAACCCCTGCTCGTCCTTTACAGACGGCACTGTCGCTGCTACTCTCTTACACACACACGCGCACACACGCACACACACACACTATCTCTCTCTCTCTCACCCTCTCCCTTCGAAAATCGTCCGGATTAACTTTATATAACTTTGGCCGGGAGCCGCGTATAAATCAAAGGAACGCAATTAATCGGATCTTGATTGCAATACTTCGCGGACTTTCAATATCCAATTCAAGGCGACCAGTCCTGCTCGTCTCACCTGCCGGCGCGGATTTTCTGCCACTCGCTCGGGCGGAGACCGACGTCTATGTTATCCCCCGTGGTTGCTGGAAGCATTGCGGTCGACGTGAAAATTTTTTCGATTCTTGCTCGCACGTGTGAGATATGGGAGTTGCATTGTAATGCTGCGATAAAATCAAACGAAGCTGAAATTATTTCGAAAATTTCGAATCAATTAGTTTAATTATTGCGGTAAAATATCCTCTTTTTAAACTCGACATTTCCGATAGTTCAGCTTCAGCAGTTCTCTATCTAGATGTTGATGTCGCGTCAATTTACGAGATTGTCGAGATTCATCGACCGGGACAAGAGAGCGCGCCCTTCCTCCGTTGCATTCTGGCCAAAGTTCGCCACGGAACTGCGAAACCAAACTTCCTTTTCCGTGACGGAAGTTCGACTACCTGGTCGAGCCGGCCGTTGGGTGACAATGAGCCTAAGGTAACCACAACCGAGTGGTATCTGTGCTATTGTTGCCGCCCGTTGCCGACGGAGTTAGACGGTGCCTGACCTCGGTTTCCGTGATTCACAGAAGTACCTAACCAGGTTTTGCCTTTGAAGACGTCTCTCGCGCGTGCTGACTACATAATGAGTCTTTCTACTTACATGGCACCTACGCGAGTTCCAGCACTTCGTTGCTCCGGCAACCTTTGTGTTCTATCGCGCTCCTTCTTGATTCGACAAATTCGTATCGAAGTGGCAGCGTGCTTTGCAAGTTACGTCTCCAGGAAAGGTATTTAATTCGAGATGCTCTCAAATACGTAAAATCTGCCGGATGCTCGGAATGCGAGAGATAAAGCGCGACTCAAAGAAAAAAGAATGCAATTATATTCTCTCGTCATTCAAAAATTGCCTTCTTAAAAACTGTTGGCGCAAATATACTTGATAAATCGAAAATTGGTACCGCCACCAGTCAATAAACGAAATTATTCCTATTAAATATCTGTTTACAGAACGAGTAATTTTTTAAATTTATAGAACAATCGCACGATATGCTTTTCACAATGCAATTGCATTGTTATTACACCAATATAATTAAGAAAAGTAAGAACTTGCTGGGACCGCAAGTGTGTTTTCCCCAAAGTGCCACCTTGCCGTGGCATTGTAGAGGCGTGAATTCTCATTAAATGAGATTTGGAGTTTAATTATTTTAGAAAGTACGTTTACAGCTAAAGACACATATCTGTATTTTCTGATTAGAACGTCAAAGAGATCTCGTCGGATTTAAATTGCCCCAGTGTGAAGACAATTCGCTACTCGTATACTCGTATACGAAATAGTTAAAATATCATTTGTTTTATCTACCATTTATGTTCCCGTGTCCCTCATTTGTTTACAATTTCATCGTCGAATTTTAATTAAAAACCATGCGTTATAAAAACACACGATATAATATAAATTAATTTTAATTGCCTTTATGATCGCAGAAAGGTTAATTATAATTTATAATTAGGTTGTGCATAAAATAACCCTCGTTCGAACAAACGATTTGTTCCACAAAGATGATCATATACGTCAAATATTAAATTGCTATTATTAATTAATTATCGCGATTGTATATACCACGAATTTTGGATATCTACTCTACCGAAATCACATGTGGAGACATCCTAATGAATGATTGTAATTGCCCAATAATAATATAGCAAAATATTTCTTCATTAATACATGTTAATGTATTCAGGTGGAAATATAACGATCACTACACTAGTTAGTTTTACGCACAATGCGAAAGCGCGTGATAATCATTACAGTCAAATTATTATTATGTTTGTTACATAATTAATCTCTCTGTAATTTTCATAATAATCAATACACTATAAAAATACAATAATCATTATAATTTTGCGTATGATTAATAATAAAAAAATGAAATTATTATGGAATGTTGAATGACGCGATAGAGAGAAAATAATTGACATTTTCCTCCAAGTATCGAGAATTTCAGAGAATTTTATTGTGACAATTGATAACGATCGGTGTTCTACTTCATTAAGGTAACGCGTGGCCAATATTCCAATGCAATCCAGCAAGGATCACAATTTGTATCGTTTCCAGAAAAATCGTTCTCTCAAACCGTATAAACCCGAGCGCGACGGTAGAAAGGAAGAAAAAAAAGAGAACATCGCTCTCTTCCATCTTCGAGTCGAGTCAAGTCTATCCATCCCCTTTTTCCAGTCCTCTCCCGTGCAGCGACGCGGGGACCGATAGAAAGCAAGAAATAGGAGAAGAGGAGGAAAAAATCGGATTGTCCGGTTTGTTGGACCGGCAGCGCTGACTCCGCAGGCTCAGCCAGTAATACATCAGGGGCTTACTAACCCCTCAAACGTAAAATACCCATCTAACCCACTCCCTCATCTCGCCCTCCCCCTCTCCCCTCCTGTTCTACACGGCATTGACTGGAATTCTTTCACACACACACACAACGTTACACTCGTCGATGTATTAACACAAATACGCTCGCAAATACGGGAGTTATGAGGGATCTCCCCGTGCAGTAGAAAGTGTCGTGCACATCGCAGACGCGCAGCGCGTTTATGCGCCCGGAATACACACCCAGATGATAAGGGACCAAGTTTTAAAGTTTTTAATGCGTCGTCCCTGGTTGATGGCCCGATCTGTCCGCGTTACCCGGGCGTAAATTGCAGGAAACGTATCGCCATCCGAGCGCGTTTGCACTTTGGAACCGGGATCGAGGGGAAACGCGCATGTGTCTGTGTCCGCGTATAACGACGAACGTTCGCGAAATTACTATACAAATTATTATTAAAATCTCTCGGGGAGCAGAGAGATAATTTTACCCGCGTAAAACGACTCTTAAACTTTATATTTCGCGTAACCACGGGAATTAACACAGATCCGGCGGTCGTTCCCCAATGAATTTACTGTATCTATCCCGGTTTAGAAGGTTTTGCATACGTTCCTAATCTCCGCGCGATATTTTTTTTTTGCGACTTATTTAGAAACGGAATTAGTTAAATAATTTGCAGTGAAAAAAAATATACTGTGCAATTTTCAGAGTGAGAATTTTGCGGAAACGCTCTGCCTGCCGAGCGCTTAAGCTATCAAAGCGAAGTTGAAGCCCCGAAGCGATTTTCGGCGCAGCAATGGATGGAGGAAAACGAGGTTTACGCAGAACGGGTTGATGCATTTCCACTCGATGATCATCTCAATCTTATGAAACAAAAATATAATTAATTCCTCAGCGGATATAAAATATTCGATCGGATATGCAATATAAAATGCAGCTTATTGATAGTCGTTATGTATTATAAACTATTTCAAAATGGCAAATAAATCCTCCGTTATTATGTATTCAAATGTATCTGGCGTTGATGATATAAAATAAAATCACATCTAATTTTACTTCATCAATTCGATCGACTTATTACTTGATATCGGCGGCCGCTCGCAAAACCGACTGATCAATTTTATATCCCATCGGATGTATTTCAACGACTTTTTGTAACTCGGAAAAAAAACAGATTTGTCATACGAACACACAGTTTGTCCTACTATTTGTCTGCCTGTAACCAGCATGGTCGACGTAAACGTCAAGCATTACGATAAAATACTACGTTCGAAATAAAGCTGGATAGTTAACGTCATCGTATACCATTGCCAAATGTGGATATTTAATTGTTTTTCGATAGACAGGAGATTGTTTTTCAGATGCTCGCCGAACGATACGCGACGACAAAAATATTTTATTGTACATCACCGCACGATTACGTGCCGCGAACAAATTGTACCCTGGACATATTTGTAACATCAGTCATTTGCAGTCAATTATAATATTAAAATAGAATTAATATAAAAATTCGGTTTTATTCTATCTTAAATTTTATGGTAATAAAATCCCATTTCCATTACCCCATACCACTATCCCATTTCCATTCATTCTTTTCTGCGCTTACATTATTTCCCACATTTTAAATTTGCCATGACGTAACAACAATTGTGCAATTGTTGCAACAATCACATTTATGTTAGTTTTCCATTGAAGATGTAATAATATATTTATTCCTCTCTCTCTTTTTCCTTCTTCTTCGTTTCAGTTTTGCACCTTTCCCATTTCCATAGAAACGACGAAGTCGGTATACAAAAATGGAAAAAATATTAAAGAAAATGTCGGAATACACAAGCTCCTTCGTGTCTCGATAGCGTCGCCAACTAAGGATAGGGAGGCCGAGCACACGTGAGCGCTCTATTTCTAAAAGCGGACGTCGCAAATTCGTGAAGTGGACTACGTGAGTATGCTCGTGTGCATGGAATAAATTCACGAACTCATTCACAGGTCCGCCGCTGATGCTGCTGCTCCTTTCATGCCCCTCGTATTCTATCACAGAATTAAGAGCTCGATGAAAAACGGTCTGAGATACCGTCACGTCGCGCTGAAGAGCATTTCGACGAACGCGATTCACGCTGCGAGAAATGCAAAGGAATGCGCCGGACACGTTCCGAAAGTGATTGTACCCCTGAGGGACGGATGCGCATTATCGCTGCAAAGAGAGTTTGAAAGAAACCGTGCGCGCTTTATCGCCTCTGTATTTCTAAAGGCAGCGCAGCTGCAAGTAGGATTGCCGGAGTCAGGTCTTGAATTAAAAGCTTGCTTGAAACTCATACATATGTACATAATTCTACCTGCTGTTTCAATTTTTAGAAAACTTAGAAAATGTGCAAACAAAAGTAAGCTAGAAAGAAACTGAATTACGAGATGATACGTAATAGAATAAGAATTAGATAAAATTTAGAGAGAGGAAGTTTTCGTAAAAATTAAAATTATATATATATATATTAAACGTAATTCTTATTTTATCATATATGTATATCATATATATATATATATATATATATATATACACATATATATGATAAAATAAGAATTACATAAAATGAGAGAGAAAGAGAGAGGGAGAGAAGGAAAGGAAGCTTTCGTAAAAATTGAATATTCTAAAAATTGAATAATCTTGCGATCATGATTAACAAAAATTTGCTCAAAAGTAAATCCTTTCACAGCAATTCCGTTTTTGTCGGCAAACGCTGAGCCGAGATAAATCAAGATAAGAGAAGTTTAGAGATAAATTCAAGACGATAGAAATCATACTCGATATTCTTGGTGCAAATAAGTAATCAGATTAAAAGTTTCTCTCATCCGGTGTAGCGTGATCTCCAATAGAGAGTAAATCACGTGTTGGCAATTTGTCTTAATACAATATCGCAGAGAGTAATATCATGGCGAGTGTGCTGCAGACGCAACTTTTGAGCTTTTCGATTACATGTACATCACAATTTTGAAGATTCCAAAAAAGTGCATCATACACGTAATATCGTTTCAAACTTTCGGATTGATTAATTTTATCGAGAAAGAACATACCGGAAGAAAGTGAGTTTCGGAGACTGTGCGAAACGTTACGTGTGACATTTGCAACGGAAATTGCTGAAAGGAAGATTTATTATGCGCGAAAGACTTTTGCCAGCGTTTTTAAAATATTCAAGCGAACAAATCGCATCTATACTGCCAACGTTTCGCATTTATGATGAATTTATCAGCGACGATTCTCGCATCGAAATTCCTACAAAATACTCGTGAGGTATTCTCGAGGCAAATCTACGAAAAAAAAATGGTGGGAGGGAATTTCCGTCTGCAAAGTTTCCGCCGAGACTGCTCGTTCGAGATCAGCGCGTGCAGCAAAGAAAGTACAGCTGAAATCACTCAATATCCATAAAATATATATCGTAAGCTAAACGCGTCACCGGCCAATCTTTCTCGACCGGAGTTCCGACGAAATTTTGCGGAAAGGTTTGAAAGCGGAGGGAAATCGACGACACTTATGAGATAAATCCGTGAAGCCAGCCCGTTGCCATCCTCGCCCGTCGTCTTCCTCGTCGTTGTCGTCGCCGTCATCGTTGTCTTTCCGCTCTCGAACGTCTTTTGTCTCCGGCGGCATTGATTGAAGTTTGTCTTCCGTCAGAGGAGATCGTCGCGCGCCACTTCCGTCGGAGAGGCCGTTATTCTATTACGCGCGTCGCGTGTCAAGCGTCAAATAAAGGGTAAATAAAAAAAGAACGTGGAGATAAAGAAGGTGTCGAAGAAGAAGTCGAAAGGAAAAGAGAGAGGCGACGACACCAGGAACATCTTGTCTGGCACGTGCCAATCTTTATAGAGAGACGCGCACGTGAATCGACGAAGAGACGCGTGCGACTTGGCGCGATTTTGATTCGCAAAACTTCGCCGCTTGTGGTGAAAACGGGGAAGCGTACATGAATCGACAGCGGACTAATTGAAGTTTGCGTTACCTGGAAAGCACTCGCGTTTACAACGCCGGACAAAATTGAAACAAAACACAAATCGAATAATGACGAGTAAACAGAGCGCGAGCTGTTTGCGAAACGCCGAAAAGCGTTTCGAAATGAATCGGCGAGGACGCGTATACGCCGCCGTATTGGCGGGGACACTTTTCGGTTTTCGAGCGAAACGCTTTTTAAATAAACTAATAAATATTTGTACTGTTGTAATTGCGAACGAAGCGCGGAACGCGCAGCGCCGTCGTATTAGCGAGGAGCGCGCACGTCGTACAGCACGTCGCATGTAATCCGACAGCCGATTACCAAACCGATATACGCGAACCGGCTGCGCCTGTGGTCGCAACCGGCCATTAAATCAAAAGCCATTAAACTAATCAACATTACTTTAGCACTTTAGTAACGTTCCGCGCGCGCGTTCCGGTCACTGGAAATTTTCGAGCTGCTTCAAATTTTCGTCATTTGTACGTACTCATCCCGATTGGAAACACCGTCATCCGTAAATTATTGTGCGAATCGTCCTGCAAGTTACGCCATAAAATCTCATTCTGCCAGAAACGTGATTATGCGCGAATTCGGATGCAACTGACAACTCAATGCTTTATGTTTCGAATGAAATAATCTGACAAGGGTCAGTTGCAAAAACCAGGGTGAATGGAGATGATTTTTTAAAATCCTAAATACCAAATCCGTTGCGCTCAAATTAATCTGTTACGTTTTATAAATAAGAAATCATTAAAACTCACCCAATATCACAATTTTCATCATTTTTTATGGTCCGTGAATTGTTAAAGCTTAACGCGACAGAAAGTTTGAACATGTCGAAATAGCACTTTTTCATTCAGCGTTCATGTTGAATAATGTTTACTTCTAAACTGGAAATGGATCTCAATTTGGGCTATGGAACCTTGTTTGTCATCCATGAATCTATACAAATTGCTAAAGATAGCCTTAATTTGCGCAACAGATCCGTGTTCACCATCAAAAAAATGTCAAAATTCTACACAAATTTCCATATCGCGCAGATTTAACAATTCATAAACTGTTGCAAAATAACCAAAAGCGATTTTTTTTCCAAGCTAATGGTTACTTAAAAAACCTGACAGGATGATAGGTTAATTTGAGGAACAGATTTATTTTAGTCCAAAAATCTATAAGAATCATCTACACTG
Source organism: Crematogaster levior (assembly GCA_901521435.1). NCBI lineage: Eukaryota > Metazoa > Arthropoda > Insecta > Hymenoptera > Formicidae > Crematogaster > Crematogaster levior. The sequence continues at coordinate 200,003 of CABEGB010000713.1, forward strand.
ATTTCAGTATCGCATAAATTTAACAAATGGATCGTTGAAAATAATCAAAAGTGACTTTTTCGAGTGTCAGCCATTCATTATTTAAAAACGTGATAGAATAATTTAGAAAACAGATACAGTTTCAGCATTTCAAAATCTGTAGAAATAATAAAAAATAATAAAATAATAAAAAATAATAAAAAATCTATATATAAGAAATCAGTTCATTCCTTCTTTTTGACTTTCAAAAGAAAATTTTGTAAGAAGGTTTGTGTGACCAATTCAATTAAACGCTCGTTCTAAATAAATCTCAGCACGTTGCGGTGCTACATTGCGGTGTAACAATCGCCGACAAGAAGCTCTCTCATTCGATTTTCTAAGAGCTCGCACTTACGCCTTGAAAGCTTCCGCCTTTATCTATCCCATTTTTATCCTTCCAGTGAACCATCTTTGAGTCGCGTCAGCCGCGACGCTTGTAGTATTTATCAGAAATTGTTGCGACGGCGACATCGTCACGAGGTTGCAATCCCTCGGGCAAAATCCACTTTCGATAGTCCCGCGGAACATTTGGTGCAAACCAGAGGGACGGTGTCGAAAGGATTGTAAAGCAAAATTGTTTCACCGAGAATGTCACGAATGGCGTCGGGAAATGCAAGGCTTAACGAGATTAAACTAAATGAACGTGTTATCATAAATATCGTATGACTTGCAAGGCTGCGTGTTTAATTTTATGTTTTCAATTATTCAAACATGGCAGGTACACTGGCAGTCATTAATTATGTATATAGCGGATCTGATAATGTTTTATTCGCGTTAGAAACTTTATTTAAAATATGCAGGTGTGTGTGTGATATTATAATTACTTTAATCATTAATTTCGACTCTCGGCTCGTTTGCGTGATGCATAAATAGATGAAATATAAAATTGATTACAATATTGTCGGACACATCATTTTTCCTTAAAGACTTCCATTTAGATTTCTTCCGTATCGATCGCCTCTAAAACAATATTACATATTCGTTACGTATGTTCTGTGCGTGATTTATTGTAAACAAATTTCTAAACAAATTAGTAGGTTAAAATGAATACTACTTTCCACGCAGCATTGTTGCTTTGAGAAATAATTTGAGAATGCGTGCCGTCCTCGGAGGAGCTTTCGAGCGTCTTTCAAACGTCTCCGCGCAGTGTCACACGTTCCGCAGCCTCAACAAATCTAATTCCACCCTTCGAAGTCTTCCTTTCGTAGCTATGCCACTTACAACCAGTCTCCATCCGCCACCACCGGCGTTGCCCCGCGAAATCATCCCTCGCTTTTTATATGTATACTTATCGGCGGTGCCAAGATCTCAAAGCATTGCTAAAGAAGTATTCTATTCATATCGTTTACGAGAATCGAGGATGAGAAAGATGCAAGTTTAAAGGAATGGTGAGGCGGAAAGACGGGCAAGTTAGAAAGGCGATCTGCTGGTAGATCGGTGATGGTCTTGAGGGGGAGGGCGCCCACGATGGGCACAAAGAGACCCAGACGAGGGTACCTGAGGGTAGATTCTAATGATGGCGCGCGCTGTACCCTACGGCAAATATCTTTGCCGATAACTGCGAAGGTGGATATAACCCTCCGCACACTCTCTTATAGCCAGAGTTTTCTCGCACCCCTTCGGATCCCTCTCTCGTCTCTTCTACTTCTGTTTTATCCTCATACCTTTCTCCTTCTCTCCCTTTTATCTCTCTGTCTCTCTCTTGCGAACAGAGGAGCCGATAAAGGGAAGGAACGCGGACGAGTAATATGGTATTCAAGGCCATTATTATTTTTGCAAGTTATCTCGGCTCGGCCTTTTCCTATCTTCCGTTCCACCGTGATACACGCGCTGCACTCGCCCCCGATTCTCTCGCTCTCCCGTTCGTGTTTCTTTCCTATTTTTACCCGGATGATCTCTTTTCACGACTCTAGCGTATGTTTTTAAACACCTTTTTGAGCAGTTTTCTTTTTTGGAGCTTGTGATGTAAATTCATTAAAAATACCTGCGCGAGAAACATTAAAGCTTTGCACACTCGACCGACGAGTTTATTATACCCCCTATAGAATTGTTCACCGTCCGCGAGTGTCTGAGCCTTTAATCGGATAATTCCTTGACCCTCATTAATTTCGTATTGTTAGATTGCACGTAGCTTCGTCTCAATTGTGATTTAAATTGAAAATTCCGAAAGGTCATATCACGGGACAGTGATTTTTATCGCAAAGAGTAAAACGATACGAAGGGCTGAAAGACCGTCCGTCAAAATCTACGCGCTGTCGACAAACGCAACACGCTTGTGTGCTATATTGAGTTACTACATTTTACGAACCATAGCATAGCGGACGGTAATTGGACTGGACGTTACACTGTTTGACGCTGGTTACTGTCATATTTCGTCGCAACGCGAATGGACGGCCGACTACGCACTACTCCCCATTAAATCCCACCGTAAACGCGCACATCGTCCACGAGACTTTCCCACCTCGGAGTCAAATGGAAGTGATGGAAATGATGGAATAACGGAAATAACGACTAAGTTCTCAACTAATTATTACCCTTTCCACTCCCATATTTTTTCTCCATCGCATTCGCTAGTCCCGTCCGTCTCTTTCTCCCTAATTCTTTCTCTCCCTTTTGTTATGTCTCCCCCTCTTTCTCTATTTTTTTTGCATTCTGTCGGCTTGTTTGGCGTTTTTTGTATTCCGCACACCGGATCTGCCCGTTTCACGAGGAAAGATCGGGCCCGCTATTTTTACTCGTTATTTTTGTTCACGTGCTGGACACCGATAGCGTACGTACACCCGCCGCGTTTGCGTTAATTGAGCTCTTTTTGACGTGCCCGCCGAATAAATTGGCCGTGCGTTCGTGCAATGTACGCGCGCGGCGTTGAGATTCGGCGAAACAATCATATTCGAGACACCGTTCCGAGCCACGGAACATTCGACAAGAGGAAACGATCTATTGGTCCGCAGCGTGCGGACATATTTTTCAATCAGAATCCAAAAAACAATCGTTTCGTCAAAGTTAAACTATTATTATCTTATAAAATTTTCAACATTTCGAACATTTTATTTTCTCCTTTTATCAAGAGTTTTATCAAGAGAACGATTATGAATAAATTTGTAAAACTTAGAAACTTGTACAGAAATCCAAAGAAGAATAATAAATAATTCGTTGAAAGACACAAGTAATTTACTATCTTAAATTTCTGATAATCCTAAAAAAGAAAACCTCAATCTTATTAGAAAAACTCAATCATGTAAATAAGTTTAATTGAAATGAGAAAAAAAATACAACTCTCGTTCCAGCTTAGACGTTTGTATCGAATAATTACTTTTTTCTATCCAGTTGTATTATTCTGTAAGCAAAAAAATTTCATTACTATAACATAATTTTTTAAATATTATTTTTACATATATTTATTTTTACTATATTTTTTGTAATAATTATTACTCTAAAATACTCATTTTTTATTTAAATTAAAACTTATTAAAAATATTTTTCAACTATGTCAAAATTTTTCCCATTTCTAATTATTATAATATTTTTTATTATAATCTCTATTCTTTATATAATTGTATTAAATAATATACATCCAATTTTCTTAATTATTTTAATAATACTCTACACATTAATACGTCAAAAGAATACAATGAAATATCGACAGGTGAGAGGCAATGTGCGTCTTCCAGAGGACGTCGCCTCGTCAGTAGTGAAATGAAAGGTCAGACATTATCTCGGGACGTGGGGCTGGCTAGCATTTACCTGTTCCCGTTGTTGGATTAGCACTTAAAGGATTAGGACATTTTCTTCATCGCGTTTTATTTCGCCACGTACCGCGGACGATGGTCGAGGAGAGTCAGTCACGTGGTCGTACGTGCATGAGAGCGGTTGAAAAGCCACCTTCTCATGTCGAGGGCGCAGGCCGAAGAAGTAAGTATTCCGGCGTGTTTAGTATTCCAGCGCCATTTGATTCCTCGGCTTCGGGTACGTGGGCCGCATTGTTTTCGAGTCTGACATCTCACTAAGGCGAATAAGGAGGGTCGAGTTTCGTGGGAATTCGCACAAGGAATATTATCGTAGCGTGCGGGCCACTCCGTCAGCCAGCTCTCTGTCTCCGTCTGTTTCCAGCTCTTTCCTCTTTTCTTATCTCGCCCTCTCTCCCCGTTTTTCTCTCTCGCGTATACATCGCCGAAGCTCTTTCTTGCTTGTTCTACGGATCCGTTCCTGTTACTTTATTTTCGCATTATCGAGATACGTTATTTTAATCGCTCGCCGATTTTATATGTATCGAAGCTGGCTTGATGCATAAGTAACGATGGCTTTCGTGCGCCGAGTTTTAAACAGCTCTCACGTGAACCCGACATTTTATGAGATACGATATTTTATTTCTATACGATAATATCTTCGTACGTTAAATAGTTTTATATTACCATAGTTTTATTACTTTTTTAATTAGCCCTTGCCATAATATTCATTTACGAAAAAAAAAACGAAATTATGGCAGACCGCATGCTCCATTAAATTAAATGAATCGATAAATCCTCGAGCATGAGCTCGTTGAAAGGCAGAATGTTAATTAGCCGTGTAACTCTTCATTACGGGTAGTATCTCATTACTTACGTATCGATCCAATAGTTAAATAGACAATGGCACGATTGCAGGAGACTGATACTACTGCAGTCTCAAGTAGCGATCAGCTCTCGCAATAGAGGAATCCTTTGTGATTTATTGAGGGATACGATTGTCGAGCGCTAGAATGTGAAACCCGACAACTGCTCGCGCAATATATTAATTCGCATTGGTACGCCCATAAATGCGTGAATAGCTTAAGATGGAGCTTAAGTGGATGGGTGAGATTATCGCCGAGAAAATTTGCCACTCCGACTTCTATACTTACACATCTCTTTTAAATATAACTCTTTTTAAGCAGAACCTTAAAATTCCGAGTTAAATTCGATTTCTCTATCAGATCTTTTCGTAAAAATCTGTTTCGTGACTCGTTAGATTTCAGCTAAATGCATTACCGCGATCATGTCTCTCTCTCTCTCTCTATGTATATATCACACGAAATTGTACAGAAAGCAAGTTATGAATCTAGCCAGTCTGTCTTTTTTTCGATTAAGATAAATCACATTTTTAATCGAGGCTTTAATAAAAAATAAAAAGGTAGTTTCAGAACCGTATCTAACTGTTGGCATAAAATCATCAGAGAAACTCTGATTCTCCCTAACGCGACCCTTTAGATGCCTTCGCACCCTCTATGCTGTCAACATTCATTATATTAATTCTAGAAATGTATGAGGACCATCTCGACAAGATATTAGTACAAACCAGGCATGAGAACCGCGAGAATACTAAATCTTACCGCGTACCTACGTGCCATCTTTCCGCAGCCTCCCCTTTCGTCCTCTCACATAAACCGCAATTCCCGCATTGTAACTACGAGAAACACATACACACATACATATCTATTTTATGAATACTATCGAGGTACAACACACACGAACACGTATGTACGTACATGGCTTCGCGCCACTGCTGGTTTTGCTCGTAAACTCGTCGTGCTGATCTAGACTCGATGATCTTGCGATCTTCCCGTTTCCGGGTCTCGTTTGCTGATTAAGCGCAAGATTGCCGCTCCCGATCCAATTCTGATGTAAGGATATCTGATCTTTTAATCTTCAATGCACGTTTTCCCGGAAAATAGCCGTTCTGTTCGTGCATAATGAACGATCGGAATTATATATCGCTCGCTAAAAGTCGGCGCGATCGCAAGGAAATGTACATCGGGATATAACGATCGTTAGCCATCGTAATTGTCACGTCGTGCGATTTTTATACGTTATCCCTTTACATCGTTATCACGACGTCTCTCCCGCGCTTTGGCGTATCGATATCGATGAAATAACCGATATCACGGTGTGAAAGTTGCGGAAAGTGATAAACATGTTTTTCTACTTGGCTATCTTTCATCGGAAAAATCGGCGTCGAGCAGGACGACATCGGGAAGGACTCGCGCAACTTCCTTTGCGGGGAGAAAATCTCAAAAACATGTTTCTCTCTCGTCTATTGACGTAAACATGTTTGGTGCGGTGGCCCAATCTCCGGAATATCTTTCGAATGGCGAGACTGACGGTGACTTTTCTGTGAATGAAATGTTCACGCGGAAACCCGCTGCTTTTTCGAGGAGCAAACAATAGAATGGATATAAACAACGGGGTCATAGGGAAATGGATGCTCCGCTCGGAAAGTTTATATCGCGTTTTATAATGGCAAACGCCGAATCTCGATCCCTAACTCGCTCCCGGCGTTCCCGATCCTTGCGAAACTTCCGCGGAACTTGTCCGAGTCTTACGAACTGTTTTCGACCTCGACTCCGCAAACGGTGCCACGATGTACGTGAGGGGGAGGAATATTCGCCATTGTTACGGGGTGGTGCGAAAGCAAACGAGAAAGCATCGAATGGACCGCTGGTGAACGCGGTCACGTACACGGAATATTTCCTTTCGGCGACGTGGAAATTTGGGTAAACAGATTCTTTCGACGGAATTCACGATCGATAGATTAGGTCGCACCTTCAACCCCAATCCCGAAACTAGCGAGGGTGACGCAGAACAAAGATGATTATCTGTTTTTGCGCCCGCGCCCGCGCCACACACACACACACACACCCACACACAAAAGAGAAACTGCAGATAAATAATACTTGTTATACCTATAAATTGTAAAAGATTAATATAAATTGTAAAAGATTAATATATGTTTATAATACATGTTTAAACATAATTGATATTGTTAAATATAATTAATATATGTGTTTCGATTTCTTCCTAAGTTCATTAATAATGGCTTTAACATTGTAAATAACGGGAAATAACAAAAATAAACAGACACTGTATCAGTATCGGTTTAAAACTTTTAATATTGTACAACGCAGGTATTACTGCATCAGAGGTCATCACTTGAAATTTTGAAATATTAATAAAATGAAATATAATATAAATGGACGCAGGGATAAAAAAAATTTTAATTACTTTTGTATGTGAATTATAAGAGAAGGAATTTAAGAAATGATGGCAGGAATGTTCGCCTATCATAATTCACGTTATTATGCTATTATGTTATATAAGCATACACAAAATAACATAAATCTGATAATAAGAATAAGATGGATCGTGATATCTCTCGTGCTCTTTTCAGGCGACTTCTTTCAAGAACTTTCAATACTATAAATTTCATCTTTCCTCCTTTTCTTCTACGTCGCAACAAGGTCGAGTGAGCTCAAGCCGCCATGATCGATCATACAGCCCGCGAGTTCGAGATTTTGTTTTGCCAGGGACGACGGTGGCTGCTGTCTTGCTGAATGTGTTTGGATAGCGTAACCGAGAACCTCACCGAACAGAAGAGGGTAAGGAGCAACGTCGTCGGTCATGGCGGACACCGGGAGCGTGCGGGGTTCGCGCGGAAGTGGAATCCCGAGGGGATGGAGGAGACTGGGTCCAGATCCCAACCATCCCCCTGTCCTCCCGGTATTCGCTGCCTGTCGGGTAGTCCGGTTGGCGCCAGTTACAGCGGGATGCAGACAGAAAGACGCCGTGCATCGTAACCGTGGCGCCAGAGATACTCTCCTCGACGAGACCGACGGTCGTCACCGATCCCCTCGCCTCTTCTCCGAACTCCTACGCGATCTCTCCTTACGCGTCATCTCTTCTCGGGATGTCTCTAATAGTACAGTCTCCGGCAAAATAGTGGAACATTCATCAAAATTTGGGTGACGAGTGTAATAAATTAATTACGACGAGAGTTGGCCGATGCTTGGAGGAAACACGTCGCGTCAATTGTGTAACAATGTATATTTTTTTCGGTTAATGTAGAACAAATTATCGAATTGCTGGGTCGCACCGTGTGTGTTTGGACGTTTAATCTTATTACTGACAATGAACACTATCGATCGCGAAGTAATCTGCTCATTAGACAGCCCAAAAAGAGAGTAAGGCAATTTTTTGTAGTGATTTAAATAGGATACTTGTTAGCATGAAAAAGTTAATCGATTTTTGATAAGACAATTTTTCTAGTGATTTAAATAGAATGCTTGTTAGCATCAAAGGTTATCGATTTAAGTATACGAAGTCTACTGTTCTTAACGGAAGACTGTGTTTTAAAATGCACAAATAAAATCGGCACGCAGTTTACTGAGTTGATAAAAGCATACAGAATTCACGTAGAAATATTATTAAACTACCGAAATTTAGCTCAGACCGTAAATGGCGTATTTCTCTAGTTAAATTGTTAAAAACAATTTTCCTTTCTACAAAATCATGCTGCTTAAAGTAGTCCAAGTGAATTTTACGACTTTCGATCTGACTCGTTCACAGAATAGAAAGGATTGCGCGAGTGTCCTGAGGGAAAGAGAAACTTTTGTAGATTATAACGCACAGCGAGTTCAATCGTTTGAATAATTATTTTATTATATGTACGTGTATATCTATGTATATTTGTTTCGGGGGCGGGGAGGAGGGGGGGAGAGAGGAAGGACGAAGGTAGTCTGCACATTCCGCAGTCTCAATTCAGCAAAATGTAAATGTGAATTTACTAACTTCGCGCATGAAGTAACTCTTCGTAATAACTTCGCGTATCTCTCTCGGGCCCTTATTTGCCGTTGGCTTCTATCGTGACGATGACAGAAGCCGTTACTTATACACTAATTTTCATTTTAAAGGGCGACTTTAACGTATGCATTTCGCACTGCGCGTCATGTAAATAGCGTGCATTAAGCCGGTTTTAAATTTAGAGCGAGTCTGAGTATCTTATCTTGTAATACCTCGTGTAATTGCCATCGCATATATAACGTCCTTAATATCCAGTGAATAAACATTGCATTTACATTATTATACGCCGCTGGAAGAATTCGTTGCTCGTTGACTACATGACACTCGGGGGAGAAAAAGATTGCTCTTGAAATCAAGCAACTTCGATCTGAGTCTTTTTGTCGTTAAGCGCTTTTGTCGCTAACTATTTTGACAGCCGCGTGCTCACTGCAAACTAACTTTGACAAATAGATCCTTGAAAGTGGAACCACGGTGTGCTGAACATTCGAAAAAGATCGAGTGGAAATGGAGGAAGCACATCGTAAACGTGGCGCCGGATACTTTATACCTACCCTCTTATATTCTGTGTAGAGGGGTTGCCGGCCTGTGTACAGTCTACAACAGAAATTTCAGCATTATTACCGGTATCCGGGCCACTGAATGTCGGAGATCCGATCGTGATGGCGCACAAGCCAGACAAAGTGGTATATTTGCCGCCTTCCGCTTCGTTTCTGCGCGAGCTACGCACTCCCAATATATTCCATCCGTTGTTCTGATTTCACGTTTTACTATTTTTTTTTTTTTTTTCATATTTTTCCCCTCGTAGCGTAACACAAACGGTATGAAATGACACGAGCGATTCCACCAACGCGAAAGAGCGGATGAAAACAAAATATAAAAGGGACAATGCTTCTTTAAAGAATACAATTTTAGCACAATTGTAGCAATTTTATCGATAACGAACAACATGAGTGCGCCCAGGCCTCTGAAAAGGAACCGAACGGGATTATCTCGCCGAGGTAAAAATCTACGGAATCTATTGTACCTTTCATTCAACTGTTTTCCGCAATTTTCCCATGCTTACTCCCGGTTATATACTCCTTTACCGAAACCCCCGCCGCGCATCTATCTTCTATGCCCCGGCGCCGTCCTTTCTTTTTGACGTCCGCCCGACTCCTCGCTACTGGTAAAACATGCATACATTTCCGACGGTTTTAAACCAGCGGCTGGCCGTTCCGCCGGACGGATATTTTTGAATTATAAACGGGGGCGTCATTGAATCATGTATACGAGAGCGGTGTACGCTGGACGAGGATCTTAATGCGAGTACGATTTCTTTATATGTATATCGCGCGCGAACGCGTGCATCGACATTTCCATGTATCCGCGTCGCGCTCCACCTCTCACATTCACCCCTTTGCGCTTTCGATACTTACATTACTTATTTCCTGGCCTGTACACGATCGCCCGAAGTCTATATATACGAAGCAGAGATCAATTAAACCGTCAAAAGTCTTAAAAAGTCTGTCCGTAAAATCCCGGGTGATTTATTTAACGGAAATAGGTTTTTTTTTAAATTCTACGAACTACGTGTGTTTCGCCTGAATTAATTGGAAATATAATACACATAAAAGTATAGAAAAGTATTTGAGCTTTGATATATTTTTTTTTTTTTTTTTTTTATAAAGCGCAGTAACTATATTTGTACCCGATATATATGTTTCGCGTTATTTATAAAAAAAAAACGATCGTATATAAAGTTATAAAAATTGTGCTTGATTAAAAAGTGGTAACCATGTCCTACTTCCACCTGTATTTACGACGCGTAAACGGTGCAGTAAATTTTTCCACAGGCGTAAATTTAGAATTTTGCAGAGTAGCAACGCTCGCATTATGCGGCTCATATATCGTCCAATTTGAATGAGCTCGCTGATACTTGCTCGTCTGCCTCGTTGCAATTTTAAACAGCGACTTGCTCGTTTCCGCACGACTCTACGTTATTCGGCTTAATCTAATGAACGCAATTAATATGACGTATTAAAACATACCAAGGTTCTCACTGTAGACAATTCCAGTTGCAGTAATACATGTCTCGCGGAGAAAAAAGACAAACGTTTCACATGTATTTGTTTCCCCGATACGTCGAGACATGTACATATTTCACACGGAGACACCCTGCGTAGAGCCAAGTTCTTGTGAGCGAAACGTAAAATATTACCAGTTACGAAACATGACAGTAACGGCGATGCGGTGCAAACGTTTTTTCGTTGTGCAATTAGACAGGCGATAATAAGTGCCGCTTGATTATCATGCCGGAAACGTGACTTTTTGGATTTCCCAAACTGCTGCCGGAACGGACTAGAGCGTCAGCGTGTGTACGTATTAGTTTGAGTGATGAGGCAGAAAAGCGATAGAGAGAGGGAAAGAGGAAGAGGAGGAAGGAGAAAGAGGGAGAGAGAAAGAAGAAAGGGTAACGAGGGTTAAAGTGCGAGTACTCGTCAATTATGAAACGCTTCTCTCCATCGAGGGAAATTGCGCCCTATTAAGGAAAGTACTACGTGTCCGAGCGAAATTTTCGGCCGGCTATTGCGGAGAATAAAAACAACCGGGGGAGGGGGAGAAGGGGAAGAAGGAAGAGGGGAAGTGTACAATGACCACGGAATAAATCGCCGACTCGCACGCAGAGGGACAAAGCGATACCTTAGCGGTATATTAATAAAATTATTATCCCCGAGCTAAGCAAATGGGTCACGTGAAGGCGGAATACTGCAAGCGATTTACCGCGTACCCTTTCGACGAACGGAGAGCCGCGTGTGTATTGTGCAAGCACAATAAGGACACGTCTGTGTCGAGTACTCTCGGCGAGACGTGATTTCGTCTTTGCTTCATTACCGAGACTTCATTACCGTAATAGAGAAACAGTTGTAGTCGTCCTGGCATCGGTATGACAAGATTCCACCCGCGCTGTTCGGACTTTATTTGATTATCGCACAATGGCTTTTGTCGTCGCGCATCTGGAGCGACAGACTTTCTCAGAAAGTATGTATACACGACAGCGGAGTCAGCGAAGTCCCGAAAGTTGTTTCCTTCGGCGGAGAATCGTGATTTACATGTGAACGCGAGAGACGCGTACAGGCCAAAAGCGTGCAGACGTATATAAATAAACGTTTCACCGTTCGTGCGTGTTGTGTGTGTGTGTGTGTTCTCAAAAATTTCGCCCTGTATTGTCGTCCGAGGCTCCCGCGGAATATTTCATCTCTCGATCCCCGTTGACGGCCGTGCTTTCGGAAGTTCGCCGTTTACCTTCTTCCCGTCCGAAACTTCTGCACGCTTTACGAAATTGATGAACTAAGGAAGAAGTATTTTATATCGCTAGCATGTGTGCCCGTGCGCGCGGTGCTCTATGCCGCATGCGGTGGTATCGCGGACTTACGCGCGAAGATATATGGCCGGCGTCGCGCAGAGAAGCGTCGAGAGCACGTATCCGCGAGTTTTTGTTCGTTAACCGGAAGCGGAGTTTCGCGGCCCACGAACGGGTAATGACGTACGGCGAGGAAGGACGCAACGGCGTGGCTCGTAATGTGTATAAATGAGAATGCTGGATTTGTCGCCGTGTTCTCGCGATGCTTCTCGGAGCCTGCGATATTGGAAATTCATTTCGCTGATATACATATATGTATAATATATATACATATACAGTTGGCCACACTACAGGATCAAAAATAAAAAGATAATAGTCACTTTTTCTAACGTCAAGTCCACAAAATTAATATAATTTGTAAAATAATTTTGTTGTTATATATCATACATTATTGTATTTAGAAAAACGCTGAACTTTGTTGTATAAATATTTCCTGTCACCATGAAAATTTATACCTGCCACTCTGATTCTCTAACATAGATAATTTTTTGTTTCAGCTTGCAATAGCTCGTCTAGAAATACGCGTTTGATCTTTATTTTTATTATTCATGTAGTATCTATATATGTAGTCATGGATTATCTTATATTACTTAATTTCAGCTGAGAAGGACTCTGTGAAGTTCGAAACGTCCCTGTCTAATTAATAATAAATAATATAATATTATAATAAATTTATATTATATATTAACCTTCATTTGTTCGTTTATTGTCCTACGTCCTTCTCATTTTGCGTTGCACAAAATGCAAACTTGACTTTATTTGTTATATAAATAATTTTTATAAGCGATCACAATAGAGTTCAATTCAAACCGTTTAATTTGATATTATATTTGTTAGGTCTATCTCCTTCAGTTCGCAAGAAAAGGAGTAGACACTTAGGCGGACATCCTGTATGTATATATATGTATATAAAATCTTTATTTTTAAAATATATACATGTATTCGAATGTATCGAACAAGCATATCTACGTGTATGTATTTCTGCATATTTTACTTTGCGCAAGTTGTCGCAATGTATTCGCGATTTCTACAATTGCTCGTATCAATTGTCTCGGCATTTGACAAATTTCTATCTCGTATTTTCACTACTCCGCGCAATACGCTCTGTGTGCCTCTTTCTATGGTGCTTTAGACGCTACTTATTTGCACCGCAACCGGGAGAAAATTAGCCTCGGACGAGATCGATTAGCTTAACCGTAGACGAGCAGCTTTAAAAGTAATTTTGAATTATCCGCCGGTGCAAATACGCTTCGCGCGGTCGAATGGCGATAAGAGAACTTCGACCATCGAATGGCCGAAGCTTTAGGACGCTTTAGAAAGCTTTTTTCAGGAAGAAAAAACTGCGTCGGTTCGTAAAAACGGCTCGAAGCCCGGCGCTTTCCAATGACACAGGTCGTCCCGCTTCGGCAAGCAGCGAAGTGTGATAACCATGAAACTTTTATGGGTAAATAAAGACCAATACACGAAACAACGTGGCTATCGTAAAATTTTTACGGACCGAAAGGGCGTTTCGCGCGCTTTTTTTTCTTCACGGACTTTCTTAGTCGGGAAAATATCCTGACGTTCTAATATTCCGAGAAGCCAGATCCGCAATCGGGCATTGTTACACTCCTTTTATCGCCCAGTCTTTTCCGTTCAATAAATAGTTTTACGACGCGCGGACATTGTTAGACTTCATCAATTTCGAATTTCGTCCGATTTTTAATCGCAATAGTATACCTCTTAGCTACGTAGAGAATATATAAAGTTTATACAACATTTTAGGAAAATGTGTCCTTCTAATAAAATATTAAAATATTTTATAAACATATTATATTAAAGATAATTATATTTGATAATATTCTTAATGATTGCAAACCATTAATATGATAACAATATCTTCGATATTCGATATCACATTAATTTTACACATTGGATCGAGCTGAATAATGTACGATTTAAATATCTCTTTATATATGAATACATATAATTTTCCTTCTCAAGTAAAGAATGCCGGAATTATATCGCGGCTAGAAATTTTCGCAACGTCAAGGTTGGCTCCAAAGTTACCATGAAGTTCTCCTCAAGTTTAATGCAAACCTTACAAAACACTTCGTATCACCGTACATTCCGCACCGCATGATTTAATATCGAAAATCAAAGGATTAAGTTTCGAAGGAATAGGTAAGTAAGGAGATCTTGTTTTTTAATTAACCAGGAAAATTCGCTCGAAGGAGTTACCGAAGTCTCGCAGGCGAAGTGCTCCAGTATTACTCGTTTGTATCACGCAAATACGGGTTCGGGGGAGGGACACCGTATAATAAACTAGCCGGGGTGCTATAGGGTTTCGATCGTTTTAGAACACGACGGGGCCTGGACACAAAGGCATTCTTGGACAAGAAAGCGATGTTTACGAAACAGGAAGAGAGAAGGCGGAGAAGGACTTGCGCCGAGGGGTAAAGGAGTAAAGTAAGGGCGCGCGCGAATTGCGGCTCTCGGAACACACAATAAAAGCTCATCGATTTTCACTTAGAGAAAACTCGAGCACTCGCTTTTACATTTATTCGAGTTATCTTGGTTTGTCATTCGCGGGAGAGAAGCCAATGCATCGACGAACGCGCGACGAAGAAAAACTGCATTTTCCGTTGTGATTTCCACCTCTCCGAATCCACCACGCCGGTCTTCATCCCTTAACCTTAAAAGGGTGGGCATTGCTCATTGGCGCCTTTATCGCCCGCCTTATCAGCCGTGTTATTTATTATTGTCGGCGCGGAGAGTACATTAAATTTCCATTACCTTCCTTAAGCACGAGCAAAATGAGAATTCGATTCGTAATTTATGTCTTCCTCGTTTGGATAGCGCGTAACCTGCGTGTGTAGTTTATTTACCTTCTTGGCATGTGTTGACGCACTGTAAAAATTGGAATTAACATCTCCTATGAATAATACATCATTTTATTTTAACGAAATGTTCTTCAACTAGTTTGATTTTCATACGTATCTGTTATTTTGCTTATGTATCTCTAAATGCATAATCTTTATTAAAATCTTCCATTAAACTTTTTTGTAATAATCAAATCAATTTTGTAATAAATTATATAACGTTCGCGTGTACACTTATGTATGTTACAAAGTCTGATATAAGTGATATTTGTGGCTATTGTTTGTTGGAGAAGCAGCGAAAGCGGTGCGCAACTGGAATCTCGCTTGCCAATCAATGGCGTTCACAATCAATATGATTGGTCATGTGGTGGAGATAAAATTGAGCACATTCATCAAGCCTTAGTCAGGACTGATGGCCGTAAACATGTTCCGGTTTTGTGACAAGTCCGGGTATCAAACAATTTATGCAGCCGTCGAACGTGAACGGAATCGAACGGTACCGGCCTGTCAAAGATCTCATTCGGCTTATGTTAAAATAAAAATGGAACTTAATCTCCCCGATGTCAGGCAGAAATTTATCCGTTTTGTACGAGCGTTTAAACTGACATTGTCGTCGTTGCGGGGGGAACCGTTTCAATTTCACTCGCATTTAACGGAGAATTATACACCGGAAATATAAATATTACAAATACGCTCGGTCGAAAGTTTAAATCGTCCCTTTTTGTATCCATTACATATATTTTGAAATATTTTACCAACGCCGTAAAATTCTACCCGTGTCCGGAATCTTTTTTTTTTATTTGCAATTAAAGGGACTCATTAAACAACGCATTCTCCGTAACACAGTTTGCAATTGCGCAAAACGTACAGGTGAGTTATTAAGCTTTGAATTACGAAGTTAATGAACGGATGATTATTAAAAACTGTCGCTATCTGCGATGTGTTCCGCCAAGCACACAGCTCTCTCTCCCGAATAGTTAATGAAATTATTTCGGGAGGTATTCCGGATTATCTGTTTCGGGCTCACTGAGCACTTAGTGCTACATGCGTGCGACACCTCGTACACATGCAAAGAATAACGCGTCCGCGCAATCCATGGTATTTTGCGTAAACACAGAGCGTTGTATCAAATAAGCAAATTTCAAATTAACGTGTGTCTAGCAAATGATGCTTTTAACGATTTAACAGATATGACATATTTGATGTTGCCGAAGCAGTGCAAATTGCAATTTATTTCGTACATTCAACTTTAGGTGATTGCAAAAAAGCATTATTGTGTCCCGTTGTACGTCGCACTCGGTTGTTCTTCCTAATTTCGTTTATACTCGCTCTCATGCTGAAATTTCTTAATGTATCGCTCATTAGGCCGTAACGAAGGGTAAATAGAGTTTGCTTTCCCTTATAGTCGGAGGACAAAAAAAGGACCATAACAGAATCAGCGAGGCATGCAGGGATGCCGTGATGCACGAGCGCATGTAACGAAAATGGGCTGGGGGGTGAGAGTTAAGTTTGTTCCACTTTTATTGTGTTGCCGCGCAGCGAAGTCTACCTCCGGAAGCTTCGATGGCGGTAAATTCAATAATGTTAGAATATTTCTGATTATTTAGATTAGAACCACCCAGTCCCGGTTGCCTCGAGGGGTATATCCGCGCGCATTATTTTTTCCCACCGGAATAAAATATACCCCCTTTAACGCAGTTATGCAAACGAGTACCTGTCAAATATGCCTTGCGCGAGAATTGAGGATCGATATCAGGCTCCAACATTGCATAAATATAGTTATATTATCAGCTATCTTATTTCACCTTTTAGAAATCTTTAGATCGCATTTACGTACGTGGGACGCTTAAAAAGTTTAAGACATATAAAATTACTTGTAAAAAATTGAGGAAGTTCTGAGAAGTCAAATTGACTCTAATTCTTTAGCGTATGTAAATTTTCTATAACGCGACTTCATACATTCGTAGGCAGATTCTGCAATTTTGCGAAGGTCGCGTGTCACGTGGCGACGAAACGGCAAACGTAATATCGTTCAGCTGGCTCGCACTCTTCTCATTTCTGTAAAATATTCACTGGAACGTGTTGCGTGGAAACAAGCGGGGTGGGCAGTTCCGGGGTGATACTGTAAAGTTTACTGTATGGAGGGAACAATAGAGGGAGAAAGGGAACGATCCTGGAAGCAATCGTAAGGGACGGAAATGAATTTGAAATTTCTCGTTCGTAAGTTCCTTCATTTTCTCCCTCGCTCATCCTCACGCGGTCCACGTTCGGGCGCGTGTTTTGCAAAACTTCCGAATGTTTCGTTTGTTTTTTTCTTTTCTTCGTGAGAGCTGCACTTTTCGAGTATTTTCCTTTTCCATTTTCTCCCGTGGACTTTAGACGAGCATCAGATCACATCTTTCGATGCTCTTTTACATGAATTCGATGTTCTTCTACGCGAATTACATTGTTAACGATAACAATGAAACGCGTATCATCCATATCGTATATGTAAGATCTACTGTATAATTCTATAATCGTTCTATTGTCTCGCTTCCATTGTATCTCCGTCTCTTTGGAGAGATGCTCTTGGCCAATTAAGCCTGTAATTAATTACGTTGGTAATTACTGATTGCGCAACGTCCCACGCAACTGTGTACACGGGTATTTGTGGCGGCGCACCGAATATCGTTGCAATTTTGAAAGCCTGTGATCGCTTTTTCGGGAGCGTAATCAACGAGCTCGTAAAAACCAGCGAGCCGTTTAAATGGAAGTATATCACTTTTACAATCGATTGGATGTGTGCAAAGAAATTGCACATATTTGGGAAACAAATCCTTCATGCATTTAGATTTGACATGCGTCCAGGGTTTCCCATCGTGTCGATTCACCCGTCTCGTTTATACGTCAGGTTGATCGCGTTCGTTTCCGGCACAGACGTCTACTTTATTAAATTAACTCAAGTGACAAATGTGACACGGACAACATTAATTGGCTCGTAAGTGATATGCACAAAGGCCAATATCAAGGGGCCAATATCTATTATTGCCACCACGTTAGTTTGAATTCGAAACGGGCACATTATCAGCTTCGTCGAACGTTTCCGATATTCTGCTTTTGGCATTAAGTGCCGACGCGTGCAAGATTACGTGGGAATAATCGAAAAGTTAGTACGCGTAATGTAACGCCGTTCGGAAGTTTGATATCAGCTGTGGCAACATGAAATATCAGAGATTAAATTTGTTAATTGAGATGCGTGTGACAATTGCAGAATGAATACAAAATTAATATAAAGAAAGAGGTAAAGTGTAAATTAATTATGTATTTGTCACGGAAGACTTTTTACTCGACTTTTTACTCGACGTTAAGAAATGGAGAGAGATGCAGCTATTGTGTATTTTTAAAGGAAAGCACTGACCGCAGCAATTATGTATGCAGCGAGATCGCCGTGGTGTAAAATTCGAGGACTGTGACACGGGTATCAGGTGCAGCAGAACGATGAAAAGGATGTAAAGCCTTTCAGACCGCCGTTGGATTGTTCGGATGTGGTAAGTCCGTTATGGAGGTTTGCTCCTTTTCACGATTCCGGGGAAAATCGTTTCGCCGCCTGCCATTGTACGGAGGGTAAGCCGATTCCTCGTCATCAAATGGAAACGATTTGGTGTGTTCGTGAGGGTATCGCAACGTAAGGAATTCGAAGGATGAGACTGAATCACACCTTTATTACATCACCGGCGACGAGTCGGAAAAATACAACGGATTTACATTTCTCTCGTCGCACAAATACCGAATCCCGTCGATGAGACGGATTTTAAATTTATGATTCCCCCTGTAATGACATATTTTCATCCATTTAATCGACGAGCTCCGTCGGTCATCAGGGGAAAATTCGATCATTATACAGCGGAATACGAATCTACAATTTAATTCGCATTCCTTGATGCTCGATATAAATCGTAATTGCTCGGAGAAGTGACGTTGAATAAAATAATTCGGCGAAATATTGGTCTCATCATGTAACGACACGTAAATGTGTAATTTGTAGGTAAAACTGCATAATATCCGTCGGCGTAAATTAAATCGTAAATGCGTTTTATTAGCACGCCATTGCAACGCGATCATCAGTTGTGCGGCTGCATGCGCTCTGTTAGGCAAATTAATAATCGCCCACTGTTTCAAGGGCTTCGACGAACAGACGGGCGTAATAAATACCGAATCCGGAAAAGCGTAATTACGCACAGCACTCGCGCTATATGGCTTTTAAACTCATCACACGAATGCTATATGTCAATATTACGTCTTTATCACGAATCATGTGATTTCATTCGTTTCGTGATTCGCGCGACGTCTCTTAAAGCTGCATTTACGTCAACAACGAATAATTTTAAAATTGTTTTCTATCATTATTTTCCAAGATTCCAAGACTCTCTTTTCGAAATTATTTAGAAGCGATAAAATAATAAAATTCATATTAAAATAAAGTCGCAAATTGGCCACTGTATTTCCTTACAACAGGATAACAAGATAGATTTCCGCGCGCCTCGAATTCCTTGTTGCGATCTGTATAAATCTCTTTCCATCCGTGATCTCTTCTTAATGCGGGATCGCGCCATTTCCGTCTTTTGCGATCTACGACAATTTGTGTCTCATCCGTGCACGTGCTGGTTTGCCTGTGTGTGTGTGTGTGAGTCTCGCCCGCGACGCGGACTAACGCACGTGTGAGATGAGGTAATAAAAATATTACGAGGACCTCTAATCTTTCTCGTATAATGGTATCCATAATTCCTCGGCGCGCTGTGCAGTCATGATCGGGCATCCCTCCCCAGTCACCGCTATTCATCCCCCGTAACCATCTCCCACAGCACCGACCAGAGGTAGATGGTTTCCCGATCCACCTTCGTCTCTTCTCACGCCGTTCCGGTCTCATCTATCGGCGGCGGGCATAAAGGAAGCCGCCGATAAGTTTTAACGCCGCCGCCTTCCTCCGATTATCTTCTTCGAACGATCTACCTGACCCCTTGCCCCTCTCTATCGCCCGAGACTATCCATCTTTCTATTTTCACGAGTCTTCCCACGAATTAAGGCTCTCCGTTTACAACGAATTGATCCGCACTAAGACCGCATTTTCGGCGACGCGTTAACTGTTATATGTCCAATCGACATCGATCACTTATATGTTAATTTTATATGTCGGTTAATTTTTACTCATCATTCGGAAAAAACTTCGAAAACAATCTTTCTTCAATCTATTAAAGTTCGTTTAGCTATAACAGAATTTTAGCAACAACAACTAATTTTGAAATCAAATCCTAGTAACTCCTCGAATTTAACAGGTCAAATCTGCTCCGTTTTTAGAAACAAGATATCAATTACGAAAAAGTTTTATAAAGCTATACATTAACGCGTTTACAAAAGTTTCTCTCGGGTTTGCCGGTTATTCTATTCGCATGAGAATAGATTTTAATATGAGAGTCGACATCGGTTGTATAACTACATTATATAACGAAATAATAACAGTTTCTGTAGAAATGCTCCGTATATGTATATGCAAATATAAATACAATGCCAGTATTCACCAAAGCTCGTGAAAATTCACGTTTGGTCTTTAACGGATAAATACCACTGAGAGAAAAATTTCTCGAGAGGTTATTAGTCATAATTAAGTATCTATTGACCTTATTTTGCTCGTACTTTTGTATCACTAAAAATCATTGCATTTTTATCATTTCTTCTCAAAAATTCAAAGAAGCGGTGAGAGCAGACGTTAACTTTTGAACCATTCCGTAACGGCGGAATAGACCGTAATCGCTGTTGCATGCGCAGGTTGAAGCAGTTTTCGCCAAATGAACTTGCATTCAACTTTCGGTTATTATTTCCTAACTTTCATTCCGCTTCTAAAATAGCATTCTGCGGTTCAACGGCCGAGCATCCTTGCTGAATGGGAGGAAATGTCTGATTAAATTGGCACTGGTACGTGTTCAATACGTTTCGTCGATATACTTAAGGTGTTAAGCTTCGAGGAAATTGATTCATATTTAGATATGGCGTGTTTCGATTGAATTCAATGTCTCAAAACGCGAATATATAAGCTACACGAAACGCGCACGCTTTTCGCCGTGGCGTAAAATGCGAATGTGCGCCGACGTAATTCGTGTGTCATTCAGTTAAAATTGTCATTAGCAACAGATCACTCGATGATGCAAATAAATATACATCGTAAACAAGGTTAATAAATATTTGAAAGCGTAAAATTTAAAACTCTCACAATTTAGAATAAGCAACGAAACGAAAAAGAAAGGAATCCAACAGAATTTTCGTTCAAAGTGAATGGAAAATCGAAAAAGTTCAGGGAACGAGAGGAGTTAAGCGCAGTTACATAATAGCCCATACATTGAATGTAGAATCTATAAACGTGGCCGTCGATATTGATTTTGCAAAATCCACCGTATTCATACGACGTTATGTATATGTGCGTTGCACGGAATCTAAAAGTAAGGGGTACCGCGCTTAGTCACGAAGCTACCTCCGAGAGAACACGACAACGAGCAGGACGGCAAGGGGGATGAAACTCGTACTCGTGGGAATCCGAAATCACGTCCTTAATTTCCATAAAAGAGTGCAAGGACTACGCGCCCGC
The DNA here is from genome assembly GCA_901521435.1 of Crematogaster levior. Taxonomy (NCBI): domain Eukaryota; kingdom Metazoa; phylum Arthropoda; class Insecta; order Hymenoptera; family Formicidae; genus Crematogaster; species Crematogaster levior. Next base: position 221,489 of record CABEGB010000713.1, read on the forward strand.
TCCTCGCCCCTCGCTTACCCCACAATCGAGGATGTCACGTGGCTGGCGTACCTCTCGTCCCTCGCCTTCCTTACTCACCCCTTCTTTTTCCTCTGAAAGAAGCTTTGAGCTCGGTAAGCATATCTCTCAGCATCCTTTTACCCCCGGCTGCACGCGAGCCAACTATACACATTCTCGATGAATCCTCTAAATTCGTTGCATTAGGCTGACACACGCAAATGCGTTTGCGTGTGAGAATGTATCGCTGTGCGAGTGTTTGACTAAAAAATGGCTTGCACAGTCGAAGCGGATTGCTGCCTCACGAATGAAGTAGCAATGTGTAATTCAAGCGCAAATTTTCGTACACGCTAATCCAAATGCAAATCAGAAAGTTTGAGAACTTCACGCTCGTTTGCTATGTACTTATTATTCGATGTGTCATACCATTTTCCACGATTTTACTTCAAATTTAATTTGAGAACTTGTGTCAGGAAAAGTTACTCGTGACAAATTACTCAGCAAATTTCCACGTAGGTAATTTCTTACATAACACACAATTACTCACACTTGTTTTCAAAGATCACGTAGTAAATTATTGTGTGTGACCATTGAGTCAAATTACATACTGTAAGTGATTTCAATAAGCCGTATGTTGCGACCGAGTCCTCGATCGCAATTAAATTGCAATAACGCCACGGTACAGACGCGAAGCGTGACGTTAACGGTGAAGAATATTGCGTCTTGACGGGCAATCAGTTTCTCTTGCATATAAATTATTCCGCAAATTGATAAAATAAGATCCACTTACCTTCGTCTCGAGAGGGAGAGAGGGAGAAGCGACTCGCAAAAGTTGCTCGCCATTGCTGCCGTAGATAATTAATTAAGGATGAAACGTGGTCTCACAGGCCGAGGCATGAACTTCGGGCCAGTGTTCAACCCAGTTTTGTCCCAGATAATTTGTCAGCATGCTCGAATTTTTGGATCGAGCATGGTCCCGATGCTCGAGAGCGCAAAACTTTCGTGAGTGCTGAAACTTTACCTTACCCTTGACGTGCGTCGACGAAGAAATTTGTAATGCCTAACTTTGAAGAGCGTACTAAATTGAACTTTCTCCTAAGCGGCTCTGGTTCAGAGATTAGCGGGTTATTGGAATTTATTAATTTACGCTTTCGATATTTCTCCTTGTAACATTGATGTATGATACCACGTAAATTTTTAAGCGAGATTATCGCCGAATATATTCAATCAAATGTATAAAATGACACAATCGTAGGAGGGGATGTGTGAAGAAACCTATATAAAAATAAAAAGAATAGATTAAAGAAGGAGGAAATATATCCGATAAAAGAAAAAAGGGAAGAGAGAGGAGAAAGAGAGAGAGACAGCGATCGCTGTATTGCTGTACAATATAATTTATTTCGCCTTTATTATTACCGTTTTGCTTATTAACCACAACTGTTAAACGTTCATTTTTTCATATAATACAACTTTATTCTCTATACACACGCTTTTTTTTCTCCCTAAGAGTTTCGTCTTTTCCGCTGCTTAACGTCTATTTTAGGTAATGTCTGTTCGTGTACATTTTTTGTGTTTTTATATACAAAAGCGCCGGATTATTCGTCCATCAGCTAAGCTAACGGAGCCAGCATTCTCTTCCATGCGATTGATCTACCACATGACTTCATCCTAATCTCTTCCTCTTCCGAACCATTCCTTCTTTATTATCCTACTCCTCTCTATCCCGGAGCTATTACGAAATTGCTCTCCGCCTCTTCTCCTCCTCCTCTTCCTCCAACGAGATACCGGCTATTTCTTCTTCTGTATCTTCTACCGAGATCCATCATGATCGTCCCGCTTCTTCCTGCGCTTCCGCTTCATTTCCCTCATCCCATTTTCCCACTCCTCCCCCCTCGTCTCGTAATGGTTTTCGCTTTACATCGTTCACGTCGTATCGCCATTGGCTACGAAGTAATTGACAAAAACCTGTCAAATAAACCTCGACCCCGATTTACAGGCTTATCAGCGGGATTAATTTATTCAAACACACTTTTTTATCGCAATTTTTCATGTGAAAACATATATATTAATCATACATGATTTTATCAACGATGGGCATTTTAAAAAAGTTTTCTTACCTTAAGAGACAACACCTATCTTCTCTCTATAGGAATCATCTGTTATTTGAAAGTGCTATTGTCCATTTTACAAAATTATATGTATATATGTGTGTGTATGTACATATATATATGTATATATGTACATATATATGTACATATACGTAGCCGTATATATATATATATATATATATATATATGTACATACACACAAAATAACACGTAATTTATAATAACACGTCTTACTTTAAGTTGCGCCCATCTTTGATAACTGTTATAGTCTCCAATGCGTGAACTTACAAACAGCATTAAACGAAAATCGGTATCCCAACAAGACACTTAAAGCTCCTTTGATCACTCGTGTTACGAGAATTACGTTAGTGCTGTAGCAATACGCAACTTTGTCCTCTCGCTACTCCGGAGAATAAAACAAAATTTAATTGATGCTGCAAACTTACCTACAAATTATATGTAATATATAATTTGCAGATAATTATACACATGTAACTTCTGCATGACATAGTGGTTACATTATAATTGTTCGTCCATTTCGAGAGTTATTACAGTGTTCATTTCGCATCGACAACCGTATTCAAAATTTACTGTTCCTTTTCACACAGCCACACGACACAATGTCTTCGTTCTGCCGGTAGAAATTAGCTCTTTCTATCAGCATCTTCCCCTTCCCCTTTTTGTATCACATCACATGAACTCATTTCGTTCCTTTGAGAAAAATCCCGTCTCGTGGTTCTGTCGCGGGGTGACCTCAGACTATGTTGTGCGATAGGGAACCATCGTCCCGCCACGTATTGGCTGGAAGAAAAAAGTCATCTTTTCAAATTCTCATCTAGATGATCCCTTTGCGGTCAGGAACAAAGTTTAGAGGCTTCTAGAGCCTGGCTAACATCGTGTGTTACCTCTATAATGCATGTCCTGCGCCATCGATGGACACTTGGCGTTTCCCCGCTGCCGGAATAACACAGAAAATCCATTTAAGTTGCAGTTTCGCGAGAAATACTGGCGAGATCGATTCTTTTATGATCAATCAAAGTATTTACATATAGCAAGGATATTCTGTACCGATAAATTTCTAATAAATAATAGACAGAAAAAGTCAAGTTAAATACAAGCGATTAGTTTATACAACGCTAAAAAATGCGAAAGAATAGCTTCTATTTTTAAAAATTCATAAAGCTCGTTATAATACTATAATTGTGTGTGTGTGTGTATGTCTGTGTGCGCGCACGTGCGCTAAAGTACAATTTATTTTTAATAAAATAATCCTGAAAAAAGAACCTATATTTATTTTTCTCTTTGAAGAATCCTTTAACGTACGAGTATATATGTTAATATTAGATTTACCGCAATATGTCAGTTACCCTGATTGACACATTTCTTCGCACGAGGTATCGAATGATATAAATCGCAACGTTATCGCAACGTTATATTACCTTGGCAAAATCGATATTCGTTCGCACGGTTCTATAATGAAGACCCTGCAGCGGTCTGGAATTGTTACCGAGAGGCGCTTTCGGCGTGCTGGATGGGCCCTGCATTAATTTCCTTAGGGCGTACAGCTAATGACAGAAACAATGTGTTCTATAGAAGAATCAGGATCCGTTGATTGATCCAACAATACCGACAAAACTATTTTGGAGCCGCCCTACCGTGTCGGCCGTTACTTTCAATGATTCGATTATTATCGTGAGACACGCAAACTCCCGCGAAACCAGAATCGAGATTGAGGGATAAGGTGAAGAAAAAAAATATTATACGTTCGGGGAAAGTTTGACGGAGAAACTACTGACTGGAGGAATCGATGTTTACCTCTCGCGCCGTGATGTAAATTGGTTTGTTGATGATCAGCCAGACCGCCGTTTCCCAACAACCGGGATGCGTTGTACTGCCCTCGTAAGTCATGTAACCTTTGGTTTCCGGTAGAAGGCTTTTCAGGGACAGATAGCGCACGGGTGCGGTGTCCCCTGAAATTATTAATAAGATTTACGTCACTCTCGAAATAGGAACCTAATTATCTACAATAAATTAATCTACAATAAAGTCTTTATTTTCATTTTTATATTTTTTACGTCATCTAATTATTAGCTCGTTTATTATATATTGGTCTTTTTTACCCTCTTGTTATTATTTCTAATGAGCGTCTTAGATTTTCTAATGTTAATTATCTCGTTACATCAGATGAAATTTTATCTCAATTTTACAATGGATATAACCAGATATGATTACCAACGATTGCTAGCGAATTTCTAAAGATTTCACGATTCTAACAATACTAACTGGATAAATTGAACGACATTATCAATGATACTTTTAATGCTGGAGAATTTTCGAAAATCTTAAAGTTTAATCAGATCCCTAGACGAGAGATCATGAAACAGAAATGCGTACAATTAAAGAAATAGAAATTGAGAAGTAAGAGAACGATGTGTATTAATGCACATTTGTACAAGATGCTATACCAACAAATGATACAGGAATAAATAGTATCTAATAATATACATCATAAGTGACGATCGTGAGATGTCATGTCTGGTAATCAAAATATTCTGATATCGGCTATTATATTGAGAAGCAGAGTTCAACCACTATTCGGTGAATTATTCTGTGGTTCTGTTTTTATACGTGCTTTTCTGCTCTTTGATATTCAACTCCTGTCGCGAGAAGCAAACGAAAATCATTCTCGCAGCTACGGCGCAGCGTTCCTATAAATTCAACGATTATCCTGACGCGCAGCGAGTGTTGTACTTTTACCGATAACAGGCGTATGCGGATTACAAGAGATAGTAAAACGTAAAACTCTCTTTCGCTCTAAGGCTCCCCGGCGGCAAATCGATGTCGCGTTACTCAACGACGAGTCGTTTTCGCGGTGTACGAGCGGCAGACGGGGCGAGCGAAATTACTTGCGATCGTTCGTTTCGCAAATCCACCTTTGAACTTTTGGCACCCCTGGTAAGAGCGAGGTGGACCGGGAGAACGGCGATGAGTTTGCAAAAACAAGAGGAAAAAGAAGACGGCGATGATTGACGTTGCGCAAACATACATAAATTGTACACAAGGCGGAGCCGTATATTCATGTTACATATTTAAGTACAAGCTACATTTTCAACTTCCCATGCACGCGGAAAAAAAACTAAAGCACTGGGTGCCCTACAATTATGTAATCAATGTAATTATTGTATCAAAAACAATATAAAAAATATAACCTTCTTTTCGTAAAAGCGGCTGATCCTAAACTCGTATTACTACTGACGGTTTCATGAATTTCCTTTCCTCGTTTGAGACATCTCTTAAAATTATCATTGGTGAATGTCGTCCTTACCATTGAAATAATGGCACTGCACTTAAACGATAATGCTCTCGTGATAATAATTCGCGTTGGTTCTCCATATTTGGGGAGTTATAATATTTTATTTAAATATTTGGGACGTCGTCGGTCATAAGTGTATCATACAGCCTGGTAAACAGTAGAATTACAAGAACAAACACTGTGTAGCTCGCTTGTAAACTGTCACTGCGCGAATGTCTGCGTTTCATGCAGAATGATAATGCGTATGCGTAATGCATTATGGACCACCCAGCATAACTTTCCGTCGACAATAGTGGTCGTGCGCGTTTCATCATGAAAACTACCATTCTCAATTCAATTATTACATTCAAACAATAAATCGTCATCATTCTTACTTTTACTAACCGTAAATTTACGAATTTCAAGCGGAATGAAGATACTTTAATATTATTGAAGTAAAGAAATATAATTGAAAGAGCTGCGAGCGAGTATATAGAAAATTTTTCAATAATAATATTTTTCAAGAATTCATTCAAGAATAGCTGTAAAAATAACACGCAAGAGAAACCGAGATGATGAAGCGAGAATATTCGTGTAATTATACGATTTAATCACACATTTAGACGACGGGGCGAGATGAATTTTTCAGACCATCAAAACCATCCGGGATACGCGTCGACGGAATTTAGTCTCGAAAAGAGCGAGCGATGGATTTCAAGTGTATATACGGTAGGATGCGCGCCGTACGTAACCGCCAAACGTCCAGAAGTGATTTGTATCTTTCCTACGTAACGCGCACGGGGCGAAATCCAACGTAAAAGGTCATCATTTGAGAATGTGCGGTGAAAATAAATCTTTCGCTCGGAACAGTGCTCGCGCGCGTTCACGCCGGGGATCGTATTTATCGGGATCCTGGGAGGTACGTTATCGCGCGGTTTCACCGTGCGAACCTTCGATTCCAACGCGATTCTCTCCTTCCCTTTGCGCGCCGAAAATTAATCTTGCGTACAACCCGATCAATCAATTAAAAGCTCTTCAGCGTGAAAAAAATGGGATAACATGCACTCGTCGGTGATACGATGATATCACCGTTGTACATGTTTCGGGATGTACATAAGATTACCAGAATCCCGTTCGTGGACGAGATGAAAATCCGACCTGAACCGTCTGTACATACGCCCGCACCAGTTTATCTACAAATAAAGGGATACATATAATCCACGACGGTCCTACATAGCTAACATCTAAACACTCCGCTGTCCTTTGTATATGTATATCACGTCTATTTCTCGCATCGGATCCATGACGCCCGTCGTCGTCGCGAAACTCCGCTCGACAAACGGACACAATCTCTACTCCCTTTACTTATCTTGCACGGAATAGAGTTAAATTTCAAACCACATGGATATACAATGTATTATATACGCTGTATCAAATGTTGTGCGGTGTATGTAGCTGTGCTTTTTGCTTCGCTAATTTATGCGTCTAGATGTGAAGGAGAAATACGTCTTTTCGTTATGAAGAAATAATTGTAATTTACAATGCGTTCTAAAAAATGTAACACGATAGGTAACACGATATTTCTCGGATGTATTTGCTTTGTAATCAGAATATAAATAACGGTAAAGAATCAAATGCACGCGAACGGGATGATCAAAGGGGTTGAAGTATCAAGCCGCGAACACAATGGCTGACGAATTTGAGAGTAGAGCAAGTCGCTTCGTGGCACAACGGAAACACTTTAAGTGCATGTAACCATCCTAACGAGTCCGTTTGAAGTAGTAGCGTAACACAACGACGATTCCGCCTCTATGCGGCGAAAACCCACCCGGTAGTAGTAACCGCGACGGGGAGCGAGCGCTTCATCAAAATGTCGCTCTATGTACAGTCGTCTATTTCTCGTATTGAGTCCGTGACATTAAAGATGGGCGAACGCGCTCTCGCAAATGGCAGATCCGGCACAAGGGAGCTGCCGTTTTGCCTCGCAAAATAGAGAACGATCCTCCACCCCGTGCGCCGACTTCCGACGCGCCCCACGCCGCCCCTTCTGCTCCCCCCTCGTCGTTTCCTCTTTCGCGCAGAGATATTCTTAGAACGTCGACATTCAGGAACGCCGAGCGCAAAAAGTAGAAGCCGTCAAGTTCTTCTTGATGCAGGCGCCCGCCGTCGATTACCCTCTGTCACCCCCGTTCGCCATTTGGCACTATCTTTCCACGTCGGCGTATATCGGCCGCGTCTTGCGCCCGTGCGTGTGTGTTTTATTTTTATTCATCGCCGCGTTCTGATTTCATCCCCTATTCGGCGAACGAGGTCGTCGTACGAGCACCGGATGGGGGATAAATGGAGTTTGAGGGGAGAGAGTGGAGAAGAAGAAAGAAATCCGGCGAGACAAGTAATAATAACGGGGCGTCGAAGAACGGGAAAATATCAACTGTACCGTCTGTGGCAACGAGGCGAAGCGGAGAGGGGCCGGACGGAAGAGAGGGTGGGAAGGGTCCTTCTGGTGATTAATGAAATGCATTAACTCCTTCCCGGGAAAAAGAGAAGTGGGAGCCTGAGAAAAGACCGCCAGCTACAGGATCGCTTCGCCGGTTGCAAAGGTCTGCGGGAGGGGTAGTGCTATTGATACGTTCGCGCACACAAGCGAGATTAAATGAGGCAAAATGCAGTTGTATTATGCATTGTGGAGGGATTGCTATGTATAAGAAGGGAGCGGAGATCTATCGGATCTCGGAATTATCGCATTTTCCTGACTTCTCGTTCTGACGAAAATCGAAGTGGATTTTTCTGGACGAGAGCGCATTCGTACGTCACAATTTTTTCAGGAATCGACTTTTTCGACGTTTCTCATAAATTTTTGAGAAATGGAATTTCTGCCGTGAGGGAAGTCGCTCCGAAGTTAATCATTGAAAAGTTCCATTTTGTTAAAAATAACTCTCGATACGTATAACGAAATGCAGTCAAACAGATATACATGCATACAGTTCGTGCTTCTCAATTATTCGTTTCTCACGCGCAAACAAATGTAATGAGACCAACTCGTGTTTCATCCCTTATTTTTCTTCAAGAAAGATTCATGCCTCGCCGGTCGTACCATAATTTACTGGACGCTCCATATAACGGTGGAACTTTCCCTCGTGAAAAAACAGCGATTTTGGCATGAAAAGCGATACAACCACGTTCTCGTTTAATAATTCATGGTCGACGTAAATCCGTGCCGACGCACCATTATCGAACGGGCCTGGTGGCCGGTCGCAGATATTTCCGTGGAGGGTCACACGCACGACATGTCGGTCGGTTGCGTGGAAGTCGAATATCGTCGGGAATAACGTGAGGTGCTCTTAGGAAAATTGACTGTGCCTAATGGCGCACATAGGCGGAATAATGATGATGACAATGACGATAATCGCAATATAAGAATATCTTCGACGCACGTAACGAACATCAACTCATACGTGTGTCGTGCAATACACACACACACGTTTGTGTACATTCACACGTGTGTGTGTATTGTTTGACACACAAGCATTCGTCGATTTCGTATATTAAGGTCGCTGCTCGATTCGTCGAAACGAGATTCCTGTTTGCCGAGTGAATAATTCTCAGCTCGGAGTCGGCCAAGCTCTCGAGCAGTTTATTCTGTCTTATATCATCCTGACCGACCGCGCGGCGAGGGGGAGACGGCCAAACGATCATTTTGCTGTTTACCCTCAATTAGTGCGCCAACTCGGCACGGCGACTCTAACGAGAAGATTTAATAGAATAAAACTCATATAAATGTCGAGATAATTTAAAATAAATAAAGAAACGTGAAACTTGAATTACTTGACAAATGAGTAATATGGTAATTATAGTAATAAACTCATTACCAAATTGACATTGACTCATTACCAAATTGACAACATTATGAATAACTTGAAATTCAACTAATTTGTAAAATCATCTCTTTGGAATATTGAACGTCCTTTTTAATTTAATAATTAATTATCTTACCTGTGCGTATAAAATTAAAGTAAAAAATTTAGCTGCTATCTTCGAGTAATCAAAAATGCGAAATTGCTAATTAGATTGACATGCAATTAATAAAATTTTGTTTTTCTTGCCACAACAAAAGAGAGTCTTCCTCTCACAAATATAGACTCATCTTACATTTATCACTATTTACACAAGCAGAACCTGTAGCCTGAATCTAAATATTTGCATATTTATTCATAACTATGTTCCTTACGAAATCGATTTGAAGGTAAGATATAGCATCATAGCATATTCGACATATGTGTAGCAACTCCAATATGTTTTAAGAGCTTTACGGAGATACATAGCAACGTATCAATAAATAATAACATCTGTATAAAACCACGTTACACGTACTATCGTTACATCATTACATTCGAGCTCGATCAATCTATATGATTTTCTGTACCACACGGCATTAATTTGTAACGTAAGCTGCTATCACATATTTAATACGCAGCTTGTCAATGAAACATTGCGATATATGTAAACGTCAATCATAATCCTGAAGATATAGGGTGTTAACGCACAATATTTTAATATATTTAATATACAGCTTTTTTCGCAAGAATGATTTACAATTGTTTCAAATACCATCCTTTTTTTGATATCTTCGACTATCATCGCATCGACCGAGCTTATATCCGCGGTTGCCCTCGCCGCGAACAGAAAAAAATTCAAAAAAGGAAAATTGCTCTCTCGGCCCTTGGCGGAAAGTGAGAGAGGATGGTCTGTCACCGTGATAAATTCACCACCTCCAATCCCTCGTAGCTACGAAAAATATTTCTATCGACTAGGGAGATCACGCATAGGGCAGGGACATGGAAGAGAGACGAAAAAGAAGAAGAAACGCTAGGCAACAGCAGCCGCGGAGGGGATTGCAACCCTTCGTCGGAAGATAGAAACGCATCGGATGAGAGATACCTCGTGCCTCCCGACGGCCGGATCCACAAACTGGTTTCTGGCGTTTCGTTATATGGCGAAACACCACGTCTGGAGGGTCGGCAGCGAGGGTGGAGAGATAGAAGGGGGCGGTTTTGTTACTCTACCGTATTGCGACATTGTGTACACGATTGTGCAGCTGCGCGCGAGGGAAAGAGAGACAGGCAGAGAGCGGCATGCAACCTGAATGCACCAATGGTGAGGGAGGGTGGCGGAGGAGAGAGCCAGGACTCTGAAGAGGTTGCGCGAATAGGCCCCCGTCGGTGGCAGGGGTAGCTATAAAATACAATTTCAGGGGTGTCGGTTTAATACCACGCATACCGCGCAAATATTTCATCTATTATCTACATTTCGTAGATACGTAGGCATTCGCCGGGTGGCTCGGCGGAGCTGTAACCGGGGGGTGGGCGCGGAGTAAATGGCCGGGGAGGTGTACAGCGAGGCTGCGAATATTCCTCCGTACTAGAGGACTCCGTCCCACTCGCTTACTTCCTCGTTGTTCGGGTTACTACACCGGCAACGTCGAAACATCCCTTTCGCGCGCGTGTACAACCGCGTAAATCAGTGCCTTTTTAATTCACAGGTCGGTTTCTCAAACGCGAAAACTGACGACGATAATTACAAAGTAAAACAAAGATACCAAAAGCAGGATTTTTCCTAAGACGGACATTGAAAACATTGCATTGATGCTAATTACATGTGTTCATTAGCCTCCTAATTGACGCGTAAATAGAGAATGTTTCGCGGAGCTACGAAGAAATTTCGTGCACGTCTAAAAGACTCTGTTAATATCATTTTTGCAGGAAAAATTTATTTTTAATAAACGTTACATATTCATGCATGAGAAATAGACTGGTCAATTAAAAATTATCTCTCCTCTTTTGCTTCAGCACAATTTTAAAACAATTTACATTTATTCTTGCCAAATATTCCAGGCACGATTAAATATATCACAGGGCGTGACGAATATGTGTGAATACTCGCAAATTCATTTATCAAGTGGAAATTATTGTTTTATAAAATTCAAAATAATGAACATAACCCGTCGAATAATTCGCCCAGCGCAGATTTGATGCAACAATTTGAAGAACGCAGTTGTAATAAAAATTAGTAATTATGATATATAATTGACTCGGGCTTACGAAAATCATGTGCTAATAAACGATACGTTCCGAATACGCCTCGAAAATATTCGATGACGCTTTTCATCATGCCTTTCCAACCCATCTGCGCCGTTCGTAATCACCGTTAATTACTTCATACGCATTATTGATCAAGGTTTAAAAACGCATTATTCTCGAAATCAATTCGACAGAGACATCACTGACGTTATTATTAATGATACCGATGAAATCAATTTCAAATTGCAATGTGCATTGTGGCAAATAAATGAAAAGGTCTTTACTTTCTCGCGATTGCATTGTCGTTAACTTACATCTGAGCTGTTCAAAATATTTTTTGCTTATTAATATACATGCGTTACTTAATACATATTATATCCATCGCGAATAAACCTCATTTTGCCGCTTCATTTAATTCGTCTTCATAAAATTGTTGAGAATATCTTTAAATTCTTCAGAATGCCACAATCGTGATAGCTCGACAGTGATCAACGTCTCGATATTATCGCGTTAAATAAAAAAAATGTCGTTCCACAGCAGTTTTATTCATTGGCAACCTGCACGCGAGCAGTTCTGCGCAAAAACATATTTAGCTGATGAAAAGCTTGAGTTAAATAAATTTCACGACGGCATAGGCGAACTATTGTGGACCTCTGTATATGCAACGTGCCTGTCTCGGCACGTACACGACAATGGAATACTTAGATCCCGTTGTAGCTCCTCCTCCCCGCGCGCCATTTTCCATTGTCTTATGATTTATGTTCCCTGGTCGCGGTGTCAACAGGGTATTGATTAAAATACACACATAGCCCGTGCTCGGGCGCGCATACAGATTTATGCACACACCAGCCGGCCGGAGTATGTGACATCGCCGTACCTTGTAAATCGACCCCCGTATCCCCCCCCTTTCCCCATTACGGACTCGCCGGAGCGTTGATCGTGTTAACCGTGTAAAAAGCCCCAGGCACGCTTCCAGGTCGAATCGTTTAGCCGAAGAGACACCGAACGCCCTTATACGGGCCCACGATTGAAGGAGGTGATACGGAGGGCGGTATCTGAAATCCTACCGGGAGAAGCACACCGAGTGCGCACCGATGGTCCTTCTCTCTGCCGGCGTACGATCCACCCCCCTCGCGCTCGAGAATACTTGGCTGTAAAGTTTATTTTCTTCTTCGTCGAGCAATGCAACCAGCCGTGGTATTCGCAGAATTATGCCACGTAAGTTGAATGAGGAACGAGGCGCTTTCTTGCCCCCGTTCTCGACGGCGCGGCGCGCTCGCGACGGCGGATGCGCCGATGCAAATCGCGGGAGAGGAAGTTCGTTGCGCCGATGGAATCTGCGGAAGAGGAGAAAGGCAGACTGGAGAAAAGAGAGTGCGAAGGGGAGGGAGTTATATTTCGATTTTACGTCGGGCGCAATTTGCGTCCGTAAGTCGCGCGGCACACGATGCATCAAAACGGCGGATCGCGCTCGCGCCGTTCTTGACGCAGCCGCGCTATAATCCATTATGCGCGCCATCCATTTAATTTTAATATCGTAACGAGGCTCTGACGGGCGTTAATTCGCCGAGACAAGTTATGAAAAATCGCGGACGGATCATGATAATATAAACGCGCCGGTGCCTATAGCGACTCAATTCACGCTCGGGTGTTAGCGCGCATTATCGGCGCTTTGACAAAGCTACAATTTTCTTCCGCTTCGATATTTAGCATAGTTGAGTAAACCGTAATTTGCGTGATATTACGCGAATGTCGCATTGTCTATACATACAACGGCATGAAAGCGATAAAATCAAATTGATGCAAAAATCGTTATAGCAGAATTATGATGTTAAACATTTTGAAAAGACGTACAATAATAAATAAATATATATATATAATGACGTTATATTAAGTAATTCACGGTTGTGACAGAATCTCCTCATGAGATGTCAAATAAATATTTAACGATGTCACACGCAATTTATTATTTTTAATATTATGAATTATAATTACTCGAAAAAAAAACAAAGCGACGAAGCTCAACGATTATCTCTTTTTTAAGAGAAATATACTAATTACTCTATAGTAATTAGAAAGCTGGAAATTTATTAACTAGTTGTCTAGTAGCATTGTTTCGCTTACTTCGATGCGCGGGAAAGCATTACTGTAAGTAATTTACACTGTCGGTTCGCATTTTCTTCATTACTCTTGCTCTCCGCTAAAACGCTTTCTCATTATTCATACTCACGCTGCTTCCTTTACTTTTTGTCATTCTGAATGGAACGTTTTTATAATCCTCGTATTACGATACAAACGATCCTCGCAATAATTATTTATATATATATATATATATATATATATATATATATATATATATATATATATATACGATGTGATAAAAGGATGACTGTTATCATTCTTGGAAAAATTATCGTGTTCATTTACAAATTAAACACACAGAGTCCTTGGACATACACATCTATATTTTAGAAAGATAAGAAGGTTATTAACTGTGTTTAGAAACGACTCCGGAAAGCTAACATCCATTACTTATCCAACCGGATATGACAACTCATCGTTCTTATAAATTCCAACTTAAGATTGGAGAGAAAAGGATGCTTTTCACTCTATCCGACTGCGACATAGATGCTGGCGCAAATACTTGGTTGGTCGAGGAAGTGACTCGTTATCTTAAGAGAGTCATTTCGTCCCCCTTGTCTTTTTCCTGCCCGTAGAGGCCCCGCTCTCGACTTTTCACTCTCGACTCGAGTGCCATCCGCTACAGCCGTCGCTGCCGCCGCCCCTCTAAGCTTCATCCAGGTATCACAAACACTCTTCTCTCCTCCTGACGGCGTTTTATTTATTATCCGTGGTTATTATCCTACGGACCGCAGCATCCGACACAACTTTCCCTTCGAAGCTCGTTGCGAGTATCCGATGCGTGAAGCGAATATTCATCGCGATGCGAAACTGCATACTTGATCCCTGCCTACGCCACATTTTTCGCAGACTAATGTTTAAACAGAAGCTCACTGATTGCAATTGCCTTTAGAATTCTTAGGCGACTTTGGACAAACCGAGAATTTCGATTTTAAAAAAATGTGTTTAATTCAAAGAAACTTTCTGAATATTTAGTGAACATGTATAATGATAAATAACAAGCACTATATAAAGCTTTTCTATAAAATGGTCAGAGAAATATTTTTTCTTCTTTAAAATATTTTGTTTGAAATATTGAAAAATTTCCATCTTGGTCTGTACGAGATAATCAGATCTCATTATTTCTCCAAGTTTCATCTCTTACATGCAGCGCCATACATTCTCTTCGACGTCGACTCGATTTCAATGACGCATTTAGTTGGGGTAGGAAATTAGTATTGAGCTGCTGCACAGCTTGCTCAGAATTCACGTTCCGGCGACACAATACGGCGTAGTTACATCGTCTGTCGTTACATCGCGTCGACGTATATCACAAAAAGCATCAATGGCAGAGCGATCACAAATAAATAATTATTATACATCGCTTGATTCATCTCGACATCAATAATTAGCTGCATTCATATTGAAGGAACCAGAATGTCGATGCAATTTATAAATGTGCGGGTGCATTAAATTTCACTTTTACTTTCAAAGTCAGCTTTTCTAGAGTAAAATTACGAGAGTTTCGATTGCCAATTATAATTCATTTCACAAGTATTTGATTGTTTAAGGAAATAATGGAGCGGTGTTTAAACACGACACGTGCGATTTACTTTTGTAAATAGTTGTTCGCCAATGATGAAGCTATTTACTCGGCCCGGAAATACGACAACGATACTATTATTAGTTATTTGCTCGTATAATTAATAATAAAATATCAAAAATTAGGCTTCGATGTTGTTCAGTATCATCAAGATATATCGCGCAACAGGGAAGGAATCACAGCTACATGGACATTACGCGCACACAAAAGGAAACTATCACGGGCGTCCAGTGGAACCTCGGGGTTGCAGGGTTAAAAGGAAAAAAGTTATCACGTCGTTGAACGAGATATAAGCGAGCGTGATATCACGTAATAGAGAGTCAAGGATGACAACAGAATTTCCAACTTGATTTAGGAAAAGCGTTTTACGCTTTTCTCCGCGACGTATTGTACTTACCCCGATGTATAACCTTGCTGAACACGCTGGTGATGATCTGCAGCTCGGAATTTAACTTCTCGCCGAGCTGAAACAGAAAACAGCTTTCTTCGTGTACCCAGCTAAACGACAGTGACACCTTATACCACACATAATATCATCATCACCATCACCACTGCCGCCGTATACAGCGGTGTGTCCTTCGCCACCCCCCCCCCTATCCCGCGCCATTCTCTCCGCTCTGATACGTTTTCCATCGATTTCCCATGAAAAGGGGTTGCTCGGTCGGTGCTAAGTGCACCGCATAAAGAGGTGAAGGCAAAGAGTCGTTTCGAAAGTTCTACACTGGGCGCCATTAAAGGTAACCGTAAAACCCCTGACTAAACCGACCGTGAACTTTAAAGTAACGATAAATAATAAAAGTTGATCTGCGCAGCGCGTGGATCCGCCGTCGATCAAAAGTTTCGTCGTTTCCCTATCCGTGACGCGAAATTATTATCGCCGCCTCCTATTTCGTCTCTGTATTCTGTGGAGGTAAACAAGAGAGATAAGAAGATGGGTAAAACGAAGTGAGATACGATCGGGGATGAAATGCTTGCGCGGCAGAGATATTTCTCTTTATAATAGACATACTCATACGTATCCAGATTTATGGATAATCATTAATTAAAACTATACTGATGTTATCGCATGAAAGAACAGGAGAGCTACTGTGAACAAATAATAAAGGAATAATGTCTTCATTAACCTTTGAGGACATCGATTATAGCTTAAGAAAAAAATTGTAAGTATAAAATGTATTAAAAATGTATTATATGATATTTTTTATCGCAATATTGAGTAAAATGTACTTTATGATAATTAAATTAACATTAAAATCTTTTAATATCATAGATAGCTTTAAATGTTTTAAGAACAAGTCAACGTTCGTTTCATATCTCGCAGATGTTTCAGTTAAGCTTTTATTTTATGATACAAGAATTATCAGTTAAATATATATAATACTATTGAATTTATTAGAAACTATGTATAAGTTATGTAAAGAGATGATGACTGTTTTACCTCTTAATCCAGACACTTGAGAATTACATAGGACGTAATCGAGATTCAGTTGCGAGACAGGTAAGCGGACGCCGACGGTTTAATCTCCGTTTAAATTTCTTGTAATAAAGGGACCCTAATCTTAATTATGAGCTAAGAGAATTAATCTCAATGACGGCCGTCCTTAAACGTTCTTAATCTCGTCGTTCTAGAATAAACTTAACTGGGAAAATTGGCGGTAATCACACGATTTCTTCACATTCATTTAATCGAAAGGAAGGTATTTCTTATCAATGCAAATGCGATGGAACTCTAAAACACACACTAATATTATCCATGTGTACATTTCACGAACATTTATTTTCAGCAAAATTTTCAACAAAAATTTAAATCTGAAAAATATTCATTAAAAGTAAGAGCAAAGCATATTTCTCTCTCTCTCTTTCTCTCTCTGTAGCGAAAATTATTGACGTAATGTATGTTTTCCCAATTTTATTCCCTGTTTAAATTAATTGCGGTTTCCTAAAAATTATTCCCCGTTCAAATTAATTGCGGTTTCCTAAAAATTATTATATTTATTTTACTTATTAATTCACTGTTTATAACCTCCCAATGTTCAGTGTGCAAAATACTGTGAAATCAACTGCATTAAATCCCAGATTTTGGTACAACCAAAATCTATCTAGTTAAATCCGGTCTACAGTTGTGGCTTACGCCGTCAGCATGTTGTTACTTGTTTGGCAAATCAACTGTACACTAATTTGTAATTGTAGCTTCGTAATTTCCGCAGTTGGGCAATAAACAAGCTCCAACGTCCTGTCCTGAGATTGTATCGATCGCGCGACGAGGGTCCGGTCCTTCTGGTCATCTCTCTTCTAACCGTGCTACGCGATGATCGTTGATAAAGAGTATTAAACCAGTGCAGGGAACAGTCAGTGCGTCGTATTATGTAGTCCACCCGATAGAGGTGGGGAATTAGCAAGCCCGATTCATTCGTCCTCTCTCTCTCTCTCTCCACCTCTCACAGCAACACAGGATCCTTCATGTCGACCAAATTTCTCCTTCAGTTTGATAGCGCGGAATTCCCGTCTTTTGTCATTAAATCAGGACTACTGACTGGCAATCGCGCTAAATTGATGCGTGGCGTAATTATGGGCTAGCAATTTCCTCGCAGTAGTTAAAGTGATAAACACCGGCCATGCGCTAATCATTCGGATGTAATTATTGATAAAGGATATTTGTCTATCGAAGAAAGACGAATACCCTTCTCACATTCTTAATTATAATTACAATTAATTACAGTTTATCGAGCCTTTTACTTTCAAAAAGGACGAAAATATGTAAATTAACTGCTTCACATGCAAATTTTGCTCTTTTAATATCACGAATATACGTGTTTGTACGTAATTTACTTTTCCGATGAATTACAGGCAATACGTGAAAATTAAGTCGCTGAAATCGCGTGTTGCGAATAAACTTTTTCGACCACGCTCGAGCGGGGTTCCGAAACTTCTTTTTTCTCCAGTAGCTTTCTCGTGTAATGCTTATACCTCACAAGTTTTAAGTCGTTGGTCGTGATTTTCTCGTCCCTCTCCAAGGAACTTTCGATTCCGTTTAGTCGCCATAGTTTCTCCCTGACCTCTTCGCATTCCACGAAGCAATTGTCTTATACGTCACCACGGTCGCAAGGTCAGATGTAAATAGCACATAACGAATTGTCGCATAATTGCGCAAATTATAAAAATTGCAATGAATTTAAACTGCACCTATTATAATGAATCGTTTGTTGTTGTTATTTAGGATAACATACTGTTTGAGTTTTAGATTTAAGTTGCATTTCAAGAAAAAATGTATATAAATTCACACAAAACATACTATTAGGTACAAAAGATCCAACCGTATGTACATATAGACACATTTCTACTTAGTTGATTGATTGCCATAAGGATCATGATTCACTCTCAATATGATTTAGAATAACAGCGCGGAGTCTTATGTATTGACGCTTCGAAAGTTTCCAGTGCTCCACGTGAAAACGTCGGAGTTCGTTTAGGTCCGAGATCGCAGAAATACCGATGGTATCATGAGGCACCGACTCATTTGGATCTCATCCCTCAGACACCCCAGGGTATAATCCGTTTGAATTACAGTCGTCAACCCCGTTGCCTCCAGACACGCCTTTACGATCTGTTCGTCGGGAGATCGAGCACCTGTTAAAGGTTTCCAGGAAGGATGACGCCGCATTGGGATTATTCAAAACGCTGACCTTTTCGCACGTGCAGCCGCCGCTACATTTGCCCGGGTTATTTTGCTCTCATTGGAATTTATGATTTCGTAGGAAAAATATATTTCGTGGTCACCCGGTGTCCTCTGTTTATGCGGATTTTAATTTATGAGTTATTTAACTCCCTCTCATTCGTCATCATATCTGAAGCACGGCTGTTATAACGTTTAATTCAAGATTAATCCATACTGCAATTATAACCAAAATGAAATCACTTTGATTGAGCAATTTCAATTAAAATTTTTTTATTTTTCTCCTAGTATTTTCCTCCCAGTGGAATAATAATCCACTGGGGGAGAGGGGGGGATATATAGCAACCGAAAAATCTTTTGCATTATCTCTGCGGGAGCTGAATCATGAATATTTATACTTATCTGTCATATTAATCAGCAGACGGGCTGGCAAGCAACGAGAGCTAATGTAAAAGCGCACGTAGAGGCGCGGCTGTAAATTCTAGCGGAAAAAGCGCTATTATGTTCGGTATTATCGCGTCGACGAACCCTTTTCATCGTCTTACGGCCATCGTCGTCGTCTTAAAGCGCGCTCGTAAACATCCTCTTAAAAATATTCAGAAGTTGCTGTCGTTTGTCGACGGCTGCAAGCGGAGTCAAAGTGCGTCGTTATGACGCATAGTCGCTGCTCTCCTTCTTTCCTCTCTTTACCTCTCTCTTTCTCTTTTTCTCTTATTTCACCGTCTTCGTTACACTGCGTAACCGCGGTTTCGAAGGCTAAGTTGCTAAAGAGGGCGGAAAACGGACGGGGAAAAGAGCGCTCGCTGAAAGAGGGTACGAGTGAGTGGCGCAGAAGACAGAAGGTCGTCGCTGAAAGTTTCAAAGTTATTCCGGAGGTAAATACAGTTCAGGTCGGCAGTAGTTATTGCATGTTTTATATTCGCGCCCTTTACAGAGGATAGGGTAGAAGGAAGAGAAATGCATCACGTGACGATAATCTCTTTCATTTTAGATTATTATACGTGAAAATTATTCCGCTTTCCACCGGCAGAAAATGTGGGAACGAGATCGCTCGCGTTTCTCTATTTCTGTTTGAATAACATAGCTGAAAACTCGTCAGTCCACTCGCCATTTTTATTACAAATGAAAAATATATACATGTATTTAAAAATATATACGTATATACATGTATTTAATAAACACGTAGTTTCGTGTCTAATTTTATTCGACGGTATAACATTTCATAAAAGTTTAATGTTGAAAAAAATTTTAGTTCTCTTGAAATTTCTATCTTTGCAAAGTTTTTTTTCCTCGCAATTTATTTTCGAGGTATAAATGTATTTGAATTAATCTGGAGAGATTTCGTCCATTTTCAATTTCGCGACAATGCAAGTAGGCAATTTAAATATTAGATTAAAGTAAATTTGTTATGCATTAATTATGTTATTTGTCCAAACGCTGTAATAAACGAACTAATGGGATGGATCAGCAAAAAATAGAGAAGGAAGAGATGTGGCATAATTCTATTCAGAGTTGCAAAATCAGTTTATAGTTGATCTGGAAGAAACTGTTGAGAGAGTGGTTGTCCATGCGAAATAATTGCTCCACGATAATAATTCCGTTATTCGAAAAGGAAAGTATGAGCGGGAAACGGTTCGTTATTTTCCGTTTGATATTAAAATCGCATTCGTTTTAATCGATACTATCCGATTTATTCTTTACGCACAAATACATTTCGTATAATACTCGATACTGTTGTTATGTAAAGAAAAAAATATAATAGTAAATTCATTTATTGTAAAAAGTACAATAATGCATAATGAAACGCGATACAAATTGTAACATAATATCGTAAATGTAATTTATATTACACTGAAAATTGTACTGCAGATATCTACATGTATATTATATACATATACATAAATGTCTATAATAAACAATAATTTCAAATCACATTACATGATACATATACAATATATAGACTATTTTATAACTGTACATTAATAATTTCGTCATTAATTATTATAACATATTAACTCGTAATTCTAAAACAATTAGCTGTTAGACATATGTACAAGGTAGATAAAAGAATTATTAAAGATAAAAAGAAAAATTTCGTTTTAGCATTTAAGGTTTATAATTTTAAAAGCGATGAGCTCTTTTGTGAGTAGAATTCTATCGAGCAAAATTGTGGTAAAATTATAATTTCCAATTTGTTGATTTGCGTGTTCTCATCTAGCGCGTGCAACTATTGCGATTATCTATTTTATAAAGAAATGATCTCGGTCAGAAGTACGATTTATAATGAGAAAAATGAGAAGAAATGGATCGACGAGATGAAAAAAAGACGTAAGAGGAAGAAACGAACAAGGGATAAAAAAGAGCTTTAGCCGGCCAGAAGGTTCCTCTCAAAACTTTCGAATTTATTCCTGTGTTAAACGCCGCGCGTCTTGGAAAACTTACCGCGTGTTTGCGCGCATCCTTCAACCGAAATGATTATGCTATAATAATGATATTATTAGTTGGAAATGTAAGGGCTGTGGTTTGCTGCTTGAAAAAATAACGGTTAATGTTCGCCCTCGTCATGATGTAATTAATACCCGTTGGGGAAACTTCACTGGTCTACCTTTGCACACGCGCGCGCGTACTCTTATACGCGAATTTCTCTAAAGTTGTTTTATTCGTGTCGAAAACATTTGTTACCTCCTTTCAACATGTTATTCTCGAAATTTTATAAAACTTTTTATAAAACTCGAACCAAATTACTTTTCTAGCAATTCATCGAGATGTATAATTCCAACAAAAATTTCCGCAGAAGAATTAGCGAGTTTAAGTGAATCAACATAATCGAACATTCGTCATTTATTCCTTGCAAGAGAAGCGTTATTAGCGAGGCTACATAGCGCCTGTCACGTGCTAACTACCGTAATCTCTGATACGCCGAATGCATTTGTAAGGGGAAGCTAAGTGCGGTCCGAAGTCGAGAAAGTTAGCATCACGATATGCGCTTCTGTGAAACGGCTTCGCCCCATAACACGATGGCTTGACAAGAGTCGGGGGATGGGAAGCAGCGAAGGTGTTAACAACCAACATAATTATCAATTTACGCGGTTCGTTCGTCTAACTAAACGTAGGATTTACTTAGAAACCGATAGATCATGTAAGTGAATTTGAGTATGTACTTTTTAGTAGTTTACGTTGTTATGTATGAGATGATGATTAATTGATTGCTGCATACATAAAGTTGTCTCTCATCGATCATTGTCTGCTTTATTGCAATTAAATAATTAAAAACTGAACTCGATGTATGTTGAACGGATTTCTTATAAATTTAGCACAAGATTAAAAAAAAATATATATATATATAGTTACTTAATAAAAAATATTAATATATTAATATAAAAATATTAATATATTAAAAAATATTAATTTTTAAACCTACTTTAAAATTTCAAATATCTTCTTTAATCTCAAACTTTTATAACTTCCAAAATCTTAATATTAAAATTATGATTCACATTTTGTTTATTCTTCGAGAACTATACATGTTTTATATTTTACTGAATGCAACAAAGTTCATGTCTGCGCGATTTAATTTTTATTAATGATGTATAAAAATTAAATGACTGTAAAAATTCATAGCATGGAAGTTATACGCGCGAAAACTTGTACGGACTTAAACAATTTGAAAAATGAACGAAACTTTCGTCGGGTGGATGGAAAACTCACCTGCACCATTAACGAGATGGCCACCAGCCCCTGACTTTTATGCTGTGCCTCGCTCATGTTGTGATACAATTCGGCGTTAAAGCCATAGATTTGTATCTGCAACAGAAAACCACAAAGAAATTACTTCCCGGTGGAATCGTGCCGCGGGCATAATCGTATCTCCCGCAACGCGATCACGCCGACAAATTCCGTCCTCGCACGAACAAATTCTCGAGTTTAGAGTTTAGATTCCAGAACATTTCGTGCCCGACGTCGCCTCGTACCACGTCGTTCCCTTCGTTGCCCCATGTTTCTATCTCCCCTCGAGATCAACTCACTACAATCGTGTCTCTGGTCGACCGCTGCTTTTACTGCAGCTAATTAAACGCTAAACCCTCGACGTATTAATAAATATTCAGAGCTAAATAAACATTAAGTCAATTTTTTAATAAACTCATACAAAATGCAGATAAAAATAAGACGTTAATGACTTTTAGACCGTTATTCGTTAGTTTTCAAAATGCATTCGTATTCCTAAAAATATCCCATTGACTAGTACAGTAATACCATTATTCATGTCCTTTATAAATTGCCTTTATAAATTCTTAGCTTTATATACGTTGGATATTCTTAAAAATTGAAGAAATCGATAAAAAATTTCGCAGAGTATGATCTGCGTGTCCCAAGTGTATTCGGCTCCATCTTTTATGCTCTGAATAAATATTCTGCGAGAATATTTATCGAACACATACCTATTAAATCACATTCTTACACGAGTATATAAATCTTCAGAGGCACCAAAATTTTTAAGCGCATACCATATGTGGATGCACTTTTCCTTTGACATTTTTATGCACCTTCTTACTTCAGAATCTTCGTCTTTAGTAAACAGAAATATTCTCTCGTACTATGCACTTTTTGTAGAAATATTGAACTCTTGTGAGAATAAAGTTTTCTTCAATACCTGATCGTATCTCACTCTTTAACATTTCGCCTTTGCCTTCATATTCTCGTATATATAAAAATAGATCAAATATATATTATTGTTACAATAAAACGCACAAATATTTTTCTTTTGTTGCATTCTACTACATTCGCAAGATTTAATGACAAAGATGTTCTACTCGTTTGCTTTAGAAAGAAACCTGCATGAATAAGTGCACGGTATATGCAGGTAAGTCGCAAGATGGATCTATTGTCGCGTGCACACAGGAAAGCAGCGTTCAGTTTATAGAGAAATGGAAACCAAGTCGCTCGTAAAATGTATCTTGTTTTTGGGACATACATCTCGTTTCGTGTCTCATTTTCCATGAATGTCACCTGCTATATAAGTTTTGTATGCTGGATAAGGCACGGAAAAGACACCGACGACATGTACGTGTCTTTCTCGCGAAGAAAAGGATTTCGTCACGATCGCTTTTCTTTGCAGTATTTCCTCCCTTCCTCCCTGCCCTGCCTTCCCCTCCTTTCTCTCTCACTCCCTCTTTCTCTTTCTCTCGTAGTTCCCTTTTGTTTCCATCATTCTGTCCTTCCACGTTATATCCATGTATCTATTTCTTTCTGCAGGTAATGCCATTGCCACGACACTTCCGGTTATGCCTAAGGGTATCTGAAATGCCCGCGACGCGCGACGAGTTCTTCCTCAAAGACATCGGAGTATGCTGGTTGCAACGCGACAGATGGGGGGACAAGGATATGAAGGAGGGATACAGGGATAAGAGACCGACGTGAAATACGCGAGAAAGAAAAAGACAGTGCGACGAGAGGAAGCGGGAGGATTGCTGGGAGTGAGTGTAAATCCACTGCGTCTGATCAAAGTACGACTCGTACTACTAGGAAAGATTCTCTCTTTCTTCTCATTTTCGTGAAATTTTCTTCCGTCCCGACTGTTCCCCTTTCTTCAGCATAGCATCCTCTCATCGTTTCTGCCTTTTAGTAGGATATTTTTCTCTTGGTAGCTTCTTCGAAGAAGGAATCTTTCTCTCTCTCTCTCTTTATTTCTCTCTTTTGTCATCACGTAGTTCGAAAAATTTTTCATCTTTCAAATGCGATTCTCTTTCAATTATGGAGATTAGAGACACTAGTGATTTATACTTATTGATACAATATCGACATGACGAGAATAAAAATATGAAAATTATGTTCATCTTAATATGCTGTGAAAATTGAAAAACAAAAATAGATTATAAAATATTATGATCGTGTGTATTTGATAAAATATAAAAATCAACAATTAAGAACATGAATATAAATATTGTGTACAAATATTTATAAACGTGTAATAACATGTATCAGGTACTCAATTCTTCTATAACATAACAAAAATAACTATTTTTATGAAAATGAGAATTAATCACATAAATATTGAATGTCTAATTAACACGCGAAATTTCTATGTATCGATTAATTCAAATTTTGATTTGCCATTTAACTGCCGTTTTAATTTGAACCATGATAAGTATATACCGCTCGTTGTAAATAATAAAAACATACGAACACGAAAGGCCAATGTATATAAAAAACAAGCAACATAGATGACACAATAAAAATAAAAATAAGTTTAATCTCTCATTGCATCTCAAAATACAATGAAACAATCCATCGAAAAATCACTCGAACGTTTCGACCACACGAGTCTTAATACTTAATACTTAATACGTCCCGATACAAATTTTTATCCATCACCTTTTTACTGTTGGACCAACATATTCTCGCTACCCAACGATGAATAATTGTCGCGTTCGATTTTTTTTACCGCTTGACCGTAAAATACTTTATGTTCTAGTGTTAACTTGTAAGATCGACAAATTGCCACTCATTATGTAAACGACGCGCATATTGTATTGTTTTTATTGCTGATGAAGACTCCGTGTGGTCGAAACGTTCGAGTGATTTTTCGATTGATTGTTTCATTGTATTTTGAGATCGTGCAATAAGAGATTAAATTTATTTTTATTTTTATTATATCATCTATGTTTGTTTATCATGCTCGTTTTTTATATACATTGGCCTTTCGTGTTCGTATGTTTTTAATTTGAACCTTTAAAATAAAAAATAAATATAATAATGAAACTCGGGAAGTTCCCTCGACGTAACTTTCCAACAAGAAACTTAAGAAAGAAGAAATTATGTGAATCAGCAAAGCGACTTATTTCGACGTTTGATTGACGGTTTTTACATGCAAACTGGAAGTTTCAATATTTATCGCGAGTAAACAGAAGTGGAAGTTAGGTACGAAAACAGCAGTCTGATGGAGAGTTCAGAGAACATCATTCATTCAAACTTTATGAAATTTAATGTACGAATATATTTCAAAACTATCTACGATTGATTTTAAGAAAAATCAAATATATGCATTTAATTACAATTTTTCCAACATATTTAAACAATAAAATACTTTACTCATACATATCTATTTGCTTTTTAAAGATTTTATTTTGTGAAAACAGCTCAAAACAAAGAAGAATCAATATTTTAATCTCTTTTTCTCAAAGTATTTGATAATAAATTTAAAGACTTGTAATTATAAAATAAGAGTCTGGTTTGCATGTAACATGTATTTTATCAACACCGATAATCGATCTATTTTTAAAATATTATAGCTACACGTAATTTCAAGGATTTTTTCTCAACAGCTTCTTTTCTCCAGGTTACCTTGTACGACTAGTCAATACAGTTCAAGAGAGAAATTATTATTAAGAAGCACTCTTTCTCGACAAATCAGTTTCCGCTTCCAGTGCGCTCATTATATTATTGCTGATACAGACTCTGTGTAGCAACTTTACTCTGAGTATTATAGAACATCTTTCTCATATTAGAAATATCTTTCACATTTTAAGCCCTTTTCTTATCTGACAAATAAAATAATTTATATAGTATAGAAAATTCTGTTTTGTCTCGAAATGTCGAACACAAGCATAACTTAAATACGAATTACCCAGCTTCGAGCTAAAGGCTACGTAAGAATTAAGTAACATTTTAAATTTATTACGCAGATGTGCGCATAATCGTTACGTGCGCATGATAAAATATTCGTTGAAAAAGAAATAAAATAATCCGCGTGACAAAAGATGTTGTTCTACCGACATTTTTTTTATGTTTTTCATGCATGAGTTTTTATTTAGAAATACGGCGTACTTTCCTTTCCTTCTTCCATTATCTCGAGCCGGGATAAAATTCTGCGGTTCTTAGCTACGCGGTGGTCCCGAAATTCGTTGTCACGGGCGAGCAAAATCCTACTTGACGACCGAGCCAAGGCAGTATATAGCCGAGCTTTCTGAAATTTGCTACGCCCTGGAAATTCGGAATTCACCGCGGGTAACCCGCGAAGTGCCGAGCTGGCCCTCTCTTCCTCTGAGCACCTTCACTTCACGTGTACCATCCGATCTCAACGTATCTTCTGCACTCTGCCTCTCATCCTAACCCGATGCCTCCTTCACGACCACCACCTTGTGCTTCACCCACCACTTTGCCCGCCACTAGAGCATAATCACCACCCTCTACTGCGAAGCTGCGACGAACCCGCAAACACAGCCGCGCATTCGGTAAACGCATTATCTTCTCTTTAAGCGGTCCCGACGACAGTCTCGGTAAAAATTATTTTTACATGCATCTGGAGTTAATCGTCGTCGAGGGACTATTCTCGTCTGACAAAAAATACCGTATGTACCAGCTTCATTAACCCCTTCAATCCCTTCAACTTCATCGTATTTATATATGTGGATATTTTATATACCATCAATACTGAATGCTTTTAAACACATGACATAATAAACATTCATTAAAAAAAAAGTTTCCCGTTATTATGTTTTTAGCACATAATGATTTGTTAATAATGGAGATATTTTTGCGTAGGATTTGTACCGATTTGTAAAATAAAGTTTACAGAATTTAAAAGGCTGATATTCAATGCTAAAAAAAAACCTAAAAAAGGTGTGAAGTTGAAGGGCTGAAGTTAAACGCGAAGTGTCACTTATAATGCCTGCGAGATCCATTTATAAGAGTATATTCTATAATTTAAAGTAATAAATAATGTAACTTGTGAAGATAATTTCTATCATCATATTGCAATCGTGTGCAAAGAGATATTGCCTGACTTTCGATGTATATTATTAAAATAATTTCGAGTGGAGAAGGAAGCAAGTCTCAGTTTTTTTAAGAAGCTGTACAGTTTATAAATAGTATATTGCGACATCAGATTTATTTTACGTTACAATAATTCGATACAATATCATATGTACTGACATAGGTAAGCAGTAATTGCAACTAATTCGACGACACTAGTTAACCTATTGGCCTGGACCTACGAAGCTATCTTGCAGTTGCAATGCAAGCTACCCTACTGGACACACGAAATTGTCTCGTATGCAAACTTTGCCCGGATCTGATTACAAACAGTCCCCAATGCCTTCACTCCTGCAAGCAGCAGTTTCGGTATTAACTACATCGAACGTATAAACTATTTGTATTTTAATATCGC
Source organism: Crematogaster levior (assembly GCA_901521435.1). Classification (NCBI taxonomy): domain Eukaryota; kingdom Metazoa; phylum Arthropoda; class Insecta; order Hymenoptera; family Formicidae; genus Crematogaster; species Crematogaster levior. Next base: position 249,526 of record CABEGB010000713.1, read on the forward strand.
CATTTCTACAGCCGCACGGTTAAAAGTGTTAAAAAAATTCCCCTCTGGTAAATTCGGATCTACGAAAATCACATCACAAGTAGTAAGGAAGTAAACAGATAAATCTATTATTTTCTTAATTGATATGCGCTCTCGTATTCACAGCGTTATTTACGTTCTTTCAACGCTGTGCTTCTACTTTGAAAGCAGATGTGATAACGCCCTGCGAGTCATGACCGATATGAATATTCGATGCACGGTTCATTCGTTGGATGCATCAAGTGTGAAATCAGCGAGTGCAATCGCGAGGGAGTGAAACGTTCTAAACCGAAAAATCTGCACCGGGGGATAAATGGGATTATTTATATAAAATATACTCGCTGAAGTATTATAAAATATCTCTATTAAATTTTAAAAATCGAGTTTCCTCCCTAATCTTAAATTAGAAACACGAAAACTATAATTATAAAATATTAAACATCAAAATCTGTAAATGCATTGCAATCGAAGAATTAAAATAATCCGATTCAAAACAGGATGTTGCTACATGTAGTTGTAATGTATTGTCAATACAATCCGTGTTCGACAAATCAAAGGTTGAAAATGAAGTGGACTTTTGTCGACTCTCAATTTTTCATCCCGATTCTCCGAGTCGTAATTACAATGATAGAAGATTAAAGCTTCATATTGTGTACAATTTAATCCTGCAGTGCAACAAAACATAATAAACGATTAGTCATAAGCAAATAAACCATAACTAATGAAACGGGTAGATTAAAACTGTGTTCCGATAGACTTAATAAGGACAGCACGCCGTGTTGCCGTCATAATTGAAAAATTCAATATTGCTAAATCGAAGAGCAGTGAAATTATATAAAAGCAAGTTAACGAATAGTGAAACGTTTGATATTTTCTCTCTGAAGCTTGATATTTTCCGCTTACATGTTTCTGAAAATCAATTTTTTATTAATGCAGAAGATAAGCGAGTCACCAGAAAATGGATGAAGCATCACACATCATAAATAAAGAGACAGTTTGATAAGTGAATGAATATTAATATTAATAATAATGATAAGCTTAGGAAAATCTATCTATACTCAAACTACGAACAGATTAATTAATAAAAAGTCATGCTCTTTATGTATTTGTTACTTTTTTTGTTGATACTTAATTCCGAGATTAATTCCTACTTGAAAATTTGCTGTATTTCCTGTATATTCGTTAATTGCAATATTTCTGCTTTCAAATAAGAGAATATATCTGATTCCGACCTTCCTAAGTAAAGATATTCCTAAAGTAAGATTTTTATTACGCAACGCAAAATTATCACTATTATTGCAATCTCACGTTGCGTCATTACTCGAGTCTTTTTTTCAGAGATTCGCGAGGACGTCAAGGAATCGAGGATAATTCACGCATTAGGGGGTACGCTTATGGCGTTCTTGCGGCCTATGGGCATGCCATCACGATTTCTGGCACAATGCGCTATTCTACTATGATAGATATACAGCTGTAATGCCGCGCTGCCACCCCTTACCACCGACCCTTCCACCCGCTGGCTCTATATTAACCCACGAGTGTCGGCTGCACAGACACGAACACAGGCACAGCGACGTGACAATACACGCCGGAATACGTGTGCATTAATATGTAGATGCGTGTGTATACGCATATACGTATACACACAGCCGTCGCAGAATTCATACTATTCATATGTAGATACGTCTTGTGTCATTTTGCTTGAAAAACCGCCAAGTACTCCATTACCGTCCAAGCGTTACATCGTTCCACGGGTATCTTGTCCTTATTTTGCATCGGTAGTTAATTGAATGTGGGGGATTATACTTTCAAATTTTTGATAATTACGTTTTAGCGTCGTTAATATGGTTAAGCTCGCGGAACGGCGTGTAAAAAGTCTCTTTACAACGCACGGATTATCGTCTATCTTTGTTTGTCCAGGGCTTTTGACCGCCGCATTTTCACGTCAGCCCGCGTCAATGTGAGGGAGAAAAACGCTTTCTATGATATTCCAATTTCCCATAATTTCAAATAGAATGTGAATAGCACTTATGACAATGGCTGGCGGTCACCGCCGCTTATCGGTGGTTTTCATTTCAATTAAATCAATTACCGCATTTCGAACAGCGGAGATTTTAATAAACAAGGGCAAACAATTTATGTGTGTACTTGCGCGTATGAGTGAAATAAAAAATATTACTGCATCATATGTGCGTATAATAATGCAGTATAAACACAAAATTAATTAATAAGTTTCCGAAGCCACGCGGAGCAACGCCAGGCGTTCGTAACACGTTACATCATTCCGCGATCCAATTAAGTCGGATCAATATCGCGATTATTAATTTATTCGTCGGAATTAGAAAGGTCCGTTCTTGATGTAGGTATAACATTGTCGTTGTAAAATTTTAATCACGTTTCAAGTAGCCGTCGAGATGCGGCATCCCGCCGAGAGCTACGAGCAGGAACGATGGAGAGGTTTATGTGTGAAAAAAAAATCCGAGAGCCACTGCTCCCTCGTCGATCCCCCTAGCGCCAGTGACCTTTTAGCACAAACCGGAAGTAAGGGAGGCGCTCGTGACAACACACAATCGCGACGCGACGAGGGTCGTTCAACTATAAACGACCACTACAATTACGGAAACGCGCGCTAGGGCCTCTCGACTGGTTAAAGCTCTGCACAGAATAATTAAATGAATATACGCGCTACCATTTCGGATTTCCCTTTATCCCACCATACGTTTAGTACACGTTCGTGACCCGCAGCCACATTCCCCTAAAAAGAGTTTCGCTGTAAACTTAATGACGACGCTGAAAAATTAACGGATTGAGCGAATTCCTAAAATTTCTAAAAATCTATTGTTACCGTGAAATATATAAATATAATGCTAAAACAATATGTACAAATGTGGTAAATAATTGGAGATTACTATTTTCTATTGTTTCCGGTGTGTTTAATTACACATGCAGTTATTTGGGTCAACGATCATTATTATGACGATCATTAATTAATTATTTAATAGCAATAGAATAATATTTAATAAAATTTTGTCATCTTTGCGGGATTCATTTGCGCGATGAAATGCACCGATAGCGACGGGTGGCTTTAAGGTATTAGCGTCCTTCCAGACAATTCCGAACGGCCACGTTCCACGAGCTGGACGCCATGCAGAAATTAAACCAATTATGCCTGTCAATTTGTGTACGCTCTGGTGGCATAATCATAGCACTCGAATCCCGTGCCACGTTGTTTGACCATTAGTGGGTATACCGGCTGTCAGAGCGCCGTTCCTATCAAAAGGACCCTCGGTATCCTACGTCGCATTTGCACTGCCGCCGTTCTGTTTCGGTTTGGATGCTAAAATTAATCGGTCGATTAAATTTATGCTTAAATTGAAACCACGGAAAATAATGAAATTGTGAAACGTGTCCTAAAAAAGAGAGGAAAAGAGGGATAAAGAGAAAAAATATCGTAAAAATCACGACATTTAGATTTCTTTTGCTAACTAGATTTTTTTATAATTTATTAGAGAAGATGTCACTTTTGGTTAGATTGACTCTTAGTAATAATAATACTTCTGTGTAAATTTTGTATACTTTTTCAAACTTAGTAAGCTACGGGTCAATTGTTTGCCGGTCTTAATTATTAAAAATTAATAGACGACAAAATCTCTTAACATTTCTTTAAAAAACGAAATACTTATAAGAAATAACGAAGATAACATTTTATCATTTATGTATAAATAAATATAATTTAATCAATATCTCGGAAACTATTAATTAGTAAATTATCGTGCACAATAAAGTTTCATTTTCTTTATTGAGCAAAACTCAAATTTTACTTTCTATAAAAACCGATGATTACTTGCAAAATTTTCTTTGTTAAGAAATAGCTTTAAAATCATTATATCGAATTTTCCATGTACTTCATGATAAGATTATAACAGAGAAATCCTCAATATACTCGGTTAATAGCTGTCCAAAGCTATAGATATTATTTTTTATATTCACAAATCTATGGATCGTTTGTATTATACGTCATATTCTCTGAGAAAATCTTTTCTGACTCGCTCTCAAAGATGTATTGAGTAAAATCGCGCCGACGTTTCTTACGTGATCGATGGCGGACAATAACACACACAACGTACGGTTCGCCCAATTTGACCGGGTACGGCGGCCATAAATTCGGGAACGGTCTCGACAGGGGCCTGTCTGCCGGTTGGATAGTGGTACTCCCGTGGACATCCGTTTCGCGACGCGAGGGAGGGACCGGAAGACGAACCCCATTCGAGGAGCGCACACTTGAGGCACTCCATCAGCTGCTTCTCGAGTAGGCTTTCGGCATCAAAGCTCGTCCCTCAAACACGCTGGTAATGGGTCAGACTCGCTCGAGTGTCGTGGCTCTTGGAATCCCCTTGTCCTCCCGAGCTAGGGCTTTCAGACCGAGCCTTCCTCCCCAAACCAAAGGTCCTCCGGCCGCTAACCGCCGTACCAAACCGTCCCCGCTCGTGACATGACCGCCGGGCTCTCCCTTCCCTCCCGGGCTTTCAGAGCACACGTATTAATGCAGATTTCATTATGCACGTCGCCGACGCCGTGATCCAGCGAACCTCCCCTTGCCGTCAAGTGTTTACGCGACCAAGATGCCGTCCGCTGCAGCTTGAATTATTCGCGTCCCTTTGACGCCACGAAACTATGCGGAGCCCTTCACCGCCGCTGATTAATCGCCGGGCTTTTTAACGCGCCGTTGCTCGACGCCACTGTTACATTTGAATGCAAATCGTGTAACGTGCTTGCGCGGTGCGCGTTTAGTTGTTAACTCTGCCTGATGGACCATCAGTTAAAAATGTTTATTTTTTTGCGATAGACGAGCTAAGATTAAAAAATAAAAATTGTAATAAGAGAGATATTTACATGGATGTACTCTTGGCCGGAATTATGTCGGTGTATCATGCCAAATAATTATGTAAAATATGTCGATTTTGTGATCACGAAGGACGATGATCAGAGATGGTCAAAATTCGATATTTAATTTTGCAGCTTTGGCTCGTACGTGGTGTGCTTTCAATGAAAGCGATCTCTTTCTAAATTGAGCGAATAACTTTTGTCATCAAATACACAAGCGTCTATTGAACACGGTATTATATGGTACACCTAGCATAATGCGCCGTGTGTACCAGTGCCGAATGTAATTGTGTGCTCTCCCCGCCGGGAGTGAATTAATGATCAATAAACATGTTATGCTCCCTTTATTGACTATATGCAGCGCGATTATCATGTGTTACATTTATCTACCTAACGTTTACACCTTCTGACTGTATCTCCCAGAAATTCAGCATAATTCTGGAATACCTAATAAATGTCTCACTAATTAAAAACATCCTGCAATTGACGTAAAATTGCTTTAAGGAAATCGATGCGTAATAAGAAAAGATTTCCCTCCTCCAAGAGTCCCTCATCCTTCCTTTGTATAAAAATATTAAATACTAAAATATTACATATTAAATAAATAAAATATAATGTAAATAAAATATTAAATATTAAATAAATAAAAAAAGATTAAATACTAAAATAAATCCGCCAGAAGCTTGATGTTTTATTCTTTAACCTAGCAAACCCTTAAGTTAAGATTGATTCAGTAAGCGGAAAAATACACCGGAGATCTGTCCTTCTAGCAGCAACCAAATTAATATTCACATATGCTCTCACATAGTCGGTGTTCTATAGAGAAGCGACCTAAGCTAGATGAGGGGAGTGTTAGACCGTGCGATGGTAGATGACTGGCTTTGATTCACGACGCCATTGAAAGCCCGTTCCTCACTGGGGACATAAGGATATAATAGCCAACCATATTTGACGCTTTTCCTGGTCTTGCGAAACAATACGTTTCGCAACCCTTCTCTCAACACAGCGCACTAAATCACGAAGTTTAATAAATACGAAAAAAGAGAGAAAAAAATACGATTTACACGTGTCCTACTGCGAAACTTTTTCTTTAGCGTGTGATTTGTTGGAAAATCTGATGCTCCGCGCATCAAGATGGAAACTATGTATTCGAGTGCTTCTATGCACATCGAAATAAAAATACACTCCTAAAACTCGGAAACTGCATACCTAAATTCCTCGTGTCTTGAGCAAGGTGGTATTCAACATTCTTCCATTCACGTATCGCGCCCGATATCACACGCACACATCCGGAAGAATATATGAGATCGATATTCTCTGAATTTTCTTCATACATCTTATATATCATGCTTTTGAAACGAATTGGAGAAATAGGTTTTATCTCTAAATAAAGCTTTATCGATGTTATAAAATAACTCAGAAAATCTTAAAAATTATTCCTTCGTAATATTATTTTGCCGATGATAAACAATGTCATGAAATGTTTCTCTAGAAAATATTATCTAATAATATGTTTATGTCGCGATTTCATAAAGATTTATTTTATTATTTACTTTGTTTCGGTTTTATTTATTTCATTTGTAGCTTTTGTAACTAGAAAGGAGCTACTTTTATCAGGATTTCTGTAAATTAAATTCTATATGTGTAATTCTAAATGCGCGTGCTGCATTAAGTGAGAGTATATTTCCAGTTTTAAACAGAACCCATAAATGTAAATAATTCTAAATATATTAGTGATTGTATGATGTTCTCGATTAACTATACATTAATTTCGTTCACGCTAAAGAAACAAAATAAAGAATTGTGATTATAAATTGCTAGATAAAATTCTTGTTTGTCATATGTAAAAACCATACTACTATTAATTTATATCTAAAATTAATGAGATAATTAACATGCTTTAGCACGTAAATGAATGAATAAATGAATTTTAATCGCTCTTCTAAAATCGATGTAATAAGCTGTAAATAAGAGTTTTATTACAACTTAGTGGCTCGATTATTTAATAGTATTTGCAATATTTGAATTAAATTATCATCAATGCTTGTAACTCATTACTGTCTGAGGGGATTTACGACCAGGAAGTTAGTTATTATTGGCATATTGAATTTTACGTACACCGAGTTTTAATAAATGAGAAATCCGTGTTGGTCGTATCATCGATTCGACATCCTACAAATGCATTTAGACTTCTTGATTATCGATTCTCGATAATTACCTCTGGTTGTGCGGATTCATTAATCTGCCCTTTTTAGTCATTAAGAAAAAAGGATGGAGAAGTATTCTTGGACCTGTATTTACGAGAAGTACTAATCGATATTGCATTTCCGCTGATTCAACCGCGCTCGCGCACTTTCGGAAGTTTAATTTTTTAGCAGACTTGGTAATACCGCTCGTGTGGAATCCGTTCGGTTGCGCATCCTGCTGCGAATTTTTCCATTGCAATTTATCTTTCAAAGAATATCGCATTGCTTCTATTTTTTATCTATTTTCTTCATACATCAATTTTTTCACAAAGCAAATTTTAGAAATATGTAAATAAATCTTCTACCTTTGTGACAATTGCCTGGAGAAATTGATAGAATTATATTAGAATATAATATATTGTTGCGGCCGAAGACAAAAGTATAATATACAGCAACAAAGTCATCGTCGACTCCGCTATTCAATTTAAAAGCTTATCACGTCATTGATGACTCATCGCAGCGTTATTTTGTGGATTTAAGAAAATTGGATCGGACAGAAAGGAGGAGAAGGATGTATGGATTGCTTCCGAGAGAAATAAACGGGTCACAGTTAATTGGGCCACCGTCATATTCCGTTTATCGAATGTTTAATTTGTCTCGTTACGATGCCGGCACGTAATTAATTTCAATTAATTATATCATCATTCCGGGTCATCCTCCGCTTTTACGCCAATGATTCTACGTATAGTTCATTCGCGAATAAAATCACGTACGCCAATATGTAGAATTTTACGAGAGAGCCGTGAGTGTCACAGACGCCGACTACATTGCGGTTATAATTAATTGGCAAACTGCAAATTACATGATAATTCAAATTATTTGTCGCTTTGTAAAGCGATTGTTAGGATAATGGCGTGATTAGAATTTCATGATTGTCTGTACCGCGCGTTTGTGGTTGTCATAACCGAAAATTCTGAGATTACGGTAAGTATATCGTTTCACTCGTAGAATAAACTAAGTGAGTAACCGCGCAAACTTACAAATGTGCAGTGTCCCTCAAATCTTAAAACTTTTTCTGCTTTAACAACCCTGTTGTCGCAAAATTTACTTACATTTTTTATGACAATTAAGTATTTTTCTAATATCTTTAATAATATTCTACTAGTATTTTTTATAATTAAATGTTTTTACAAAATAAAAGGCAAAATTTTCATGAACTTTAGCGGTAAAATGTTTAATTTGCAAGACTTGAAAAATGTATTAAGTCGAAAAGTACACGATGGCTCTATTAATTATTTCAATAGATTCGAATATTATTATTGATTTCAGAATCAATTGTTAAGTGAACCATTTTAAAGCATAGCTATTTCGATGTAATGATTACTTGAAACGCTTTCACGTGTCAATTTCAGAATCAATAACTATAGTTCTATAATACTAGTTCTATAATAATATAATAGGTTTCTCTGAAAGAAAAGAGAATTCATTACAATATGGATATTGAGAAGTGCATCGATTTATAATTAACACTGATCTCCAAAACAGATTCCCTTCTTGCAAATAGCATCTATTATCGGTTAAAAAATGCAAGCACTTTTAAACAGACATCGCAAATCTGCGATTCAATTAGCTGGCAATCCGAAAATGGTTTCTCTTTCCCTTATTAGTCTTTTTAATCCTTTCCTCGTAGGATTAACGAAGGGAATGACCTATGCGTTCGGCTTTGCGAGAAATGTAATGAACTCTGAGATTGCTACAAAAAGTCATTCAATTTTATGCTTTATGCCAAATTAAAAAATTTAATATAAAATGTTATTTACAAATTAAAGCATATAACTCTTTTCCTGTTAAAATTAATTAATATAATTAATTTTGCTTTTATTAAAATTTAGATTTTATTTACGATTTTACTAAAGATGAGTGATTGTAAATTCAATATTAATAAGTAATTGTCTAATACAATTAGTCTGTGTAGCCAGAATCTTTCATAATATTTTTTATAATATGTGTATGCTACTCACTTCAGCGGGAAAAGCATAATTATTAATACGATGTTCGGAACCATGACCGTCGTCCATTCCATAGTGAATATATATTTCCTCGAATTGGTAGTGATAGGCGAGCGGGCCACCCGTTATATTGACCCGCATCTTCGCCTCCCTGTCTGCTCTAAATACCAGGAATTGCCCAGTATTATGTAAGTTTCCGGAAATCTGAAAGCAAAATTGAAGTTTGTTAGTACCAATAACAAATCTGGTGAGCAGAATGCAATTAAGTAGATTCATTCAGACAACAATCTAATTGCAACAATAAATTAATACTGAAAATGGTAAGAAAATTTACTGTGTATAAAACTTATTTGTATCCTTCTGAGTAATAATAATAATAATGACGCTAAATGTTCAAATTGTAATAAATATGATCAGAAAAATTAAATCAAAGAAGTAATAAAATTGAATGATATTTAAAGAATAAGAAGTCATTAAATTTATGTGATCACATATCAGGTTACATCCGAATGAATTGATCTTTTTTTATTCGTAAACCATACTTTTGTCGATAGTAATGTAAAGTATTTTCAACACTAATTCGATGCACTTTAGAACGAGATTCGCAAACAATGAGAGATTCGCACGCTTTATCGTAATGAGCTGCATAAGAGCGTGGTTGCAAAGATGTCTACAAGAAAGGGCGGCAACTCGTCGTCCGTGGGATAATTGATTAGGCATTTAATTGGATGGAATAGCAAAACCAGACACGGTGCCATGTCGCACAGGAGCTTGGCAAAGTGCAAGACGAGGCCGGAGAAGTCCATTTTCTTGTACGTCGCCAAGAACCTGAATTATGGCGTCATCAGTTAGAAATAATGAGGTAACCTCGGGGAGAAGCCAGCCGCGGAAGACACGTCGGCAAAAGTCGTCGGGAGATAACTTATTATTTTGCAATAGATTTTTGGCCCCTTCGACTTCCTTTTTGTGCTCCGAACCTTCTCGTCTTTTGCGCACAACGATTCTCTTTCGCCAATCTTACATTAATACAGAATCCTTCTGCAAAGAGATGCAACGTCTTATAAATAAAAGATGAGTCCTACAGAAATTGAAGCCAATATTTCATTTTATGTAAAAATATGTTTTAACACTTTCAGTTTCATTTTTTATAATAAATTTAATAAAATTATTTACGAAAAATTATGATAATTTCGTGTCGCAGTGTGAAAATTACAATCGATGAATAATCTTCTCTAAATTTAATCCCACATTGGTCGTTACTCGCACTTCGGAGACCCTTCATCGCTGTTTCCTCCCGAATTCATTAAGATATGGAAGAGCGGCAGCTCTCCTCACGATGACAGAGAGAAATGAACGCGAACAGGCGGCGCAATGACTTTCCCTCGACGCGTAGAGGAAAGTCAATGGCGCATAACTCATTATTTCGCGATAGATTTCCACCTCTCCGATCGCCAGGAATAATTCGTCCATCCCCTTCGTCTTTTTTGTCCGCCCGAGTTCCTTTTTTCTTGGTACCAGCGTCTCCGAACTTAGATCAATGGAGGCGACTCGGCGAGAGATCGGAAGGAAGACTCACAGCGGAACACGGTAGTTCTGTGCGATCTCGCACAAAAGCCGCCCTTCTTTCGACAAAACTCAAAGTTCGGCCGGGGGTGGATCATCTTCCATCCTTACGCTCCCCATCCTGCCGATTCGATCCGCAAAGTCGCTTCGGTCCGAACAATCGTCATTGCGCATTCTGGCCGGCTGCCGTAGAATCCACTCCCATTTCGTTCCCACAGAAGCAGAATTCACGAGCGATGTTGGGAAATGGCGGTCGGCGAGGGGGTGAGGGGGAGAGAAACGCCGAGATATAAGAAGCGCGTGGCGCCAAATCTTCTTAAAGTTCATCGACTTCGCGACGCGGCGATGTTTCACGATTAATACCGACCCTACCGACGACTTCCTTTTTCGGGTAATGGGAATGCCGGTTGAGAGAAGTCGTGAGAATAATCGAGTTTCGCAGATAGGGATGGGGAGTGCTTAGTTAAGGAGCGCGCCAGACTCCTGATGTAAAGTCTAGTTCTCGCAGAGTGTTTACGAGATTGCCGAAACTCGCTAAATCCGTTTTCCATACCGACTGCAATTCCACGATTACGCTCTAGAAATTCGGAAACTATGAAAAATGGATTTAGTTGTATAACGCGAGCTGGTAGACATATACATATGTGATACCAAACTTTCTCATTGCCATCTTTTTATTCGAGGTCGCAGTAGAAACGGCTAGACTCTGGTCAGACGAAGAGACCGCGTTAAAAAAAGATAGATCCTGATACGAACCGGCAGTTCGTACAGCCAGCAGAAATCAAGTTTTCACGTGAAACAGGAATCAAGGCAGTCAGAGGATTAGAGAAAACGCTACGAAAGACTTCTAAAGGCCGGTTACGGAGTCCAATATTGTTCGGTAATTAACACGAATCGAGCGACCGCCCGGAAATCGCCCCGCACGCGACTCACGTACGTTCTCTCCCTGTACTCGAAATGCCAAAGGCTTTCTCGGCTCGCGTGCCCCTCTTTCGCACAGTTAACCAACAGCTCGCCCTGTTTATAGGATGGTTAACGTCGTTTCATGCGCCGCGACAGTTTCTTACATCGTTCCACGATCGAGTTTATCGAAACGTGCCGCTTCAATTATGGCGAGCCGGCCACAGACACGTCCGGGAATTGGCAATTCCGGCGCGACGTAAGAGAACGCGCTCGTTACAGCTTCGATTATAGCGGGCCCAGGATATACACATACAATTCGCCAGTTTCGCGAGGAAATTGTTCGTGCGAAGAAACGTACTGTGGTATCGACGGACCGTTAGTGGCGGCTTTAGTGTGCGCCAGAGATAGAAGTAGCTCGTAAAGGCCCGATGCCGTTCCGACCGAAATCTACTCGATCACTGTTGCAATAAAATTACGACTGCCGGGGCAAGTAGGGTCGATATACAAAATGGCTCAATCTTATTTTACAAAATCTCTAGATGACTTCCGTTACTTTCTATTTCTTCGTTATAATTAAAATTTATTTATACGTAGCTTCAACTTGAAAAGCATTGCGAGTTGATCTGTACTGTTGTAAAATTAATTACTATTAATTATTAAATATTTGCCATTGATACACGCTTCAAATAATCATAAATCAATTCGCATAAAAATCTAATACTTCATGATTTCGGAATAAAATGTAAAATAAAATATCGATGATCAAATCCCAAAATCCTTTTTACAAGATTACCGAATTGCAGCAGATGGAAAAACGGTGAAAAAATTAGGTTTCACTGAAAACGTGAGTTTCTATAACAAAATTATGGTACCTCTGTCGTAGCTATAGCTGTACTGTAAAACTCTATAGACACTTTCGCGAACAGACTGGCCACACGACTGATTCTGTGTGAAAGAGAGAGGAAAAGGAAGGGAGATGAAACGGCTGGAGCAAGCTCCGCTGAGCCGAAGACGTACGTTCGACTCTCGAGGAGGTGCCGGAGCGCGCGGTTCGTTCTATTGTTTAATTTAAGTGCCAAAGTTTTAACCGGGTTAAACGACGTATAAATTCACGAGTTCCCCTCCCCGGTTTTGCATGACTTCGTCGTACCAACGGCGCTTGGTCGGTCGGTCGGTTGGCGTCAGCTATGAAACGGCCCGAAACCGCGTTTAAATAGCGAGACCAGACGGGACCAGGTGTGACGTCAGTGCGGTTTCCGTCGCACGGAGTTCAATTTCGTCTCACCCCTCCGCGTGCTTCTGACAAATCGAGGGTCGGGCGAGAATCTCACTCTCGCGAGAGACTAAAAGGTTCACATGTTCTCTTTACCAAGGAAAAAAGTTTTTGAAATATATATGTATGTATATGTATATGTATATGTATATGTATATATATGTTTGTGTGTGTACATATCTTTGACTTTAATTTCCACTCACTGTTAATTCAACCTTTTTCCTCCGACCCCTTGATTCCTGCTTGAAATGAAACTTTCAAAAACTTTGCGCCTCGTGTATTTGCCGCCGCGTGTGATTTCTCGGCGGTCTCACACCGCTTGTTTCAATGAAAGAGGCGAGGGTCGGCGCAGCGTCGACGCAGTTAACAGCGTGGCAAGAGGCAGGAGGATACTTGAGAGAACTCTCTTTAGCGCTTCCCATCGCGCGCACACGAAGGGAGGAAGCCGCTTGCTGGAGGGTAGGCAAACAATGAGGAGTCCCGTTCGTGGCTCGTTTCAAAGCGGTGGAATGCATCCGGTGACGATGTAGCTCGCACATCCGTGAAAACGCGGCTACTGACAGCGACGTGGAAAAGATTGACTCTACGATGAGGAAAGTAGCGAAAGGAACAGTGGAAAGGCGAGATCGTAGGGTGAGAAGGAAACGACAAGGACGACGATGAGAACGAGGACGATACAGATACCTCGGCAACGCGTTTAAATCTTTTCACGTGCATTTCCGCGGAAGACACTTTGTGGTCTTCGTCTGTGCTCGGCGAAGTCGAAGAATGCGCACTTTTCCCCCTTTCTCTTTTCTTCCGTGAACAAGAGGAACAGGAAACGAGAAGCGAAATAGATACCTACGACTTCCGCGTATAGGATGGGTGGACAAATAGCTAGTTGCGCTGAATAACGCACAGTATGAACGAGATAAGCCAGAAACGCTGATGAAATAAGCGAAATGCCTAGAACAATGTGAAAACGAAGCCAAGTTGAGAAGTGAGAAAGTTTTCGTCAGTTTGCAAATATCTGTCATCAAATTCGTTTTTCGCAAATGTTATATTAGCCTACAGAGTTGTATCACGCGCAACGGAACATTTTTTATTTATATCTTGTCATTATATATTAGACGACATTTATTGAAACGAAAAAGATACAGGCGCGTACTTCGCACCGAGATGCAACGAAACGCGATAAAAGGAGTCAACATTGAGAGACACCGACGTCGTAATAATATCTTCGTCGTGAGCCAGTTCTGGTCGCTTACATCTGGTACAAAAGAGTTATTGTCACGATCGCACCGTATTTATTGTATCCCTTCGCGGGCAATATCGTCGCACGGGAGTTTTCGGTCAGCGTCTCGCATGGGAAGACGGGCGAAATACGGCGCGGCTCCGTATCCGTCTGTGAAACCTGTATCCAATGCCATATCCGGGAGAAGGCATTGTCACGGTACTCGGGCATTTTTCATGTTCGCTTTTCTGAAGAATAACACCCCGAGACCGCGACCCATGCCAGCGCGGTGCATGTCCTGTGGAAAATGGTGGGAGCATTGAACACGAGGGAGGAAAGAGATGACCATATAACGCTTCGGTGCCGCGATAAAAATATCTCGATGGGAATGTTATGTAGTATACAGATCGCGACAGAATTGGACAGAGCGATACTTGAATTGAAGGTGACGTAAACTGACAGAAATAATCTTAACGAAGAAATTTGCGACAAAATGTAGTCAGATTATTAATTTTGCAAAAATTGCTTGCTATTTTCAAAATATTTTTTTATTCACAAAATATTTATGATTTTGTGAAGCAAAGTGGAAAGCCATTTGAAAAATAACACATATTAAAAAATGGCACACGTTATATTTACGTAAATAATAAAGCGTGATGTTTTAAGCAAGTAATGCACGTTTTAGTTTTTCTCTTTCATCGAATCTCCACAATCGATTCATGTACCGCAACTCTTTTTTATTCTCTCTATAAAATTCGAATTATAGAGTTGTATCTCAAAAGCTAAAGGATATGAATGAGAATATAAATGGAGATGTAAATCGAGCAATGCGCGCGTTACAAGTTCTTCCATTCTACATCGAAAGTTCATACTTCTTCTATATCGAAAGTTCACAGAGACTTTTCGTTCATGCATTTATAAACGACTTTCGACCCCTCGATATATTCCTCAATGCGCTCATACTACATGCATGAGTCACTTGTATATGCAGATAGGCGAAAATTCAAAATAACGAATATGGTTGGAAGAAATGTATTGCCCCTAATAAAAATAACTTATAAAAATAAACCTTTTTCCTTGAACATTATTTTTTTCTAAAATTTTCATGTCCATATATCTTTGTTATTTTTCACTGGAAAATTACTAAAAGTTATTACTAAAAGTTATTACTATCATCGAATCAAGCCGATTCGAATAGCTTCGACGAATAACAGACGAGTGGTATGATGAATAAATGTTTTCTTAATGGAAAATTAACGTTCCCGGAGGCTCTTCGAAGTATCCTCACTGATGGAGCGGAAATCAGCGTTAAATAGGTGGCCTCGTAATTAATGGCTTTATTATCGAATCAACGAACTCGGCCAGTGAAAAATGGACAGCGAGAAAGTAGAGCAGCTCTCTCGCCGGCGAATTTCAAATCCATTACTATCACGCGACAGCTCTCTGGGAATACTTTTACGGTAACCAACCTGATTTTATCCTTGCTTTCGAAAGGTGTTTCAACGCAAATGAATCATTTCCGAATTTTCTAATTTTAATTTGGTTCCAATATTAATAATAACTGAAATATCGGCTTAATCACTTGATGCAATGAAATTTTTACCGCTTATATAATGATTCGACCCAATGGTCAAGTCGATGCGTGTAACTAAGAACTAAAAATAATAATATCGTATTTATATTTGTTTCATGCAATACACTGTGGAAATATATCATATGGTGTAATAATTCTCTTTCATTTCACAAAGTAAGAATTTCGGTAAATATAAAATTTAAGTGTGCATATTACAATGAAAGCTATACAATTATATAAAATGAAAATTGCTGCTATATTTAATGTTAAACAGAATCATATATTTATTCAGTATGTGAATCGAGTTGCATTGTGTAATTATGAAATTTCATTAACATGTGCTGCATTTATTTTTCTAGTTGCGATACCATTTATATTTAATTTTATTCAAGATAATGTGCACCGGGCTTCAAATAATTAAAATAATTATCATGCAGTTATAATTTTATTCTGACTTGTTTTAATTATAAAACGCGGTTCTTTATGTATATATATATATATATATATGTAGGAATTGGAAAACGTAATATATTTCGAAATCATTTGTCGGGTATGTTGATGTTCTGCGCGAGATATGTTTGTTTGTCGAGTGACTCTTGTGTCCTGTTGGGGAATGTGGTGTGCGAGCGCGCGATTTCGGGACCACCGAATCTGCGGGTGTCATTGCCTGATTGGCCCACGTATTTTCGGATGGGCAATATAAATGGCCTTTCACGGTGTCGAAAGAGAGAGCCCGCCGGATTCCGCGAAAGCAACAACGTGTGACTTAGAACACGCGAGCTTAGAACAGAGCAAGTTTGTATTTCTTGTAATAAAGCTAGTTGTAGAAGTTATCAGTATACACGAGATTCGTTCATCATTTCTTTTATAAAATCATAATCCAATACGAAATCCTACAAATTTGGGGGCTCAGCCGGGATTTGAACTGAGATAGACGTAGACGAGTTGCAGTAATTCTGAGCGCGATAACGTTGGCCGGGAGTACGGTGACGCTGAGCGCGATAGCGCTGGCCGTGAGTGCGGAAACGCTGTGACAGAGTGAGACGCAGAGTAGGCGGTAAGGTAACGGGAGACGCTATGAGTCCTACGAAGAACCCTGCCGATTTTACGGTCTTGTCGCTTAAAGAAAAACTAAAGGCTATGGGAGTGAGTACGGCAGGAACAAAAAACGAATTAATAAATCGTCTGATGGAGGCGGATCCGACGGGCAATTGGCTTCATGAGTCAGACGATGTGCAAAATGATCTAACGCACAATGAAGAGCAGGATGCATTGGAGACAGCCGGCGTAAGCGAGATGGAGGGAGCACAGCGAGAGATAGAGATGCTCCGGAGAGAGAGAGGGCTTTTGGAGCGTGAGCTTGCGGTGGCGCGGCGGGAGGCAGAACTTCTTCGGGAGAGGCGAGGAGGGAGAGAGGTTGAGACGGAGCGCATGAGGGCCGGGCAGGTGACGGATCCGACGGAGATGATGGGGATGACGGCGCGGGTCGGCATAACGGCTGTTGCAGAGTTATTGGCACATTTTGACGGGACGAATGATTCCTGGGAGGTGTGGGAGAGGCAGGTGCGTCTACTCGTGACTACTTACAAACTGCAAGACGAAATGACGAAGATATTAATAGGCTCACGACTCAAAGGAAGGGCGGCTGAGTGGTTCCGCTCGAGACCTGAGCATATCGAGATGTCGACAAACGATCTCTTATTGGCAATGAAGAACATGTTTGATCACCGTCCAAATAGAGTAGCGCGAAGGAGAGAATTTGAGGGGCGCATGTGGAGAAAGGGCGAGGCCTTCGGCACGTACATGCACGACAAAATTATCCTGGCGAATAAGGTGCCTGTTGAGGAGAGCGATCTCGTCGATTATATTATCGATGGAATAGCGGATCTGAATCTGCAGAATCAAGCGCGGATTCAGGGATACACGACGACGGCATCTCTGTTGCGAGCGTTCGAGAAGGTGGCCCTACGGCCTGGTGAGGGGAGACCGAGAGACGGTGTCGGCGCTCCGACGGGACGGTCAAGCGGCGACGCGAGGTGTCGCGGGGGATCGAGGGCGCGAGGAGGCGATGGAGGAGAGCAAAACCTGAGGCGATGCTATAACTGCGGAGGGCTGAATCACATTGGTGCAAACTGTCCGACGAGGGAGAGCGGCGTGAAGTGTTTCCGATGCGGTGAGCGCGGGCACGTGGCGGCAAAGTGCGCGGGGAAGGTGAGCGCTAGAGACAGCTGTGCGATAAGCGAAGCTTGCGATAAAAAATATTATAAAGACGTGCATATTAATGATTGTAAAGTTCTTGCGATGATAGATACCGGGAGCGATATGTGTTTGATGCGTGCTGATTGCCATGGTAGACTGAACGTTCCGTTGGTAAAAAATAGAATCTATTTTCGGGGCATAGGTTCGGATAAAAACGAGACATTGGGCGAGTTCGAAGTCGACGTTGGTATTGATAATGACGTATATTCTATGAGAATTCGTGTAGTTTCCGACGGGCTTATGCGGTATGATTTTATTATTGGAAATGATTTTCTGAGAACCGTAGAGATCACGATAAAAAGGGGTGAAATGTTAATTTTAAGACCGAGTCCGGATCCGAAATTGTCTGAATTACCGGAAATATTTCAAATTGATCACGTGTATGAAACAAATAAATTAGATGTTGCACATCTTGACGATAATTACAAAAATGCGTTAGAAAGTATGATTCACAATTATACGCCAAATAAAATGCGCAATGTGGATGTAAAAATGAGACTAATTCTTAAAGACGATGAGCCCGTATATCAGAGAGCGCGGAGATGTTCTGAACAGGAGAAGCAGATAATAAAGAAACAGATAGAAGAATGGATAGGCGACGGTGTTGTGCGACCTTCGTTGTCAGAATATTCGAGTCCCGTGGTCTTAGTGAAAAAAAAGAACGGCGCGTATCGGTTATGCGTTGATTATCGGCGTTTGAATCAGAAAATTGTGAGAGACCGCTATCCCCTCCCACTGATTGACGATCAGCTGGATCGGCTGCAAAGCGCGAAAGTCTTTACCACGTTAGATCTTGAAAACGGATTTTTTCACGTTGAGGTGGACGAGGATAGTCGGAAATACACGGCATTTATTACGCCAGACGGACAATATGAGTTTCTGAAGATGCCGTTCGGTTTGTGTAATTCGCCGGCAGTGTTCCAAAGATTTGTGAACGCGACTTTTCGAGATTTTATTAACGACGGGACAGTGTTAACTTACATGGATGATTTGATTGTGCCATCAAAAAATTACGAAGAAGGCCTAGGAAAATGCGAGCGAATATTTGTTAGGGCAAGTGAATGCGGATTGATGATCAATTGGAATAAGTGCCAATTTTTAAGAACAAAAGTAGAGTTTCTA
>CABEGB010000714.1:0-66077 GCA_901521435.1 Crematogaster levior
CGGACTTCTCGCTCTCTCACCTCTCGCGTTTCTTTCGAACGACATAAACAGCGTGAGCGATCAGCTGTTCCAATGTTCGAATTCGAAACATACCGCCCGCCTTGAAACGTCGTTTCAAAAAAAAAAGAAGATTACCGGCGATGAGGCGGAGTCTAGCGAGAGAGATGCAATTGATGCATACAAATAGCACGAGATGAGAGAGAGAAGAGATAATGAACAAAGTACGTTTAATGACAGAGACGGAACGCCTGTCTTGACATTTTAAATACGAAGTGCAAACACGCGAAGCGCGGTAAGCGGTCGCGAACGCAGGCCCTCGCTAAGTCTTCGAGACGGCGATTAGTACAAAAAAAAAAGAAGAAGAAATTAGTGATGAGATAAAAGAAAAAAGGAAGACGATTAAGAAGGAATAGAGGACGATGAATGGAGGACCTTTAGGGGAGAAATACAAGAGGTGAGGAACAACACTGCTTAATTATCAGAAGCAGTGGAGTCGATCGGGAGGAGACACAATATCCCGATTGGACGGACGTACTCTGAGGCCGCAGTTTTGACTGTGACGACTCGAGTGAGGCCATCAGGCCCGGATACAGTTGGGCGATACGTCCAAGCTCCCATTTGCACAGAGGGAGAAGGGAGTTGCGCAAGAGCACAAGTTTCCCGGCAGAGACGTCAGGTTGTAATTGGCGCCACTTGGTTCTTTGTTGAAGCGTGTTAACGTAGTTATCGGACCACAGCTTCCAAAAACGTTCAGTCATCTGGCGGATCAGTTGCCAGTGTGACAAGCGATTTTCTTTTAGCGCTAGAAGCGATGGTTCAGGAGGCACCGCGAGGGAGGCGCCGATGAGAAAGTGTCCGGGTGTTAAAAACTGGTAGTCGTCAAATGCGTCCGATTGCGGCGCAATCGGACGAGAGTTGAGACAAGTCTCGATCTGACAAAGAAGCATAGTCAGATTTTCGAATGAGAGTGTGTGACTACCGAGAACTCGATTGAGGTGGTGTTTCACACTCTTCACACCGGCTTCCCATAAGCCACCGAAATGCGGAGCCGAAGGCGGAATGAAATGCCAATTAATGTTATCGCTGGCGGTACGATTTAAAAAGGCAGGATCCCGAAGAGCATTTTGGTAGGCGGACGATAATTCACGGTCAGCGCCCACGAATGTTGTTCCGTTGTCGGAATACACAGACTGAGGGAATCCTCGTCGTGAGCAAAATCGATTGAATGCTCGAAGAAACGCATCAGTTGAGTAGTCTCCGACCAACTCAAGGTGGATGACTCGAGTCGCCAAACAGATGAATAGAGCGATGTATGATTTGAACGATTTGATTCCTCGCCCCGCAGACGCTCGAACCTGGATGGGTCCGGCGTAATCCACGCCACAATGAGCAAAACATCTCGGGGGAGGTGACACTCGAACCGATGGAAGAGGTCCCATCAGTTGACTGGGAATGGAAGCTCGTTCTCGAACGCATGAAAGGCATGCATGGATAACGGCCTTGACCAAGTTACGGGCGCGAAGGATCCAAAATTCTTTCTGTAACACGCTGAGGGTCAGCTGAGTCCCCCCGTGCAACGCTTTCTCATGTCGATGTGACACGATCAGTCGCACAACCCAGTGAGGAGCGAGTAAAATGGGGTGTCGTACATCGTACGGTAGCGGAGCGTTGCGAAGGCGCCCTCCCACCCGCAAAATGCCATCGTCATCCACGAAGGGATTTAACGACGCGACGGAACTTTTGGGGGCGATGCGGCGTCCGGTACGCAGCGCGTGAAGTTCTTCGGGGAAGACTTCCAATTGAACGTGTTTATACCAAAATTTCGCGGCGAGGGAACACTCTGCGCCAGAGAGAATTCGAGTGCCTGCTGTAACATCGACGGTGAGATTTGCAATGCGACGACACGCATTGATGAATCGATAGATGTACGCCGTGATGCGAATCAGTTTAGGCCACGATGAAAATCGTGTGGCAAGATCCCATCGTTCCAGCGGAGCGGTAGCATGATGTGTTTGAACCTTCGCTTCACCAGGAGGTTCGGTGAGAAGCGGAGAGGGCTCCGCGGGCCATTCTGAAGATGGCAGACACAGCCACGACGGGCCGTTCCACCACAGGGAGTGCTCAAGCAACTCATCGCCATGGAGACCGCGCGAGGCACAGTCAGCTGGATTGCATGTCGTAGGCACGTGACGCCAAACGGTATCCGGTAAGGCGGATTGGATCTTTGCGACTCGATTTGCTACGAACGTGGTCCATCGCGATGGGTGAGACCGAAGCCATGTTAATACGATGGTCGAGTCCGTCCATTGACGTACTGGACGGAGCGTACAGACGCGGGGAGTGAAGATTTTAGGGGAGGAAGGGGCCATATTGTCTGACGACATTAGTAATGCCATCTAGGTGTAGGGAGCAAGAATATAAAAGAAAATATTGTTTGTGACCACGTTTGTGACATTGTCAAGATTTAGAAGTATTATTTTTCTAATTTTTGTACTGAAAAATAATGAAAAATGCCACTTTGTGTTGCAATCGGCTGCTGCAATAAAAGTTATCGAAAGACTAAAGGTCAAATAAGTGTAGAACAAAATGTTAAAATCACATATCACCGGCAAGTATATATTGCATTCATAACTTACAAAATATGTACTGTTTTTTTATATCAATAAAGTAAGATTTTAAATTAAAAGTTTACTACTTAAACATATTTGTTCCAAACACTAGTTAGTTTTTATGTGGCATTTTATAAAAGAACTTTATTTGTTATTAAATGAAATTGATTTTATATAAAATTAAGTTGTTTTATTTCATTAGATTTCCACAAGATGAAGAAAAAAAATTAACTTGGGTAAAAATTATGGGTCTTTGTAAGGAAAGTTTACCCAAGTCTCCACATTTATACATTTATTTACATTTATTTACATTTATTTACATTCATTACATTTTTCGAAGAACGATTTTGATCGTACCTCTCTGACGCGAACACGATTAAAAGAAGATGCTATTCCAATTGTAAGTATAATTTGACTTTCGTTGTGTTTGTAATTTTCATAACTATAAATGCATATACCATCTTGAATTATATTCTGATTATGGATTTTTCTATAGAATATTGTCTCATTTATTTGTAATATTGATATTTATTATTATAAATTATATTACTCAGTAGTTAGATTTTATTTAACTTTCATATTTCTTGGTTTATACTTTAATATTAATTGTCAGATATATCAATTATTAGATTATTATTATATAGCAATTATGAATTAATAAATATATTATTAAAATCTACATTAAAATAAAACGAAAAAGTTCGCTATGGCTCCTTAGATATAAAATCATAAAATAAAACAAGCCTTTTTTTATATATAATATAAATAAAATTATATATATAAAATTTATCGCGGATATATATATAATTTAATTTTCAAATTTGCGTTACTGAAGAGGGCTCAGTGAGCCGAAACGCGTCTAACGTATGTATAAGTTTATTGCGAATCGTTTTTTTATGCACTGACTGTAATTTACTTGACTAACTGATATATACATATGTTTTTTGGCTCTAAAAAAAGGCTTGTTTTATTTTATGATATTATTAAAATCTATTTTATACATAAAGCCAAATATTTCAGAAGATACAAAAGAAGTTGAAATTCCATCTTTAGTTAATTCAGAATCAGTGGACAATAATGATTTGACTGTAAGTACTTCTCTTGAGCATGAGATTAATTACAATTAACTAACGGTACGCATATGTAACGGTACGCCTTGCCTCGCTGGCTCGGATTTCGCTCGCCGTGGTCAGGGTCGAAGAAGGCGTGAGACTCTGGTTTGTTTAGCACTGATTTTTATTATGAATGATGTTGATGTGTATGTACAGAGTGGTTGAGATGTGGATGATGTTGTACAGCGTGATTGAGCTCTATGTGAGTGTGTGTGTGAGTGTCGCTGGGCGTGTGGTGGGAGGCACTGTGGCCTGTACAGCGGGGTGAGGGTGAGTGTGTGTGTGTGTGTGTGTGTGGGTGTGTATGGTCGCGGCTCGGTGCGGATCTTACTATCTAGCGGTGCGGATCTTACTGTCTAACGGTGCGGATCTTATTGTCTAGCGGTGCGGATCTTACTATCTAACGGTGCGGATCTTACTATCTAACGGTGCGGATCTTACTATCTAGCGGTGCGGATCTTACTATCTAGCGGTGCGGATCTTACTAACTAGCGGTGCGCGGCTATGTACATTGGTGGGCTACCGGAGCCCCGGTTCGTAAGGCGTTGTCCTGGAGCTGCCAGGAGGAAGCCAGGAGTCGGTGGAAGTCGTGTCGGGTGCGCCCAGGACGGCAGTTGCACTCCGGGTGCGCCCGGATTGAGGCACGGGTGCGCCCGTGTCTCCGTGCAGATAGATCGGGTGCTCCCGATCTGGAGGATTCGTAGGTAGAGAGCCAGGTCAAGTCAGGAAGAGGATCGGGACAGGACTGGTGTCTCGGCTTAGAATCGGCGCGCTTATATACCCATCCGGCGTGGGTAACCGGGTGGGGAATCACGCGCGCGGGTCATGCCGCGTAAGGCACGCTAGCGGCGTCGGGCGCGTGATCCCGGCATGCGGTTCGGTCGGAGAAGGGGCTAGTGGCGACTCGCCACACATATTTAAATCAATAACAATATTATATTCACAGATGAGCATTTCAGATGAGCATTTACAGATGAGTATTTCAAAAAGTAATGATGAAAGTGAGACGATTGAAACTTCTTGTAAGGTATGAAATAATTTTCATCTTTAATATTTATGTTAAAATTTGATGGAATATTTTCATTTCTTGTGCACAATGAATAAAATTTTTAATTTTACAATTATAGTTGGTGTCAGAAACAGAAATACAAACACTCAAACATCATATAGAACAAGATATTAATGATAGTGATGATAACAATGAAATTATATTTTTAAAGAAAGGATGTTGTTCAACATTTAATGCTGACACTGATCAAAGATTAAAGGAATCACAAAGAATAAAATTTTTACTCAAAGTATTAGCCAATCAAAAGGCATATTATCAACGGCAGGTGCAAATATTGAAGCAGAAAAACAAGCGTCAAGAAAAACGGATCATCCAATTAAGTACAATGTTAGAAGAATAGATAAGAGAGAGATATACAGGGTGATTCAAAATAACCATATGTCCTTAAAGAGATATATTCCTAAGCGTATTCTAAGACAACTTTTCCTTTGCCAAAAATTTTTCCGGAGCTTAGTTTTCAAAATACAAAGGAAAATAGGTAGCGTATCGTGAGTCGAGTACAAGAGACAAGCAGGGGCGGACCACTCACCGTTACGCGGGTGTTTACGCGAGGCGCCTGCTACAATCAGCTGACGATACATAAATATGCATACACACACACACACACACACACACACGCACACACACACACACCGCACGCAGCTGTTAGACGGAAGTTCATTTTATTGATAGACACACGTACGTACATGTACATTTATTCATGCACTCAAGAATGCGTCAGAGAGAGAGAGAGAGAGAGAGAGGAGGGAGAGGAATGTATCGAAGAAGCTTCAACATGTTTACTTATACATACATACATAAATACCGTACGCAGCTGACAGACGGACGGACAGACAGACAGACACACGTACGTACGCATGTACATTTATTCATGCACTCAAGAATGCGTCAGAGAGAGAGAGAGAGAGAGAGAGAGGGAGAGGAATGTATCGAAGAAGCTTCAACATGTTTACTTACGTATCATTTTGTCTAAACAATTGATTGCTTCCGTGATGAGACAAATTCGTATGGAGTGATTTTATCCTTTTTCTTATTGTTCACGTTTCGAAGCACACAACACATTCACATCTCTGTCACTCACTTCATCGATAAAACGAGGAAATATTTAATGATAACTATTCAGCGCGAAAATTACTCGAAAAAGAAAAACAGGTTTTCGACGAACACACGACACACGACGTGTTTACTCGACGCGGCAAGCAGTCGACTGACTTGATAGGTTATTGTTATCACGACAATCCCGTAACCAATTGAAAGTGGCTGCGTTCAGCAACAGAGCAGATCAGTGAGCGCTTAGTGATTCTTTTATTTAATTGGTTTCTGCACTTAGATCCAACGAAGATCTAAATGCAAGAACCAATCATATTAAAGAATCACTAAGCGCTCACTGGTCTGTTCTGTTTGCTGAACGCAGCCAATGTGAAACGTGAACGTACGATGATTTGAAGCCTCAGAATTAAAAACTGAATTATTGAAAACTGAAAATATTAATTAATATAATTTGATGTATTTTATTTATGTTTGGTTTTTAATAATTTGCGAATTTGGAGAAAATGTTCCTTGAAACGAAATATTTGGTTGCCCTGAAAAGGGCAGATTATTTCATTTTCTTCTTTTTTTATAGCAGATGTTCGAAGTGGCCACCGTCCATTGTGACACAAGCTCTCATGCGTCTCAATAAATTTCTTTGAGTCTTCTCCAGAATATTATTTTCGATGGACCAAATGGCATAATGGAGTTTGTTGTTTAAATCGTCGACGTCTTCGGGAAGCTTTCTGTAGATTATCTCTTTACAATGTCCCCACAGGAAAAAATCCAACGGATTAAGATCCGGAGATCTTGCGGGCCAAGATATTGGGCCATACCGACCCATCCAACGTTCAGGAAATTGCTCGTTCAAGTAATCCGTAACGACTCTGGCGTTGTGTGGTCCAGCACCGTCCTGTTGGAATATGATTTTATTCCTCTCTGCTAATGGCACTTCTTCCAAAAAATCTGCCATATTTTCTGCCAAAAATTCTTTATAAAATGCGCCATTTAATGTATCTGGCAGAATTACTGGACCAAGTATGTTTGTGCCCATTATTCCTGCCCAGACGTTGAGTTTCCATCGAGTTTGAAAATTTCTGTCTCGAGTGACTCGAGGATTCTCATCTCCCCACACGTGCATGTTGTGAGAATTAAAAATTCCTTCTCGTGTGAACAGCGATTCATCGCTGAATATCACACGAGAAGGAAATTCTGGATCTTCTTCTACTCTTCTCAAGAAATTCTCACAAAACGCCTTTCTCCTAGGATAATCTTCTTCTCGTAAATTTTGCACGCGGCAATAATGAAAAGCGTGCAATTTTTCTTCCTTTAAGACTCTCTGTACTGTAGAGTAAGACAGATCATGCTCTCGAGCAATAACCCGAATACTAGTTTCAGGCTCTTGTTCGATTGCACGAAGAATTGTTTCCTCATTTCGTACGTTTCTTGCGTTATGTTGTCTACCGCAGTCTTTTTTGATCTGTTATTACGCTTCCGCTCTCGTATAATCGTTGCGCTGTTCCAAGTATTACGTTAGCCGACGGATGTCTCGCTCGATTTGGATATAATTCTGCATATCGTCTTGCAGCAACGTTATGCTTTCCCTGGCATTATATAAGTATCTTAAGCATGTCGTATTGTGATAAGTAATGTGTCAAATCACCTAGTTCATCGTCCGTTCTATTCTTTACATTCAAGGATTTTCCAATGATTTATGGATCTGTTAATACTATGAATATAATTGCCAATTAGGTCCGTGTTGCCAAAATTTTAGACTCTCTTTTATGGCTAGTCGCATGTCTAAAAATGTTGCCTTTTTTTCCTGCGACACGCGATTCGCGATTTTTTTGAAAAGGCAGGCCACCGGTTTTTGTTCACCATTTGATTGAGTCTGTTTTAAGACCGCTCCTAGGCCTTTAATACTGGCATCTGTGTAAATAAATATTGGTGCTTTTGGATTGAAAATAGCAAGATGGCATACACAAACGAAGAATATTACGACATGCTGATGGCACTTGGCGAATGCCAGGGACAGCATAACGTTGCTGCAAGACGATATGCAGAATTATATCCAAATCGAGCGAGACATCCGTCGGCTAACGTAATACTTGGAGCAGCGCAACGATTATACGAGAGCGGAAGCGTCTTACCAAATAAAAAAGACTGCGGTAGACAACATAACGCAAGAAACGTACGAAATGAGGAAACAATTCTTCGTGCAATCGAACAAGAGCCTGAAACTAGTATTCGGGTTATTGCTCGAGAGCATGATCTGTCTTACTCTACAGTACAGAGAGTCTTAAAGGAAGAAAAATTGCACGCTTTTCATTATTGCCGCGTGCAAAATTTACGAGAAGAAGATTATCCTAGGAGAAAGGCGTTTTGTGAGAATTTCTTGAGAAGAGTAGAAGAAGATCCAGAATTTCCTTCTCGTGTGATATTCAGCGATGAATCGCTGTTCACACGAGAAGGAATTTTTAATTCTCACAACATGCACGTGTGGGGAGATGAGAATCCTCGAGTCACTCGAGACAGAAATTTTCAAACTCGATGGAAACTCAACGTCTGGGCAGGAATAATGGGCACAAACATACTTGGTCCAGTAATTCTGCCAGATACATTAAATGGCGCATTTTATAAAGAATTTTTGGCAGAAAATATGGCAGATTTTTTGGAAGAAGTGCCATTAGCAGAGAGGAATAAAATCATATTCCAACAGGACGGTGCTGGACCACACAACGCCAGAGTCGTTACGGATTACTTGAACGAGCAATTTCCTGAACGTTGGATGGGTCGGTATGGAACAATTATCTTGTTCAGATCCCGCAAGATCTCCGGATCTTAATCGGTTGGATTTTTTCCTGTGGGGACATTGTAAAGAGATAATGTAACGAAAGCTTCCCGAAGACGTATAGGATTTAAACAACAAACTGTTTTATGCCATTTGGTCCATCTATTTCAATTTTGTCATCTGGAGAAGACTCAATGAAATTTTATGAGACGCATGAGAGCTTCTGTAAATCAATGGACGGTGGCCACTTCGAACATTACTATAAAAAAAGAAGAAAATGAAATAATCTGCCCTTTTCAGGGCAACCAAATATTTCACTTTCAAGGAACATTTTCTCCAAATTCGCAAATTATTAAAAACCAAACATAAATAAAATACATCAAATTATATTAATTAATATTTTCATTTTTCAATAATTCAGTTTTTAATTCTGAGGCTTCAAATCATCGTGTTCAATTTAATCAATCATTGTTTTAGTTCAGTTTTAACAGAAAAGAGGAGTGAGCGCTTAGTGATTCTTGAATATGATTGGTTCTTATATTTAGATCTTCGTTGGATTTTAATTGCAGAAACCAATTAAATAAAAGAATCACTAAGCGCTCACTGATCGACTCTGTTGCTGAACGCAGCCACTTTCAATTGGTTACGGGATTGTCGTGATAACAATAACCTAGAAATTCAGTCGACTAAAATTGCCGCGGATTAAATCACGTCGTGTGTCGTGTTTTCGTCGAAAACGTGTTTTTACTTTTTCGAGTAAATTTCAATCGTGCTGAATTTAATCCATCAATAAATATTTCCTTCAGTTTTATCGATGAAGTGAGTGACAGAGATGTGAATGTGTTGTGTGCTTCGAATTGATTTCAATATATTACATATTTAATAGATTTTAATTGCAATAAATTACGTATGTTTTAATAAACTCCAATGCGACTAGGCTGAGGTACATATTTTAATTCATTTAAATAATGAAACTAATTATCTATTTTAATGTACTTCTATTCATTTTAATTTCTATTAATTTTAATAAAATTTAATAGGATATTTTACTATGTTGGTTAATCGATATTAATTGTCATTCTATCAACAAATTCGTATGGAGTGATTTTATCCTTTTTCTTATTGTTCACGTTTCGAAGCACACAACACATTCACATCTCTGTCACTCACTTCATCGATAAAACGAGGAAATATTTAATGATAACTATTCAGCGCGAAAATTACTCGAAAAAGAAAAACAGGTTTTCGACGAACACACGACACACGACGTGTTTACTCGACGCGGCAAGCAGTCGACTGACTTGATAGGTTATTGTTATCACAACAATCCCGTAACCAATTGAAAGTGGCTGCGTTCAGCAACAGAGCAGATCAGTGAGCGCTTAGTGATTCTTTTATTTAATTGGTTTCTGCACTTAGATCCAACGAAGATCTAAATGCAAGAACCAATCATATTAAAGAATCACTAAGCGCTCACTGGTCTGTTCTGTTTGCTGAACGCAGCCAATGTGAAACGTGAACGTACGATGATTTGAAGCCTCAGAATTAAAAACTGAATTATTGAAAACTGAAAATATTAATTAATATAATTTGATGTATTTTATTTATGTTTGGTTTTTAATAATTTGCGAATTTGGAGAAAATGTTCCTTGAAACGAAATATTTGGTTGCCCTGAAAAGGGCAGATTATTTCATTTTCTTCTTTTTTTATAGCAGATGTTCGAAGTGGCCACCGTCCATTGTGACACAAGCTCTCATGCGTCTCAATAAATTTCTTTGAGTCTTCTCCAGAATATTATTTTCGATGGACCAAATGGCATAATGGAGTTTGTTGTTTAAATCGTCGACGTCTTCGGGAAGCTTTCTGTAGATTATCTCTTTACAATGTCCCCACAGGAAAAAATCTAACGGATTAAGATCCGGAGATCTTGCGGGCCAAGATATTGGGCCATACCGACCCATCCAACGTTCAGAAAATTGCTCGTTCAAGTAATCCGTAACGACTCTGGCGTTGTGTGGTCCAGCACCGTCCTGTTGGAATATGATTTTATTCCTCTCTGCTAATGGCACTTCTTCCAAAAAAATCTGCCATATTTTCTGCCAAAAATTCTTTATAAAATGCGCCATTTAATGTATCTGGCAGAATTACTGGACCAAGTATGTTTGTGCCCATTATTCCTGCCCAGACGTTGAGTTTCCATCGAGTTTGAAAATTTCTGTCTCGAGTGACTCGAGGATTCTCATCTCCCCACACGTGCATGTTGTGAGAATTAAAAATTCCTTCTCGTGTGAACAGCGATTCATCGCTGAATATCACACGAGAAGGAAATTCTGGATCTTCTTCTACTCTTCTCAAGAAATTCTCACAAAACGCCTTTCTCCTAGGATAATCTTCTTCTCGTAAATTTTGCACGCGGCAATAATGAAAAGCGTGCAATTTTTCTTCCTTTAAGACTCTCTGTACTGTAGAGTAAGACAGATCATGCTCTCGAGCAATAACCCGAATACTAGTTTCAGGCTCTTGTTCGATTGCACGAAGAATTGTTTCCTCATTTCGTACGTTTCTTGCGTTATGTTGTCTACCGCAGTCTTTTTTATTTGGTAAGACGCTTCCGCTCTCGTATAATCGTTGCGCTGCTCCAAGTATTACGTTAGCCGACGGATGTCTCGCTCGATTTGGATATAATTCTGCATATCGTCTTGCAGCAACGTTATGCTGTCCCTGGCATTCGCCAAGTGCCATCAGCATGTCGTAATATTCTTCGTTTGTGTATGCCATCTTGCTAACGCTTCTAATAATCGAAGGATTATTGAGTGAAGAATCGATCGCTTAATCTTATTTATACGATCCTCGCGGGGGTCCATGTCCCCCACCATGCCCCTTCCGACAAATCGCGGGTCGCGTGTCGCGGGTCGCGAGTCGCGTGACGCGACACGCGACTCGCGATTTGACGGAAGGGGCATGGTGGGGGACATGGACCCCCGCGAGGATCGTATAAATAAGATTAAGCGATCGATTCTTCACTCAATAATCCTTCGATTATTAGAAGCGTTAGCAAGATGGCATACACAAACGAAGAATATTACGACATGCTGATGGCACTTGGCGAATGCCAGGGACAGCATAACGTTGCTGCAAGACGATATGCAGAATTATATCCAAATCGAGCGAGACATCCGTCGGCTAACGTAATACTTGGAGCAGCGCAACGATTATACGAGAGCGGAAGCGTCTTACCAAATAAAAAAGACTGCGGTAGACAACATAACGCAAGAAACGTACGAAATGAGGAAACAATTCTTCGTGCAATCGAACAAGAGCCTGAAACTAGTATTCGGGTTATTGCTCGAGAGCATGATCTGTCTTACTCTACAGTACAGAGAGTCTTAAAGGAAGAAAAATTGCACGCTTTTCATTATTGCCGCGTGCAAAATTTACGAGAAGAAGATTATCCTAGGAGAAAGGCGTTTTGTGAGAATTTCTTGAGAAGAGTAGAAGAAGATCCAGAATTTCCTTCTCGTGTGATATTCAGCGATGAATCGCTGTTCACACGAGAAGGAATTTTTAATTCTCACAACATGCACGTGTGGGGAGATGAGAATCCTCGAGTCACTCGAGACAGAAATTTTCAAACTCGATGGAAACTCAACGTCTGGGCAGGAATAATGGGCACAAACATACTTGGTCCAGTAATTCTGCCAGATACATTAAATGGCGCATTTTATAAAGAATTTTTGGCAGAAAATATGGCAGATTTTTTTGGAAGAAGTGCCATTAGCAGAGAGGAATAAAATCATATTCCAACAGGACGGTGCTGGACCACACAACGCCAGAGTCGTTACGGATTACTTGAACGAGCAATTTTCTGAACGTTGGATGGGTCGGTATGGCCCAATATCTTGGCCCGCAAGATCTCCGGATCTTAATCCGTTAGATTTTTTCCTGTGGGGACATTGTAAAGAGATAATCTACAGAAAGCTTCCCGAAGACGTCGACGATTTAAACAACAAACTCCATTATGCCATTTGGTCCATCGAAAATAATATTCTGGAGAAGACTCAAAGAAATTTATTGAGACGCATGAGAGCTTGTGTCACAATGGACGGTGGCCACTTCGAACATCTGCTATAAAAAAAGAAGAAAATGAAATAATCTGCCCTTTTCAGGGCAACCAAATATTTCGTTTCAAGGAACATTTTCTCCAAATTCGCAAATTATTAAAAACCAAACATAAATAAAATACATCAAATTATATTAATTAATATTTTCAGTTTTCAATAATTCAGTTTTTAATTCTGAGGCTTCAAATCATCGTACGTTCACGTTTCACATTGGCTGCGTTCAGCAAACAGAACAGACCAGTGAGCGCTTAGTGATTCTTTAATATGATTGGTTCTTGCATTTAGATCTTCGTTGGATCTAAGTGCAGAAACCAATTAAATAAAAGAATCACTAAACGCTCACTGATCTGCTATGTTGCTGAACGCAGCCACTTTCAATTGGTTACGGGATTGTCGTGATAACAATAACCTATCAAGTCAGTCGACTGCTTGCCGCGTCGAGTAAACACGTCGTGTGTCGTGTGTTCGTCGAAAACCTGTTTTTCTTTTTCGAGTAATTTTCGCGCTGAATAGTTATCATTAAATATTTCCTCGTTTTATCGATGAAGTGAGTGACAGAGATGTGAATGTGTTGTGTGCTTCGAAACGTGAACAATAAGAAAAAGGATAAAATCACTCCATACGAATGTGTCAAATCGCGGAAATGCACAAGATTTCATTAAACTAATGGAAATAGTTACTAAAGACAACAAAATTGAAGCTACTGCTATACATTCCTCAATATCCTCTCTTTGAATCTCTACAGAATCTCAAAAGCTATCTTAAAGAAAATGATATACAATGTACATTTTTACGGCAGTAGATGTCTGCTTTCTCAAATGGTTTAAATGAGAGACTAAACCAGACGTTAATATGTGTGATACGATGTAGATTGAATGAAAGAGAATGCATATTTATGTATCGTCAGCTGATTGTAGCAGGCGCCTCGCGTAAACACCCGCGTAACGGTGAGTGGTCCGCCCCTGCTTGTCTCTTGTACTCGACTCACGATACGCTACCTATTTTCCTTTGTATTTTGAAAACTAAGCTCCGGAAAAATTTTTGGCAAAGGAAAAGTTGTCTTAGAATACGCTTAGGAATATATCTCTTTAAGGACATATGGTTATTTTGAATCACCCTGTATATCTCTCTCTTATCTATTCTTCTAACATTGTACTTAATTGGATGATCCGTTTTTCTTGACGCTTGTTTTTCTGCTTCAATATTTGCACCTGCCGTTGATAATATGCCTTTTGATTGGCTAATACTTTGAGTAAAAATTTTACTCTTTGTGATTCCTTTAATCTTTGATCAGTGTCAGCATTAAATGTTGAACAACGTCCTTTTTTTAAAAATATAATTTCATTGTTATCATCACTATCATTAATATCTTGTTCTATATGATGTTTGAGTGTTTGTATTTCTGTTTCTGACACCAACTATAATTGTAAAATTAAAAATTTTATTCATTGTGCACAAGAAATGAAAATATTCCATCAAATTTTAACATAAATATTAAAGATGAAAATTATTTCATACCTTACAAGAAGTTTCAATCGTCTCACTTTCATCATTACTTTTTGAAATACTCATCTGTAAATGCTCATCTGAAATGCTCATCTGTGAATATAATATTGTTATTGATTTAAATATGTGTGGCGAGTCGCCACTAGCCCCTTCTCCGACCGAACCGCATGCCGGGATCACGCGCCCGACGCCGCTAGCGTGCCTTACGCGGCATGACCCGCGCGCGTGATTCCCCACCCGGTTACCCACGCCGGATGGGTATATAAGCGCGCCGATTCTAAGCCGAGACACCAGTCCTGTCCCGATCCTCTTCCTGACTTGACCTGGCTCTCTACCTACGAATCCTCCAGATCGGGAGCACCCGATCTATCCGCACGGAGACACACCCGTGCCTCAATCCGGGCGCACCCGGAGTGCAACTGCCGTCCTAGGCGCACCCAGGCCGGTTTCCGTCAACATATACCTGCTCCGCACGGAGACACGGGAGCACCCGTGCCTCAATCCGGGCGCACCCGGACTGCAGCCGTCGTGTCGGGCGCACCCGACACGACTTCCACCGACTCCTGGCTTCCTCCTGGCAGCCCCAGGACAACGCCTTACGAACCGGGGCTCCGGTAGCCCACCAATGTACATAGCCGCGCACCGCTAGTTAGTAAGATCCGCACCGCTAGATAGTAAGATCCGCACCGCTAGATAGTAAGATCCGCACCGTTAGATAGTAAGATCCGCACCGTTAGATAGTAAGATCCGCACCGCTAGACAATAAGATCCGCACCGTTAGACAGTAAGATCCGCATCGCTAGATAGTAAGATCCGCACCGAGCCGCGACCATACACACCCACACACACACACACACACACTCACCCTCACCCCGCTGTACAGGCCACAGTGCCTCCCACCACACGCCCAGCGACACTCACACACACACTCACATAGAGCTCAATCACGCTGTACAACATCATCCACATCTCAACCACTCTGTACATACACATCAACATCATTCATAATAAAAATCAGTGCTAAACAAACCAGAGTCTCACGCCTTCTTCGACCCTGACCACGGCGAGCGAAATCCGAGCCAGCGAGGCAAGGCGTACCGTTACATATGCGTACCGTTAGTTAATTGTAATTAATCTCATGCTCAAGAGAAGTACTTACAGTCAAATCATTATTGTCCACTGATTCTGAATTAACTAAAGATGGAATTTCAACTTCTTTTGTATCTTCTGAGATATTTGGCTTTATGTATAAAATAGATTTTAATAATATGTTTATTAATTCATAAATGCTATATAATGATAATCTAATAATTGATATATCTGACAATTAATAATAAAGTATAAACCAAAAAATATGAAAGTCAAATAAAATCTAACTACTGAGTAATATAATTTATAATAATAAATATCAATATTACAAATAAATAAGACAATATTCTGTAGAAGAATCCATAATCAGAATATAATTCAAGATAGTATAAGTATTTAAAGTTATGAAAATTACAAACACAATGAAAATCAAATTATAAAATTATACTTACAATTGGAATAGCATCTTCTTTTAATCGTGTTCGCGTCAGAGAGGTACGATCAAAATCGTTCTTCGAAAAATGTAATGAACATAAATGTGGAGACTTGGGTAAACTTTCCTTACAAAGACCCATAATTTTTACCCAAGTTAATTTTTTTTCTTCATCTTGTGGAAATCTAATGAAATAAAACAACTTAATTTTATATAAAATCAATTTCATTTAATAACAAATAAAGTTCTTTTATAAAATGCCACATAAAAACTAACTAGTGTTTGGAACAAATATGTTTAAGTAGTAAACTTTTAATTAAAAATCTTACTTTATTGATATAAAAAAACAGTACATATTTTGTAAGTTATGAAAGCAATATATACTTGCCGGTGATATGTGATTTTAACATTTTGTTCTACACTTATTTGACCTTTAGTCTTTCGATAACTTTTATTGCAGCAGCCGATTGCAACACAAAGTGGCATTTTTCATTATTTTTCAGTACAAAAATTAGAAAAATAATACTTCTAAATCTTGACAATGTCACAAACGTGGTCACAAACAATGTTTTCTTTTATATTCTTGCTCTCTGCACCTAGATGGCATTACTAATGTCGCCAGTATGGCGCCATAGTAGGCCATATATATACATACGTTTCAGAAAATAAAAGAAACTCACTTTTTAAGTAATCATTAACTGTATAAACTTTATTCGCAAAAATGAACAACCATTTTAGTGTACTCATCCACAAAGACTGGATTCTCTTTTCTTTAGGAGGCATTCTATTGGTTTTGCCCCCACGCGGCGGTCAACATGGCGCGGAACGGAAATAAGCGCATGCTTATTGGGGGGAGGGGGGGAGTACCTACAGTACTCCCCCCCTCCCCTCAAAAATGTGGTACAATTATTTTTTTAAAATAGAACGCAAGGATTTGGATGGTCTAGACCAGGGATGCGCAACTAAATTTTACAGCGAGCCAAATTTGAAATTTGAGAATAACTCGCGGGCCACAGCTTTAATTGAATCAAGGAAACAATAAAAAGCCTAAATTTGTTTAGATCAAATTATCATCGATTTCTGAAGATTTAAAAACATTTTCAGTTATTTAATTTTTGTTTACAGTTACATTTCATAGTTAAAAAAAAGTATTTATTTTGAATAAGATTAATATTTTGGTAAAAAAATTCGTTTGTCCTTAATGCAATTGTTGATCAACCTGGAACGTCGCGGGCCGGAATCGAAAGCTTGGCGGGCCGGATCCGGCACGCGGGCCGCCAGTTGCGCACCAATGGTCTAGACTGAGGCGCAGGCTTATAGATTAACTTAGGATTAAATGTAATATGCTTAGAGCTAGTGTTAAGTTGCGATGTCTGCGCGAGGGAGAATTGCGGAACAGTTTCGTTGTTAGATAGAAAATGAGCCGGTTTGAGAAGTTCGATTGACACCGTGCGCACGCAACCATTAACATCAATCTTGTAGACGCGATCGGAGCAACGCTCGATGACCTTGTGGGGTCCGGTATATGGTCGCTCTAAGGATTTTTTATTCTTTCTTAAAAGAAATACGTGGGTGCATGACGCGAGGTCGTTAAAGACGAAAGCTTTAAGCTTATTTTTATGCGCTACTGGGGCAGGCTTGATCTGTCTCATGTATTCGCGGAAGTCTTCTAAAAATATATGCGGTTCAGGTTTATAATCGGGGGTTGACAAGAATTCGCCAGGAATACGTAGAGACGTGCCGTATAGAAAATCGGACGGTGATGCGCAAGTGTCGAGACGCAAATGAGTACGCAATCCTAGGAGTACAGTTGACAAAGTTCGTGTCCATGATTGGTCGGCGTGACAGAGAAGCGCGGTCTTAAGAGAGCGGTGTCAACGTTCCACCATGCCGTTCGACGCCGGGTGATATGTTGTGGTTCGGGTACGTTGAGTGCCGATCAGTGATAGTAAAGCGGTAAATAACTGAGATTCAAACTGAGATCCTTGATCTGTGGTAATGATCTCTGGGGCTCCGAAACGGGATACCCAATTATCGAAAAATGCACGAACGATTGAGGGTGCGGAAGTATCTTGGAGCGGTATGGCTTCGGGCCAGCGCGAAAAACGGTCTATCATGGTTAGCATATGTTGACAGCTTTCGCTAGATGGTAATGGTCCGACTATATCTAACAAGGGAAGTGTCACGACTGTCCGGAACCGATTTGATTCTCCTTTAAATATGTTGTTATATATACAAATCTAAGAGACACGTATTTTTTTATATGGGCCACTTTTGACTTTTAAGGGGTAAAACACCCCTTTGAAAAAAAACGGTTTTTATCTTTCAAGGCGAATATCTTTGAAACTATTAGAGATAGAAAAAAAATTCAAACGGGGTATTAAATGGCTTGATGAGTACTACAAAATACTGTAAAAAAATTTTTTTTCTTTTTTTTTTTTTCAAAAAATCTTACCCCTTTAACTGTTTTTTCAAAATTTTTAATTTTTGTTTTCATCAAATTAAAGGTTATTTTTTTACGAATTCATCCATGTATATTAAAGTTATGTTGCGTAATATCATTTTTGAGAAATCATTACAAACCCCTCCGTATATACGTTATTCGTGCTCGTATCGTATCTACTATGTGCGTAAGTGTAATAATTATCGTCGAAATACAATATTTAAAAAAATGTTAAATTTGTACAAAAATAAGCTTTTATTTGTGGCGATAAAAAAAATTTGAAATTTTGAAAAAAGAGGAATGGAAATTTTGGATTGGAATATTTTAAAAATTAAAAAAATTTTTTTTGCACTGTCTTATAAAGTACTCCTAAAATCATTCAACTTTTATTACATGATATTTTTCTAACAATACAGATTATAAAAAATATTAAGAATTAGGGTAGAGTTTTTATTGTACCTTCTTAAAATTATTAAATTGTATTTATCTCTGTACCTTTTTTTTTTTTTTTTTTTTAACGTAGGGAAATCCTCATGGATACCCGTTCCCCGGGGGAGGAAACGGGTTATGCCGGACTCTTACCGGCTAAAACCCTACGGTGGCCCTCCTCGTGCGCGTTGCACGATATTACAACTTATTTAAATATTCGTGGTTTAAAAGTGGATATACGAACGAAAGACCAGAAGAATTTGAAAATCCAGTAGAATTCAGTTTTGACGAAACTTCAACAATATGTGATATCGAAGGTTGCAATAATTTAGCTGTAGTAAGATGTTCTTGGTGCAAACAGTCATTATGTTTAAAACATTTTTTCGTCGATTATCATTATTGTAATGTATATAATGAGTAAATAATAAAAAAAATAATATAAATTTATTATCTAGTAAAAAATATAAATGTATTATAATATATGTAAACATTTATTAATTATTTTATTATTAATTACGTGTAGATATTATTGCGCAAAATTAATGTATAAACTAATAAATAAACAAGATGTTAGAGCATTGGAATAAAAATAATAAAATAATAAGTTGTAAGAGAAAATAATCTTAAGATATTATAAGGAAATAATGTAGGTACAGAGATGAATGTTGCGTTCCCGTGGTCTCCCAAACGCGCACGAGGAGGGCCACCGTAGGGTTTTAGCCGGTAAGAGTCCGGCATAACCCGTTTCCTCCCCCGGGGAACGGGTATCCATGAGGATTTCCCTACGTTAAAAAAAAAAAAAAAAAAAGGTACAGAGATAAATACAATTTAATAATTTTAAGAAGGTACAATAAAAACTCTACCCTAATTCTTAATATTTTTTATAATCTGTATTGTTAGAAAAATATCATGTAATAAAAGTTGAATGATTTTAGGAGTACTTTATAAGACAGTGCAAAAAAAATTTTTTTAATTTTTAAAATATTCCAATCCAAAATTTCCATTCCTCTTTTTTCAAAATTTCAAATTTTTTTTATCGCCACAAATAAAAGCTTATTTTTGTACAAATTTAACATTTTTTTAAATATTGTATTTCGACGATAATTATTACACTTACGCACATAGTAGATACGATACGAGCACGAATAACGTATATACGGAGGGGTTTGTAATGATTTCTCAAAAATGATATTACGCAACATAACTTTAATATACATGGATGAATTCGTAAAAAAATAACCTTTAATTTGATGAAAACAAAAATTAAAAATTTTGAAAAAACAGTTAAAGGGGTAAGATTTTTTGAAAAAAAAAAAAAGAAAAAAAATTTTTTTACAGTATTTTGTAGTACTCATCAAGCCATTTAATACCCCGTTTGAATTTTTTTTCTATCTCTAATAGTTTCAAAGATATTCGCCTTGAAAGATAAAAACCGTTTTTTTTCAAAGGGGTGTTTTACCCCTTAAAAGTCAAAAGTGGCCCATATAAAAAAATACGTGTCTCTTAGATTTGTATATATAACAACATATTTAAAGGAGAATCAAATCGGTTCCGGACAGTCGTGACACTTCCCTTGTAAGTGGATATGCTTGAAACGCCCTTCGGGGGCAACGAATTGATCGGGAATCATTTTGACGTAGCGCGATACTTTCGATTGTTGGCATTCTATACAATTTTTACAGAGCCGTGCATCGCGGTGTAAGTTCGGCCAGATATAACGTTGGCGAATTAGGCGATCTGTGACTTTCGCGCTAGGGTATGATGGTGAGTGATATTTCGCAATCAGACGTTCACGCAGTGAGGTGGGAATGTATGGTCGGATGTATTTGCTGGTGATGTCACAATAGATCGGTGTACGCTCGGGTCCCCAGGTTAGCTTTTTAAGAGTTAGCGTAGATTTGGGGGACGCGAGTAATTTGGCTAGCTCGGTATCGGTTTGTTCGTTAGATAGCTCTTGCAGAGGCAATTGATCTGGAAAAGACAGAGCTTCAATGCGTGATAGTGGATCTGCTACTACGTTATTGTTACCGGCAATATGAACGATATTGGTAGAAAATTGCGCAATATAGGAAAGGTGTCGCAATTGGCGCGGAGACGCTTGGTCAGATCGTTGCGAGAATGCATGCGTTAATGGTTTGTGGTCGGTGTGGATTGAGAAATCGCGACCTTCAAGATAATGCTTGAAATAGCGCACAGCTTCGTAAACCGCGGTAAGTTCGCGGTCGTACGCACTGTATTTGAGTTGCGTAGGCGTGAATTTTCGGGAAAAGAAGGCTAGTGGGTTCCAAGTTCTCTGGATCGACTGCTCAAGGACTGCGCCCATGGAGAAATCTGAAGCGTCGGTGACTAAACGGATATCGGCTGCTTCTGAGGGGTATGCCAATAATGCAGCGTTGGATAAATCGTTTTTAGTTTGCTGGAATGCAGCGTCGGCTTGCGGAGACCAGATAATTTCGCGTTTGTCGCGTTTGCGAGAATTAGTGATGTACGCGTTTAACGGAGCTTGTGTTTTAGCGGCATTAGGAATGCATCTGCGATAGAAATTAACCATACCGAGAAAACGGCGTAGCTCTTCGACGATGCGTGGTTTAGGGTAGTTGATGATCACTTCGACTTTCTCGGGTGTGGGCTTAAATCCGTGCTGCGTAATTATGTGGCCTAGGAATACGAGTTCGGGAACGCCGAAAACGCATTTGTCGAGGTTGACACGGAGGTGGTAGTTGCTGAGACGCTGGAATACTTCGAGTAGGTGTTTATCATGCTCTTCGGGTGTTGAAGAAGCTATGAGGATATCGTCGAAGAATGTGAAAACATAGTCGAGATCACCGAGCGCGCGGTGCATGTATCGTTGAAATGTTTGACCAGCATTTCGTAGGCCGAAAGTCATGGCGCAAAATTCAAATAGACCGAAAGGGGTAATAACTGCAGTTTTAGGTATGTCTTCCGGTGCCACAGGGATTTGATGAAATGCTCGGAAAAGATCAAGCGAGCTGAAAATAGTTTTGCCTTGAAGAGAGGAAGCAAAGTCATGAATGTGCGGTACTGGATATCTGTCTGGCACAGTGACTGCATTAAGACGGCGATAATCGCCACATACACGCCATTCACCGGATTTCTTTTTGACGAGATGAATGGGACTGGCCCATGGGCTACTGGATGGTCCGCAGATGCTTTCTTCACAGTAACGCTTGAAATGGGCTTTCGCTGCTATGAGTTTGTCGGCGGATAATCGGCGGGCACGTTCAGCTACCGGGGGACCGGTAGTTAATATGTTGTGGTACACGCCGCGCGATTCTAGTGGGTAGCTTGGTCGGCGCCAATGACCTTAGGGAACTGTGAGATAATACGGGCGTACTTGAGCGAAGGTTTGACAAGGTGGATCGAAGGCACGGAAGGTGACTTGAGGACTCCAGAGGTGTAGAGGCCGGTTGCTTGATCAACTAAGCGACGTCGCTTAAGGTCGATAAGCAAGTTGAAGTGCGAGATTAAATCAGCTCCTATGATAGCAAAAGGAACTGCGGCTACGCAAAAGTTCCATGGCATGGGGCGTCTGAGTCCGAGATCAAGGACTAAATGTATAGAATCATAAGTGTCGATGACTGTGTCATTAGCTGCGTATAACTTAAAACTTGAGGGGCACAACTTACTAAATGTGGTTGCGGGTAATAATGATAATTCTGCACCCGAGTCAATTAAAAATGTTTTGCCGGATTTCCGGTCGTAAACATGGAGGCGTTTAGTGGTAACGGGACCTTCGATCCTCGCCTCAGTAGAGGAAGGCCCTATTAGTTTGATGGTTTGTCGGTGGAGGGCTTCCACGCGCAATGTTCCACGCTTAAGGCAATGTATGGCTTGGTCACCAAATTTGCGATGAAATCTGCATATGCCGTCTGGACTGCGGCTACGAGACGGCTGACGCGATTGCGGGCTGTTGCGTCGACTGCAAGAGCGCGAGCGGGGTCGGATTAAAGCTAGCATTTCAATCATTTGAGCTTGCATTTCCTCAACCTTGCGCTCAAGTGCGCTGATGGTTGAAGAAGATGCAACGTTGGTAACTGTTGCGGAAGATTGAAAAGGAACGACGGCGGATGATGATGATGCGGTGTACTGCGGGGTAGAACCGATAGTATCGACAACAGTGTCGGCTAATTGAGCCAGGTCTTGCAGAGATTCAGACTTTGAGGCAGCTAATATAACACGACACTGCTCTGGAAGGCATTCTAGAAAAATTGAGCGCAGAACGAGGTCGCTGCACGATGAACCACTCAAATTACGCATGCGCGCAAGAATTTGTGAGGGTTTGCCGTCGAGGGTTATTTGGCCCTTGAGCAACTGGCGTAGTTTAGCTTCTGAAGAGATTGCAAAGGCTGAAACAATTCTATCCTTGATACGAGTGTATTGAGTGTCTGGTTCGGGGTGTATTATTAAGTCGCTGATTAGCGAGACAGCTTCCATGTCAAGACCGTGTCAGCCATGGTGGTTTGATTTGAAATACCTGCGTTACGAAGTGAGGCTTCGACTTGGAGAAACCATAGCAAGGGGTCTGTTTTAAAAAAAGGAGGTAACTTAGGTACACGGTAAAAGGCTTCGATGCGTTGAGCGTTTTGCGGAATGCTGGGTTGGCCCGCGCTGACATCACTGGCGGTGCTAGGGGCGCTCTGGGCACGTAACGCCACGACTTCTGACTGCAAACGAGCAATGGTTTGACGCATTTCTTCCTCGGGAGTTTCGCGTGGTAACGGCATGGTGGGCTCGCAATATATAACGCTAATGAGGCTGTGAACGTAATAGCAGTTGCGCTGTAAGGAGGATTGCAAAGGGTAGCGACGCGAATAGGCTACGGAATGGTGTGCTTAAGTGTTCTTAGAGTGCGGGGTTCGGCGGTAAAGTGATGGTCCACGGCTGTGGAAGGTGCACGTCCAAAGCGCCGGTCTCGGTGTCTTCACTCGCTCTCAACACGTCCAAGGCGCCGGTGTCGATGGCTTCACGCAATCTCGAACACGTCCAAGGCGCCGGTGACGATGGCTTCACGCGATGTCCAGACGTCCGGTAGTCAGTGCTGGCGGTTATTCGTACCGCTGCGAACAGTGGAAAGGCACGCCGAATGGAATGGCGCTTTACGAGCGCATAGATTTCACTGCACTGGCGGAATCATCATTGAAGTTTATTTATCTGTCCAGAGAAACGTGTACTCGCGAATCGTGATCTACGACGTATATATGATAGATCACGTCGGGGTCATCACTATGGCGCCATAGTAGGCCATATATATACATACGTTTCAGAAAATAAAAGAAACTCACTTTTTAAGTAATCATTAACTGTATAAACTTTATTCGCAAAAATGAACAACCATTTTAGTGTACTCATCCACAAAGACTGGATTCTCTTTTCTTTAGGAGGCATTCTATTGGTTTTGCCCCCACGCGGCGGTCAACATGGCGGCGACCGCGCGGAACGGAAATAAGCGCATGCCTACACCAGACAATATGGCGGCCCCCTCCTCTCCTAAAATCTTCACTCCCCGCGTCTGTACGCTCCGTTCAGTACGTCAATGGCCTAATTTACATCGTGCACTTGATACGCGTATCAAGTAGTGTATTTGAGTTGATCAGTCAATAGTTGAATAAATGTACTAGTTATTTACTATTTGATACGTGTATCAAGTGCACGATGTAAACTAGACCAATGGTACATATATACAATTAAGGCACTATAAACGTGAGTATTCTAGTCTGCGCCATTTTTATCCCATTCCCCCACTCCTTGCCCTCTCGACCTTTTGTCGCTGAGCTGAGAAGTTTATGGTGATTAGGTTATGTCTTCTAAGCTGCTCGAACTTTGTAGCTCCGTTCATATTCTAAAATCATCTAAATACTATTATAATATTGCTGCAAGATCTGCGAGGAGTGTTTATTGTTCAGATTCAGATTATTTCTAAGGTGTTAAATGTATATCATCAAAGGGGCAAGAGAGCAAGGAGTGGGGAAATAAAAATGGCGCAGACTAGAATATCTGTATCTTTAGTGCTCTAATACAATAGCAGTAGTGAGTTGCTGTCACCATTGGGATTGGCGCCGCCATTACCGGTGATCACTTTCCCCTCACCGCTCTGCACCTCCGCGAATTTACGCTCCATCCATATATTCTTAGTGCGGTCCCATGGACTGACATTTTCGCGTAACGCGTATCGCGTAACCAATCAAATCTTTCTATTCTTTTAGATTGTTCAACAGAAATATTAAACATCGCAATTGATTGGTTACGCGATACGCGTTACGCGCAAAATATCAGTCCATGGGATCGCACCCTTAGATCCATGGTCAGAATAAACGATATTGGCGCCATAACAAACGCGAAACGCGAATCACTGCTTTTGTTTTAATAACGGTAGCGTAGTGATACACACGTGTTTGGTACAGTGACTACGTTTACACGACAGTCTAAAGCTGATTTAGTAACTACCGTAGTTAATGAATTCTTGCATCCAATTGGTATATTTTTTTAGATCTAAAAGAATATACCAATTGGATGCAAGAATTCTCTAACTACGGTAGTTATTAAATCGGTTTTAGGCTGTCGTGTAAACGTAGTCAGTGTGTAACTGTGATTACGAATTACTGTGGTCGAAATTTTGTTACAAATTTCAATGTAAGACATGTTTAGTATATCATAATAGTAATTTTGTCGTTACTCAAATACGAATAATTTATAATTCTAAAACAAAATTCATTAATTGACTGGATTATCGTATTCTATATTTTTTTAATCTTTAACGATAGCGTTTTTTTATGACACATGCTATTTCCCAGACAGTACATGATATCATTCGAATATACTGAACTTATTACAGGACATATATAATATACTGGTGATATTCGCAAAATATCACTTACGGTATATCACGAATCATATATCTATAGGATCTACTACATCCAATTACCTGACAATATATGGAATAGCATATTCCTGAAATATACTGAGCTCATCCGTAATATTCCGTACATTTTTCGACTATCATAACTATATACGAGTAAACCTCACCGCAGATTTTATGAAATACTTGGTTCTGATTGCTGCATTTATAGAATATTAGTGGATTTAACAAGAAAACAAGCACCATGTGCGGTAGATTTAATATAGCGTGTGATTTCTGGAT
This sequence comes from Crematogaster levior, assembly GCA_901521435.1. Lineage (NCBI taxonomy): Eukaryota > Metazoa > Arthropoda > Insecta > Hymenoptera > Formicidae > Crematogaster > Crematogaster levior. The sequence continues at coordinate 25,792 of CABEGB010000714.1, forward strand.
GAAAGAAGACAAGAGAACTAGTGCAATAGAGTGCAAAAAATTTAGATGTAATGGACACACGTGTCACGTGGCTGCCTCGTCATCTGTGACACATCATCTCATTCGCACAGTAGCATTTTGTAGTGGAGGACCAGTGAAGATGAAGGAAGATACAAGATTTTATAATATGTAAGTTATTATTTGTATTAGAAAGTATTGTAAGCAGCGACGCGAGACCGGCGCCCGAGGGCGCCAGTCCCCGGCCGCGAGCGCCGCGAGCCAACGCGCGAGGCATTTGCGTGTGTTAGCGACGCACGTGGAAGAAGCGTGATAAACGGGATCGACCAATACGATCGATCCAGCGTTTAGCAGGGCTCGGGATTTTGGAGCAACCGAAATCCGAGCGGACACTCTCGGTTCGTCGGCATCGGAGCAAGCAGCTCCCATCGCGAGAGTCGTGTGATACCGAATTAGTTCGTAGCCTATCGTTGTAACGGTGGCCCTGAAATAAAGACTTGTCTTCCTCAAACTGTCTAACTTTCTCTCTCCCGCGGTACCCATCCCGGTCGCCGGTCGGAGTGAAAAACGAAGTCGGGCCGGGTCGGGAACTCGTTCGCGGTGGACGCGCCAAATTGAAAAACCTACACTACTCCTACAACCTCAGAAGTGGGATACGCCCTCGCTGCCCCACGTAGAGAGAGAGCGCGAAAGTGAGCCGGTGTCGAGAGGAGCGAGAGCTCCGAAACGGTGGTAGGGTGAAAACCCGTGTCGGTCGGGACGGGAGGAACGAGGCATTCCTCGCCGTTGACGAGGTGTCGAACTCCTAGTGACTCTCGGGTCGGTCGTGCGTAGGATTCGGGAAATCCGTAGTAACGGTCAGAGAGTGCGCGCGAAATTCTGACGTGTCGGCACGCGTGGTATCGCGAGCGGCGCAGAGCATAATTTGAAATCGCGGTTCGGGCCGGCCAATCAGGAGCGCGCGTGGGTGAGGTGGTTCGCGCCGTTGACGTGCACGTGGCCCGGTTGCTGGAAGAATGAATCGCGAGGATCTAGAGGAAGCGTCCCTGGAGGCGCTCCAGAAGGAGGCGATCGCGATCGGTATTCCGTTCACGCCGGATCGCGCGGCCTTAATCGAGGCGATTCTCTCTCACAAGGAGAGATCTCGTCACCCCGCTCCCAGTGCCGGAGCAAGCGCTGGAGCAAGTAAGAAGGAGGCGGCGGCTGCCACGGAGCAGCTCCGACGATCGGTCGAGCTGCTGGCCGAGAGCGTAAGGCAGCAGCAGAGAGACATGCTGCAGCAGCAGAAGGAAATGATGCAGCAACAGCAGCATTTTATGACCCTCATCACGGAGCGCCTGAGCCCTGGTGAGAGGCCAATGACGAATGGCGAGACGCCCAGCGGTGGCCGGCCAGGTCCGCCGCCGGAGCGCGAAGAGTCGCCGTCCGGGTCGTCGTCGGGGACCCCGAGACGAGAAGTGGGAGAGCGTCCAGATCGCTTGCCTCGAGGAAATGTCGTCCAGTGCCTGGCGACGCAGATCCCCGAGTTCTCTGGGACAAGAGAGGAGAACGTCACCGCATGGATTCGGAGGGTCGATCATGTGGGGCGAATCCACGGAGCATCGGACGGGATGTTGCTGCTGGCGGCGTCCAGCCGCTTCAGGAAAGGGGTCAAGGACTGGTTCGACACGGTGGAGGGTGAGCTGCTTGAGACATGGGAGGCCCTGAAGAGCGAACTCGCTCTCATGTTTGAGAGCAACGAATTTGCCTACAAGGAGCTCCAGAGGGTCCACGCGAAAACCTGGTCTTCCGCCAAAGAGTCGTTTCACGACTACGCTATCGCCAAGTTGGCGATGATGAATCGCCTTGAGCTATCGACAAAGGAAAAAATCCACCTGTTAATCGGTGGAATTCAACTGAACGCCGTCAAGGCAGCGGCGCTAACCTTGCCTGACAATTCAGTCAGCCAATTTCTCGTCAAGATGCGGTGTGTGGCCGAGGGCGCCGCGGAGCAAGAAAAAAAGTCCAACGTACCAGCCACAGCCCAGAAGGCGAAGGAGAGGACCTGCCGAAATTGTGGCAAGAAGGGCCACAGGCACCAAGACTGCCGTGCAGAAACGACCTGCTTCTATTGCAAGGAGCGAGGTCATCGACAGTTTGACTGCCCGGTGCTGAAGAAGAAAAATGGAGCGCCAATACAGCAACCGAAGCAGCGGACGCTGACGGCGGCGGCGGTGCATGAGGACACGGAAGAGGAAGAAGTGGTGGCCACGATCAACCTCGCCTCAGGGGACCAGTTGGAGCTGGACGAGCCGTTTGCGACGGTCACTTCCGTAAACCAGATAAATTGCAACTTGTCTGCACTGATCGATACGGGAAGTCCCGTGTCGATCATGAAATTCGAAATTTTTAAGAAATTTTTGATGCCGAACAAAGTGGAGCTTTTGCCCGCGAGAAAACGGCTGCGTGGCATTACCAACGACCGCCTCCCGGTCCTTGGAAAGGTAAACATTACGATCACGCTGGAACCGCTCGCGGACAAAAGCTTCACAGTGGAATGTTATGTTGTTGACGATAACGTATGTTTTCCTAGCATGCTTCTCGGTCGTGATTTCGTCGCGAGTGAGAGGCTGCTTTTGTCCTTCAAATTATCGAAACCAACTTCAAACGGTTCATCGGAGCCGGACAGAACCATAGCACAACTTTCACAAATAAACGTCGAGGTCGCGTCCGGGACGGTTGAAGCAATATTGAGCGAGAGCATTGTCGATTTCGGTGACGAAGCAAAACGCGAACTTATCAATACTGTTAAGGGAGTCGAAGGGGACCAGGTGGAGTTCGTGGACGACCATTACGCGGTGCGGGTCCCTATCCGTGACGAATCGGTTTACGCGTACGCACCCCGACGTTTCGCCCTTGCGGAGCGACTCGAAATGCGAGAAATCATCGACGATTTACTCGAGCGCGGGGTGATACAGCCGAGTCGATCTCCGTATTGCGCACGAGTCATACCAATCCGTAAGAAAAACGGCAAACTGAGACTTTGTGTCGACCTGAGACCGTTGAATAGCCGTATAATTAAACAAAAATATCCATTTCCGGTAATAGAAGACTGTTTAGCGCGGCTATCCGGGAAAATAGTTTTTACGTTGTTAGACCTTAAAGATGGCTTCCACCAGATTAGAGTATGCGACGAGCACACACACTATTTCGCTTTCGCGACGCCCGACGGCCAGTACGAATATCGCTACTTGCCGTTTGGCTACTCAGAAGCGCCCGCGGAATTTCAAAGCCGAATCCTGCAAATTCTAGAACCATTTATAAAAAGGGATCAGGTGCTCGTATATATTGACGACATTCTGATCGCCACGCACACGGTGGAAGAGAATTTAAACATCTTACGACAGGTACTATTGCAATTAAAACGCTATCATTTCGAGTTAAATTTGAGTAAATGCCAATTCTTGCGTAGCCGCATTGAATTTCTGGGGTATGTGTTGACGGGGGACGGCGTCACTCTCAGCGAGAGACATACGGAAGCGATACGAAGTTTCAGACAGCCGAGAAACGTCCTCGAACTCCAGCGCTTCTTGGGGCTCGCCAGTTATTTTCGCAAATTTATTAAGAATTTCGCGGTCAAAGCGGGACCCCTTCACGATTTATTGAAAAAATCCGCCGAGTATAATTTCGATGAACGATGCGTGGCGGCGTTCGAAAATTTGATAGAAGAGCTAACGCGCGCACCCGTGCTAGCTCTGTATAACCCTACAGCGGAGACCGAGCTTCATACCGATGCAAGCAGCGCCGGGCTCGGCGCGATCCTCCTTCAAAAACAACCCAACCGCCGTTGGGCGGTAATTGCGTACTTCAGCCGAACGGTAAATCAGGCGGAAAAGAATTATCACAGTTACGAGCTCGAAATGCTCGCGGTAGTGCGGGCAATCGAGCGCTTCCGACTTTACTTGTACGGCAAAGAGTTCACGATCGTAACCGATTGTCACGCAATCGTGTATGCAGTGAACAAAGCAAATCTAAACCCGAGGATCGCACGGTGGACTTTGCTGCTGCAAGACTACCACTTTAAAGTGCTGCACCGCCCCGGGGCGCGGATGCAGCACGTGGACGCATTGAGTCGGTGCATCGCTCTTATCGGGGAACTGCCGTTGGAGCGGGAGCTGGAGTTCCGCCAGCTGGCGGACCAGCGAATAAAGGAGATCAACGCGGATCTCGAACGCGAGGAGAGCGATAGATTTGCGCTAGTCGACGGGTTATTGTACTGCAAACCAGAAGGTGATCTCAAATTCGTGGTGCCGGAGGCTATGATAACGCAAATAATTAAAGTGCATCACGACGAGGTAGGCCACGTAGGCTTTGATAAAACACTGTACGGTATAGCGCAACACTATTGGTTCCCCGCGATGCGGAAACGAATCAGGGATTACCTGGAAAATTGTTTAACTTGCTTAACGGCAAATGAGTCGTCGAACCGCTTAGAGGGAGAGACGTCGTTGAACCCCCTCCCGACGGCGATGATGCAGATCGTGCACATCGACCACTACGGGCCGCTGCCGGAAGCGGCCGACGGAAGTCGGCACATCCTAGTCGCGGTCGATGCGTTCACTCGTTTTACTTGGCTTTCGGCAGTGAAGACGACGGCCACGGCCGAGACGCTGAAAATTTTACGGAACATATTCGTTACATTCGGTTATCCGACGGAAATTGTGTCGGACCGAGGAACCGCATTCACGTCCCGCGAATTCTCTGATTTCGTTACGGTACATAAAATCAAACACCGTAAGATAGCGGTGGCTGCGCCGTGGGCCAACGGTTTGGCCGAGAGAGCGAATCGATTCATAAAATCGACCCTGACCAAGATTCTAAGCGACGCCATAGATTGGCCGAGCGCGATCGGCAAATTGCAATACATTATCAATAATACGCGACATTCCGGAATCGAAACGACGCCTTCGAAATTAGCCCTAGGCTATGATCAGCGGAATCACGGGGACTTTCCGCTCTCGCAGTTCACCCAAGCCTGGGCGTCAATAGATAAAAATATAGCGAGCGAGTGAACAAAGGCGTCCGAAACCGCCCTGCTGGCCACGGAAAAACTCCGGAATTACAACAAAGTATACCGAGAGTATCGACTACGGCGACCTTCGGTATATAAAATAGGAGATCTAGTCTCCATACGAGACACGAGAGTGAAGCCGGGGACGAGTAGCAAACTTAAAGCAAATTACAAAGGTCCGTACCGGGTGGCCAAAGACCTCGGTAACAATCGCTACGTCATAACTGACATCCCTGGATTCAATCTCGCGCCAAGACCTGTCGACACGATTCTCTCATCGGACCGGATGAGACCTTGGATAAAGACATCCCCTCCGGTGGGGGAAAAGAGTTCAGGTATTTCCATGTAAAAAAAAAAAAAAAAAAAGAAAAGAGAACTTGTAAAAATAAACGTTGTTGCGACTAATGTAATTAAGCTAGTTAAGAAATTAGAATAAGATTTTTGTACCTAAAGAAAGAGCAGAGAACATACAATGTGTAACAGTAAAATAAATGTAACTTGTGTGCACCCGGTTGCGACTCCGAGTGCCGTGCCCAAATCCAGCCAATCAGGGCGCTTGGAGGTCCAAGCGCGAGCAGGATGGCCGAGCTGTAAGCAGCGACGCGAGACCGGCGCCCGAGGGCGCCAGTCCCCGGCCGCGAGCGCCGCGAGCCAACGCGCGAGGCATTTGCGTGTGCTAGCGACGCACGTGGAAGAAGCGTGATAAGCGGGATCGACCAATACGATCGATCCAGCGTTTAGCAGGGCTCGGGATTTTGGAGCAACCGAAATCCGAGCGGACACTCTCGGTTCGTCGGCATCAGAGCAAGCAGCTCCCATCGCGAGAGTCGTGTGATACCGAATTAGTTCGTAGCCTATCGTTGTAACGGTGGCCCTGAAATAAAGACTTGTCTTCCTCAAACTGTCTAACTTTCTCTCTCCCGCGGTACCCATCCCGGTCGCCGGTCGGAGTGAAAAACGAAGTCGGGCCGGGTCGGGAACTCGTTCGCGGTGGACGCGCCAAATTGAAAAACCTACACTACTCCTACAGTATATTGGAGTAGAAGATAATGCTTTGTGTATAGGTTTGATATATACTTGCTATTGAGTATGATTACTTTTATCGGTAATACTGAAGGAGAAGCATATCTTCATTGATTTGCTTCAACTTTGCAATATTGTGTATTTTTGCCCCGTCAACACGAATATGTAAGTAGAAATTGTTGCTCTGCACCGCGAAGTGAAATATTAATTGTTAAAGTTGACTAGTATAACAGGTTAGGAAACCTGTTATTAGTGGAAAGAGATATTTGTTTGCTCGATTGTTTGCTTGATTAATTTCAAATGCAATCATGTAAATGTAATTACGTTATCAACATCTCTTATATATTTATTTTTCCAGGTATAATAAGACAAGGTCATGGTACTGCAACCGATGAGCAAATTACAGCTCCAACAAAAGTATGGTTAGCTCATGCAAAGGAGCGCTTTAAAAAACTTCAAGACAATAATTTGAATATAAAGGAGCATGTCACACCTGCCACACATGATAATATTAGGTACTTGAATAAGTTTCTACCGTTTTTTTGTTCAAATTTATATAACTTAGTAAAATAGAAGAATAAATAATACATCATTCAAAGTATTTTCCGTCCTTAGCTATAACATTTTGCCACTTTTTAGGCAACAAATGGATTCTACGATAAAAAAAATGTTCCTCTTTTAAGCTGATCCACTCGAGCCAATTTTTAATATCCTCACAAGAAGTGAAATACTGTTCCGAAACATCATCGATCGAAAAAAATGGTAGTCCGATGGCGCAAGGTCCGGTGAATACGGCGGGTGAGGTAACACATTCCGAGCAGTTCTAATGTTTCCTTAACCGATCTCACTATATGCGGACGAGCATTGTCATGTTGAAAAATGACTTTGTCATGCCTTTTGGCATATTCTCGACGTTTTTCTTTCAATGATCGACTCAAATAGAACTATTTGTTCTCGATAACGATCAGCAGTGATGGTTTCATTCGATTTCAGCAGCTCGTAGTATATCACACCTTTTTGATCCCACCAAATACTCAACATAACTTTTCTTCCATGAATATCCCGTTTTGCCGTTGATTTTGCTGACCAGGCTTCACCCATGATTTTCTTCTTTTTGGATTATCGTAATGAATCCATTTTTCGTCGCTAGTAATGATTCGATGCAAAAATGACTTTCTTTTTTGTCTTTGAAGCCACAATTCACACATGGTTAAACGTTTTTCAATGTCTCTGTTTTTCAAAACATGTGACACCCAGTAGTCTTGTTTATGAATAAATTCTATTACTTTTAAGCGTTTGTTTATAGTCGATTCATCAACATTTAATGATTTTGACAATTCTTTAAGCGTTTGATGTGGATCTTTGTTCAGTAATGTTTTCAACTTTTTATCTTTAAATTCTTTTGGTGCACCAGAGCGTTCTTTGTCTTTCACGTCGTAGTCACCATCTTTAAATTGTTGGAACCATTTTCTACAACTTCTTTCGGATAGAGTATTATCACCATAATGTTTCACAAGTGAACGATAACTTTTAGCTGCACTTTTTTTTAAAATGAAATAATGGAGTAAGATTTCCCGCAAATGCTGTTTTGTCGGTACAAAATTTGACATTTTCAATGCAGTAGAAAAATTCATTGTTTACAATGCAATCAAATAGCAATACTGAATATTAAAGCATGATTGTAGTACTTCTATATGGATGTATTACCATTTTAAACTACATGCACACAGTACTGCTAACATCATTTATCAGTAAATGGCGGAAACTTATTCAAGTACCTAATAGAGAAAATTAGGTTATTTATTATAGCGAGATATAATACTTATTTGTAACATTAAATGTAATTTTTTTTATTTTTATTCTTTATATAATCTATATGCATTATTGATTATATAAATTTGATTGAATGTCTCGCAACTATTTGAATTACTAACATTTAGTTTTTTTTCTAAGATTTCTTTATTTTTGTTTTCAAAGTTATCTATTTTGTTTATATTCTGATTAGAATTTTATGTTATTATACAAAATACAAGTAGAATATTAATTCTCTTGTATTTGTAGATGAAAGTTTTATTTTTTGATTTTGTACTGCAATAAGAAAATAAATAAAAACAATAGAGAAGCTTGTGTATTTTATTACATTCTAAAATTATAAAAAATAATATGATTATACTGTTCAGTAATTATTACATTAAAAACAATTAACATAATAAATATTTTAATATAGGTTATATACAGGGTGACCCATTTTAATCTATGACCCCAAATATTTCCGTTCCCTTGCATTTTACAAAAAAATGTTTCAGATAAAAGTTGTATGGTTTTAAGGGGGCCATAAAACGATTCCATTGGTTTGACCTTGGATAGTCGTTTGAAGGTCACACGAAGGTCACCTTCAATTTCTTAAATTAAAACCACTATTTTTCATTACATATTCTTGTAGCTTATTTTGAGAGCTTTCCAAAACACTATAATAAAGTTATTTTCCATTAAGTATTTGTCGCGTTATGAGGTTTAAAAGTTACGATACTGCCGGCATTAGCATTATCCGAGATGTACCACGTGACGGTCAGATTTACATCTCTTGTGTGTGTGTGTGTGTGTGTGTGTGTGTGCGCGCGTGTCCGTGATGTACCACGTGACGGTCAGTTTACATCTGTGTGTGTGTGTGTGTGTGCGCGCGCGTGAAGGCGGGTATTTAAAAATGATTAAGTATTTTATTGAAGGTATTCAAAGACACGTCCACCTTGTTGGATACATAAACGCAATCTTTTATGAAAATTGTTACGCACTCTATTAAGAACAGTTGGTGTTATGCTTCTGAACATGTTACGAATACGTTGCATATTTTCAATAGTCGTCGGCTCAGTCTCGTACACTTTTTCTTTAACATATCCCCAGAGAAAAATAAATCCAATGACGTCAGATCCGGAGATCTAGGAGGCCACTCCTGAGTTTGATTACCTAAATCAATCCATTGTCTTCCGAATACATTATTTAAATAGTGAAGAAATATGGACCAATAACTGAGAAAAATGCTATGATATCAAGAGATATCAAGATAGTCCCTGACGTCGCGTGCTCTGTGAGCGAGCGCCCCGTCTTGCGTAAACCACATTCGAATACGTGTCTAAAGATCAACATTTTCTAAAAGAATCGGTAACTAATTTTGCAAAAAAAAATAAATAATTTTGCGCATTAAGGTTTGCTTGAAAGAAATATGGACCAACGTCTAATTTCTCTTGATATCATAGCATTTTTCTCAGTTATTGGTTTATATTTCTTCACTATTTAAATAATGTATTCGGAAGATAATGGATTGATTTAGGTAATCAAACTCAGGAGTGACCTCCTAGATCTCCGGATCTGACGTCATTGGATTTATTTCTCTGGGGATATGTTAAAGAAAAAGTGTACGAGACTGAGCCGACGACTATTGAAAATATGCAGCAACGTATTCGTAACATGTTCAGAAGCATAACACCAACTGTTCTTAATAGAGTGCGTAACAATTTTCGGTAATTCTTCAGAGTAACTACAGCAGCACCAAATTCAATAAAATTGAAATAAAATTCAAATAAGCCTAACATTGTTGTTGCGAATTTCCTGCAAACTTCCATATGATTATTCTACTGCGTTCGCCGCCTCCCCCGCCCCCCCCCCCGCGAAGCGGGGGGGGAGGGATGGGGGTTGAGGCGGTGAGAGAGTCGAGTTCTACATTGTTGGCTACGCCTCCACGCAGCGAGTTGGTTATAATTTTAATCCGCGCGCGAAGCGCGCGGCTACGCGTGGCGGCCAGTAAAAATTCGGTTCCACATGGGTTTGCAACTTTCCACGCGTATATTTTACACTGCCTCCACGCGATTGACCTAACTCGTATCCTTTTTCAATTTCGCGGACTTATGACGTTACATGGTCAGCTGACCTGCGTTTCGTCACTGCGCATGGTCAGCTGAGCTGCGTTTCGTCACTGCGCATGCTCAGACAGTCCGTGCATCGTCGATATGACAGGTTTCTTAACCTAGCGAATCGCGAACTTTAACTATTAATATCTCGCTTCGCAGAGCAGAGCGACAATTTTTACGTCCAGATTCGTGAGTTTCGTGCAAAAACACGTCGATATACCAAATTTTATTGAATTTGGTGCTGCTGTAGTTACTCTGAAGAATTACCCAATTTTCATAAAAGATTGCGTTTATGTATCCAGCAAGGTGGACGTGTCTTTGAATACCTTCAATAAAATACTTAATCATTTTTAAATACCCGCCTTCACACACACAAGAGATGTAAATCTGACCGTCACGTGGTACATCTCGGATAATGCTAATGCCGGCAGTATCGTAACTTTTAAACCTCATAACGCGACAAATACTTAATGGAAAATAACTTTATTATAGTGTTTTGGAAAGCTCTCAAAATAAGCTACAAGAATATGTAATGAAAAATAATGGTTTCAATTTAAGAAATTAAAGGTGACCTTCATGTGACCTTCAAACGACTATCCAAGGTCAAACCAATAAAATTGTTTTATGACCCCCTTAAAACCATACAACTTTTATCTGAAACATTTTTTTGTAAAATGCAAGGGAACGGAAATATTTGGGGTCATAGATTAAAATGGGTCACCCTGTATATATACAGGGTGTCCTTCCATAGATGTCCGAGCAAATATCTCGCAACTGGTTGAAGTTACTGGTGAAAGTGTAATAAGAGAAATTTGCACGGCTCTGAGTCAGCTACAAAATGCAAGTATACATTTTTTTTACTCGTGACTTTTTTGAGTTATGTAGCTCAACATGGTTTTTTTAAATGGATACCTATAATTTTTTTTGCATATTTATATAGTAGGAGTCATTTGCAATCAAAATCATGTGTAGTAAAAAATTGCTACTATGCATCGTTTACGAGATAATCGGCATCTTAAGTATTAAAGTAGTAAATTGGATTGTAAGTATTTTTGAACGTGGTTTGGAATGTCAAAGAGATTAAGAAAGAGATTAACACATAAATTGCTCGAAAGTATTACCATCATGTTCGATGCAGCATTCAACGCGTTTTATAACGTTTTCCATTGTTGACTGCAACATTTCTGCTTTAATACCTTCAACAGCTTTAGTGATCTTATATCGTAAATCTTCTTCATTTTTAGGAATAGTTGCATAGACAGTGTCTTAATATCCTCAAAGAAAAAAATCACATCGGACCAAGTATGGATTCACATCGGACCAAGTATGTAAGTTATGTCGGTTTTTCATACCACAATTTGAAAAACAAGATTCGTCAGACCATAATATTTTTTAAAGAAAATCAATGTCAATGCGATAGTTAACTCGAAGCCAGTGGCAGAACATTAATCGATGATCTGCATCTCCTTCGTGTAAGAATTGTACTAGATTATCACGAAACGGTTTGTATTTGTATTTCTTTAATACAGCGTGCACATAATTTTTTGATACTTCTAAATTACGTGCTACTGCTCTTATGGATGTACGTCTGTTTTCAATAAAACTTAATAGCACATTTGTCTCTTTTTCTTCATCTGTTCTGATTGAAAGCTTGTCTTGTTGTAGCGATCCTGTTTGACGTAATTGATTTTCAACTCGTCGAAATGTTCGAGCCTGCAGAAGCAATATCTCTCATAATAGTCTTTGTAAGGCTCACCGGAAGTCGCAGTTCGAGCCTGCAGAAGAAATCTCTCTCATTCAGTCGTTGTAAGGCTCACAGGAAGCAATTGTTCGAGCCTACAAGACTAAATATTCACACAAGTGTGAATATTTTGTGTAGAGCTCACCAAAAGTGACTGCTCGAGCTCACAAGAATAACTTTAGATTCCTTTTCTCTTTATGCAAGGTTCATTTGATAAAGTTGTTTGTTCGAACCTGCAATAAAGTCTTGAGTTGAATATCATAGCGCTTCCCTTCAATAATCTACTCGATTTTCAATGTGACACAGATTTTTCTTTAACAATAAGATAAAATGTAAGGTATAAATGTAATCTTTAATCATAAGGTCACTGACCTATCTATTTTTTAAGCTGTTTACTTATTCTTATTTCTTTTCTAGTACCTTATTGAAATTGAGATATTTATTTTGTTTAAATATAAGAGATTTCTATGTTAATTTAGTTTTATGTTTATTAATGTTATTGCCTCAATTATTCAGTAAAGATATATTCAGTAAAGTTCAATTATGTTAATTAACTGAATTATTAATTACGTTACAGATTATTAGTTTTAACACAAATTAGTCTTTAGTTAATAACACTACCTTAAATAAATCATACTTGTTTAATTTTTTCTTTATTTGTAAGACTCATTATAAATACGAGTTTTTTTTCTTTTTTTCTATTTCTTTTGTTAGCCGCTCGTCGATCCTTCCTTATTTCTACATTAAATTCTGGTCCTTCGAGCCGGATCTTCTAGTGGTCGTTTCCACGATGAGGGTCAGTCACATTGAAAATCGAATAGAGCAACAGCTCGTTCTGAGGAACTTCATAGTCAACTCAGTTGACAACATAACGAAGAGCGGTTATGCCAACATAACCTCGCAGCAGATTCAAAATCGTTTGTCCGCACTTAAGGAAAACTGGGAGAAATTTTCTTTAATCAACGATGCTATCAGTCTGGCAATGACACAACTGAATACTGATGAACGTTCTGTATAACAAGGTCATGAATATTTTTCATCTAATCTCTTTTCAACATACGATTGTTATTTAGAGTCAGTCGACAGGATTAGCTCGCTTCTCGATCAAGACACAACTAGTAGCCATGACGGTCCGTCATCATCTCAGAACTCTAATCTTCCTGTGTATTTTCATCATGCACGATTACCCAGAATCGACATCCCGAAATTTAATGGTTCTCCGTCGGATTGGTTATCCTTCAAGGATCTATTTAGTTCTCTTGTTATTAACAATCCGACCTTAACATCCGTAGAGAAGCTACAATATTTGAAAACGAGCCTAGTTGGATCTGCATCCCATCTTCTAAAGAACACAACTTTAACATCTGCTAACTTCCAGACGTCTTGGGAAGCATTAATCGCATTTCATGAGAACAAGCGATTGCTTGTAAACTCGGCACTGCACTCATTGTTCACCCTCAAGCGAATGACCAAGGAGTCCTCAACGGAGATGGAACAACTTTACACTAATATTATGCAGATTCACCGAACGCTTGACACGTTGGAGCGCCCAATTAAATACTGGGATGATTTCTTTGTTTTCATAGCAGTGCAACGCCTTGACGCGGATTCAGTGAAAGCATGGGAACAACATCTGGGGTCATCGAAGGAACCGCCTAGCTGGAAACAGTTCAGCGAATTCTTATTTACTAGGTTACTTTCTCTTCAAGCTTTTGAGAAATCCAGAACCAAATCTGGGATATCTTCAAATCAAACCAGCTTCAAGTCTCATTTTCAAGGAAAGGCTAAAGAGCCTCATCAGAAGAAGCCAAGTTTGTGCAGTTTGTGCAATTCAAATCACTACGTCGCAAACTGTCCTCAGTACATCTCGAAATCAGTACCGCAGCGAATGGAGATCGTAAAACAACGCAACCTTTGTTATAACTGTCTTGGGTTACATAGGGCATCTAGCTGCCGTGTCACCAAACGCTGTCAGAAGTGTGCATACAAGCATCATACGACACTTCATTAAAAAAACAGCTCGAAACCCAATACGTCGAACCCAACGACACAATCGACGTCAACCAATACTCAAGTTCTTCACTCCTCATCTCATGAGACTTCTACAAGTAAAGGAGTTCTGCTCGCAACTGCACAGGTTCGTGTGGTTTCACCGACTGGAGAAACAACTATAGCTCGGGCCTTAATTGATCAAGGTTCAGAAATCTCATTGGTATCGGAATGTTTAGTGCAGAGACTTCATCTTCCCAGATCTTCTTCATCAATTCCACTAACTGGACTGGGAGGACAAAGATCGAGCAATACGAAAGGCTCAACAATCCTCACATTACAATCTCATTACGAGAATTCCGATCTCTTAGTTTCAGCTCACATATTACCACAATTAACAGCGCCTCTTCCATCAACCAACTTTCAGGGAAGTTCCTGGCCTCATCTTGATGGAATTGTTCTCGCTGATTATGACTATAGATCTCCAGGGCCGATTGACATACTATTAGGCGCTGATAGTTATCACTAGATCATTGAAGATGGATTGATCAAAGGAGATTCAAACTCACCCATAGCGCAACGAACTAAACTCGGTTGGATAATATCAGGGCCAGTCGGCAATCAATTCTTCCCGCATTCCGCGCAAGGATATCATGTTTCTGTTGATAAGGATCTTCAAGATTTACTACAGCGATTTTGGCAACTGGAGGGAACTTCATCGGTAGCATCATCCTCATTATCTGCCAATGATCAGAAATGCGAAGAGCACTTTAAAATGAATTGTACGCGTGATCAAGAAGGGAGGTATATCGTACGACTTCCCTTCAAGCAATCCGCAACCAAATTAGGTAACTCAAAATCAAAAGCATTGCGAATTATGAACAGTTTATCTAACAGACTTAAAAATGATTCAGGATATTCAAAGGCTTACCATGAATTCTTACATGAATATGAACTCCTCGGTCACATAAGAAAGGTTCCAGAGTCAGAAAAAGAGCCTGACTTTAGCTATTACCTGCCTCATCATGGAGTAATTCGAGAGAATAGCACAACTACAAAACTAAGAGTGGTATTCAATGGATCCAGCAGAACAACAACTGGAGTCTCTTTAAACGATCTTCTCCATACCGGCCAAAAGCTCCAAAAGGACGTTTTTGATGTATTGATTTGGTTCAGGCAATTTCGATATGTTTTCTCCTGTGACATTGAGAAAATGTATCGACAGATCAAGATTCATCCAGAGGATTGGAAGTTCCAACGGATCTTATGGACCGATCCTACTCGAGAAATATACATATGAATTGACAACGGTAACGTATGGCTTAGCTTGTGCGCCTTTTCTCGCGCTTCGCACTATGTCACAATTAGTAGAAGACGAAGGGACTAATTATCCATTAGCAGTTCCTTCGGTAACAAGGGGAACATATGTCGATGATATTCTCGGAGGCGCAGACTCCATTGAAAGGACGCAAGAAATCATCCGACAGCTGATTTCCTTATGCAAGGCGGGCGGTTTTCCGCTGCAAAAGTGGACAAGCAACCACAGCACAGTTCTCAATTCGATTTCTCTCGGACAGCATGGCACAGAAGCATCAGTTCAATTTGACGAGTCTACGACTGTTCATATCTTAGGACTCTGTTGGCACGCAACGTCAGACTCCTTTCGGTTTTCAGTCAAATCTTCACCACTAATCAGCATAACGAAACGCATCATTCTATCATCCATAGCTAAGATCTTTGATCCGCTCGGCTTGTTATCTCCTGTAATAATATCTGCAAAAATACTTATTCAAGAATTGTGGTCAATAAAGCTTAGTTGGGATGATTTGTTGCCTGACTCTACAGTAAGAAGGTGGACTTCATTTCAAGAACACCTGAAGGATATATCGGAATTACATTTCCCGAGATGGATTAACTTTAACTCTGGAGAACTTATCGAAATCCACGGATTTTGCGATGCTTCCCAACTCGCTATGTGCGCAACAGTTTACATCCGAACACCATCTCAAGAAGAAGGATTTAAAACATATCTCCTTTGTTCGAAGACGAAGGTCGCGCCACTTAAAAAGGTTACCATTCCCCGCCTTGAACTCACGGGAGCAGTTCTCTTAACAAAATTAGTCACACGTGTATTGAAAATATTAGATTTCAAACAAGTGCCTGTACTGATGTGGACCGATTCCGCCATTGTGTATACCTGGATCAACAATCATCCTTCACGGTGGAAGGAATTTGTATATAATAGAGTGTGTTACGTGCACGAAGCTCTGCCTCAGGCAATATGGAAATTTGTTCCAGGTATAGAAAATCCCGCGGATTGCGGCACGCGCGGTATGACACCGTCTCAGCTCCTTAAGCAAAACATCTGGTGGAACGGTCCTCAGTGGCTCTCTCAACATCCGTCCAAATGGCCCAATGAACCAACTGCATTTACACGCAAGGAAAATCTCGAAGAGAAATCCACTCACGTTTTCGTCACAACTTCCGAACCCATCTGGGATTTACTTAACAGATATTCCAATCTTACTCGATTACTAAGAATAACGGTTTTATGCATGCGAGCCGCATCTCGTTTTAAAAAATATCTAGCTACGTCATTGAAGAACCCTATCACTACTCAAGAGCTTACAGAAGCAAAACTATACTGGGTTAAAAGAATCCAACAATTCTCGTTTAATCAAGAAATTAAGATCCTTTCAAACCGGCAACCACTACCACGCTCAAACGCTCTTCTACGACTTACACCGTTTGTAGATGTCCAAGGGTTATTACGAGTCGGAGGCCGGCTTCAATCAGCCCCGCTATCCTCAACATCAAAACATCCCTTAATTCTTCCTCGAAAATCGACATTAACATCTCTTATCATTTCAGATGCTCATGTTAGAACCTTGCATGGAGGCACACAGCTTACACTCTCTTTCACACGAACCGATTATTGGATTGTAGGAGGACGAGCACCAGTTCGATCGTTCATTCTAAAATGTATGAGATGTGCTCGTTACTGACAGACAAGAGCGCAACAAATTATGGGCCAGCTCCCACCTGAACGAGTAACACCATCTCGCCCATTCTTTTATTCAGGTGTGGATTACGCCGGACCTTTTACCCTTAAAAATTGGAAAGGCAGGAATTCAAGGACCTATAAGGAATACTTATCCTTATTCATCTGCCTATCAACTTCTGCCGTTCATCTTGAGCTTGTAACCGACTATTCCACAGAAACGTTCCTCGCAGCGTTCAAGCGATTCGTAGCTAGAAGAGGAATATGCTCAACTATTACGAGTGACTGTGGAACCAATTTCAAAGGCGCGGACAAAGAGCTAAGGAATATGTTCTTGTTGTCATCAAAGGAAGTCGGAAAATTATCATCTCTTTTAGCAGAGGACGGCATCCAATGGAAATTTATTCCTCCCGGCACTCCTCACTTTGGTGGGAAATGGGAAGCCGGAGTAAAGTCGGTGAAATATCACCTTAAACGAATCATGGGCAATCAAGTCTTAACGTATGAAGAAATGACAACGATGTTAACTCAAGTTGAAGCGATTTTGAACTCGCGACCTCTATGTCCGCTGACAGACGACCCGGATGATTTGAGCGCTCTTACTCCAGCACATTTTTTGATTGGTAGCTTCTTATCCACACCACCAGAGCCTTCTCTCGAAAATGAGAAACTATCTCATCTGTCTCGATGGCAACTGACCAGACAAATGGTCAACAGCTTTTGGACACATTAGTCGAAGGAATATTTACAGAGATATTTCTCGATTTATAAATGGAATCGTACATCCCCTCCATTGCAAGAAGGGACCCTCGTTCTAGTCGTTGATGAACGATACCCTCCATCCAAGTGGCCATTGGGACGAATTATTCAATCACATCCTGGAAAGGACGGACATGTACGAGTAGTTACAGTTCGAACCCAAACATCAACTTTCAAGCGTCCGATCACGAAGATATGTCCTCTTCCTAGCTCGAATTAACTTTCATGACTTAATTGGTCACATTAGTTCCCAAGGCGGGCGGAATGTTTAAAAACATGGTTCTGAAATTTGCATTCGCGCGCTAGTTATTCTAGCGATCTCAGCGCTCGCGCCCTAGCTCAATCGACGTATGCATCCGCCAATGAGAAGGGCAGGATCGAGATCGTCAGAGGAGGCGCGGCGCTTCTCCCTCCGCTTGCCCCGCTGTGCTACGCACTTCTTCACAGTTTCAATTCAGTTACGCAGTTAGTTTCGTGTGCTACGCACTCGTCTTGTCTTCCTTTGGTCTGCAAGTCGTACGCTGTAATTTCTCTGGAAAGGTCTCATTACGTTGAACAAAGGTGATCCATCAGCGGAGGCATAGCCTTGTGAAGAAAGAGTCGTGGACAGTCTAGTCAAACTGAGGATCACAGAGATTCGAGACCTTCCTCACCGTTTCAAGAAGGCATACGGCTAAGGTCAAAACTACTTCTCCCGACAACCGTGGTTGTCAGGTCGGCCTTACAGGCTAGATTACACTCAGTATTAACGTGATACTACTTTCTTGCTAATACAATTGCATTTTTAGTTCACTCATTCGCAATCCTGGCAAGGCTCACTGGAAGTCAGTGTTCGAGCCTGCAGAAGCAATATCTCTCATAATAGTCTTTGTAAGGCTCACCGGAAGTCGCAGTTCGAGCCTGCAGAAGAAATCTCTCTCATTCAGTCGTTGTAAGGCTCACAGGAAGCAATTGTTCGAGCCTACAAGACTAAATATTCACACAAGTGTGAATATTTTGTGTAGAGCTCACCAAAAGTGACTGCTCGAGCTCACAAGAATAACTTTAGATTCCTTTTCTCTTTATGCAAGGTTCATTTGATAAAGTTGTTTGTTCGAACCTGCAATAAAGTCTTGAGTTGAATATCATAGCGCTTCCCTTCAATAATCTACTCGATTTTCAATGTGACACAGATTTTTCTTTAACAATAAGATAAAATGTAAGGTACTATAAATGTAATCTTTAATCATAAGGTCACTGACCTATCTATTTTTTAAGCTGTTTACTTATTCTTATTTCTTTTCTAGTACCTTATTGAAATTGAGATATTTATTTTGTTTAAATATAAGAGATTTCTATGTTAATTTAGTTTTATGTTTATTAATGTTATTGCCTCAATTATTCAGTAAAGATATATTCAGTAAAGTTCAATTATGTTAATTAACTGAATTATTAATTACGTTACAGATTATTAGTTTTAACACAAATTAGTCTTTAGTTAATAACACTACCTTAAATAAATCATACTTGTTTAATTTTTTCTTTATTTGTAAGACTCATTATAAATACGAGTTTTTTTTCTTTTTTTCTATTTCTTTTGTTAGCCGCTCGTCGATCCTTCCTTATTTCTACATAATATTTACCGAGATATTAACAAAAAAAGATCGGCGAATCCACGCGAGCAAAGCGCGGCGAGAAGGACGTCCCACCTATGTGCTCACTAAGCGCGCAGTGAGGCGGTGGGAGGAGCCTACGAGCGTAATACTAGAACACGGCGGCGCGGTAGTAGTAAATCCATAAGTAAATTTAATCTGCTAAAACAATGCACTCAAAGATGTTTGTTGAATCTGGAAATCAAAGACGCTCAAAATCACTCTTTCAAACAAAAAACTCATAAGATTAGAAAACAAACTTGCTTCCCAATTTCCTCATAGTTTAATTAATGCGTTTTACACACATAATAAACGAAAAATAGACGCTTTCAATATCACTTGTAAACATAGATCAATCAATAAATTCAACTACCTTTTAAAAAAGCTAAACACCTTATACAACTCTTCCTTAAATATGGACACTTCCAAATGGATCATTAATATTAGCGATAAACGAATTCCGGATTCAACATTAAATTTCTTGAGCTTAGGGGACAGGTTCGCGCTTTCTCTAGATAGGAAAGACGTTAAAGATCGTATAAACTACTCAACGGCGATCATTAAGAATTTCGAGAACGTTGCTAAAAAATTAGATAAAAAAGTCGCTGATTCCGCTCGCAATTCAATAAGTTATAACAATGTCATAACTAACTTTTTAAACACTGAAAAACACTTAAACTTAACTGACAAATTCATTTTGAACGAACTTTACAAATGCAATAAATTCTTAAGACAAAATAAGGACCTATTAATAACTAAAGCAGACAAAGGACAGGTTACAGTCATAATCGAACGAAACAAATACGATGAACAAATGAATGCCTTATTAAATGATACAACGATTTATAAAAAACTAAAAAGAGACCCCACTAGATCTATACAAAGTAACTTGAACGAATTAATTAAAACATGGAAACTAATTTTATTATAGACGAATACACTTATAAAATACTGTGTTGCACCAACGGAAACCTCCCTAGATGCTATGGACTGCCGAAGATTCATAAGAGTAGATATCCATCATTGTATCGATATCTGGGAGTCCGTTATACAATGTCGCAAAATATCTACATCAGATACTAGAAGGATCCATCACGAAGCCAAAATCACACATTAAAGATAGTTGGACTCTCGCAAAAAACTTAAAAAACACACATATTCACCCCAGTCATTCTTTCCTATCCTTGGATCACCGCACTTTATAACAAAATTCCTAAAGAACTAATTTTTAAAGCAATAGAAACTTTTGAAACGTTGGAATCACATTGCACCTGCCATTAAATTCAATTTGTAACAATTTCTTTTCGCCATAAAAATAAATACCGTACTTTCCTCCACAAGTTTTGGCTTCGGGGGATCTTTCTATGAACAAATCTTCGGCAGTCCCATGGGGTCTCCACTATCCCCTATATTAGCCGACATCGTAATGGACGATCTTGAAACGCAATGCATAAAACGTCTCAAATGTACGATCCCTGTATTTTATAGATATGTCGATGTCGACATTTTTATGATTGCTCCTACATCCGAAATCAACACCATCCTTAATGTTTTTAATAATTATCACCCACGCCTTAACTTCACACATGAATTACAGACAGACAGCTCTATCTCCTTTCTGGATACCACCATTATTAGAGACAACAATGTACTCATTACTAACTGGTACCGAAAATCCACTTTTTCTGGAAGATACTTAAATTACTTTTTTAATCATCCGTTCAAACATAAGAAAAATACTATTACGCACCTTGTTGACAGAGCTCCTTCTTTCCGATGAGAAATTCTACATTAGCAATATTAACATTATCAAGGAAATTTTATGCAATAACCTACATCCTCAACACATAATTAATCATCACATTAATAAAAGACTAAAAGAACTACGATACAGACAGAATATCACTAACACGCAGGATACCATTCCCTTTGACGCGAAAAACTGCATCGTTATACCGTTCAATTATGAAACTACAAGGAGCATTGAACGGATTTTGAACAAAATCAATTTTTAAGTTATTTACTCGATCTTTAATAAATTGAATTGCATCATAAAAAAGGGGAAGGATTCACTCAATGTTCTTAAAAAAACCGAACTTGTGTATGAGATTGATTGTTTGAGTTGCGATGCATGTTACATAGGACAGACAAAACGGCACTTGATGACTCGGTTAAATGAACACCGTAACGACATTAAAAAACAGACAACGAATCAGTCGGTCGTAAGCAAACATAGTGTCTCTAGGCCACGAGTTCGATTGGGATAACCCTAGAATTCTACATAAAGAAATACATAGAAGGAAAAGGGAAATAGCAGAGATGCTTTTTATTAAAAGAAACAATTCTGCTATTAATTCCCAAAAGGACACAGAGAATTTAACAGCCATTTATGACGGACTCCTAAATATTTTATAAAATTTTTTTCTTTTACTTTTCTTTTCTCTTATTTATTACTGACTTTTTAGAATATTGACTCGATTTTTATACTTTTATACATTGTTTTTTGGTTTTTACCTTTACTTTTATTTATTTTTATTTATTGACATGTTTCTTCACACATTTATTGTTGACATCTTAGATTATTGACCCTATTTTTATACCTTTATACAATGTTCTTTTAGTCTTTTCTTTCCTTTTTTTATTTATTGTTATTTATTATAATTTTGTCCTGTTCGACACTATGAAAATCGTAATTTCCTCTTAGTCTGGTTTTCGTTGTCACCAGCGACAGACGACTTGCACGTCTGCTTAAATGTCTCAACCAATGTTTGCGATTCTTTCAACTACATAGTTGAGTTATTATGTTTTACCAGATTATCTAGTACGTAAGTCATAAATTAAATTTGTATTATATTGCGCCTAAATATTGTATTATTCCGTTGTGATTTGTAGATGTATTTGATAAGGACCTGAACCAAGGGTCGAAACGTAATAAAAAACGTTCAACCAATATATCAATATAGCCAGTTTGAAGTCAGTCACTGCCCTCCCCTTTTAAATTTTCTCACCACTGGCGAAGAAAAGATTTTTACATTTTTGAAATAATTTCTTAATTTTACACAAACTAAAAAATATGCAATTTGTAACTAACAATTACATATTTTTTCTTAAAAACAACTATGTTATTTCTTTACATCAATTGATTCCTCTCATTATTCTGTGCATAAAAGTATTAAGGTAAGATCAAAAAGTGAATATTTTACGAAATATTTCATAGTTTATGTAAAATTAAAAATAATAATAAGAAGTAAATACCGCTCGTTGTTAATAATAACGCACGAACAAGAAAGGCCAATGTATAAAATAACGAGCCAAACGTGGATGATATACAAGAAACAATTTAATATAACATTGCAAGATAAAAAATACAATGAACCAAATCGAATGAAACAATCGATATAATTTGAATGTTTCGACCACACGGGGTCTTCCTCAGCAATATAATCAATCCAATATCTACGTCATTTACAATATAAGTGGCTATTTGTCGAATATAAAGGCTGACACTAGAACGTTCGCAAGTTTGTAATTGATACGCCCCGATACATATTCATATTAAGTTAAGTTGTAAGGGAGAGCACGATTCACTGTGTGAAGTATCATGGTCAAGCAGTAAAATATCGCAAGCGAAACTTATTCATCATTGGGTGGAGAATATGTTGATCCAAACGGTAAAAAAAAAAAATTGTTGTAGTCCTAGTTGAAGTCCTCCAAGAAGTCATTGGTAGTGGAGTCATACTGTATACGATCGGATGTAATAGAATAGAATGCACAATACCAAGATTGGGTAATGCCAAAAAAATACAAATTAAAATTACGGATGACGTGGCAAACGTAACCGACAAGTACGACGGAAAAAGGAAATCCCACTGACTTCACTCCAAATGTTGCAAATTACATACTTGTGGTGTTTAGCAACATATTTTTTTTCAAATCAACCATGTGTTTTCTTTACACCAATTGCTTGATTTCATTATTCTGTGCAAAAAGTATCAAGGTAAGATTTTCGAAAACTGAATGTTTCTCAAGATTTTTGGTGCTTTCCATCTAGTGACACAAGTCGACACAAGCATCATTCTATCTTTTTTAAACATTCATAAATAACAAAGATAGAATGACACTTGTGTCGGCTTGTGTCGCTAGATGGAAAGCACCAATTTTGTATTTTATGTCAAAATACTCTATCTCTCAAGCCTCGTAACTCAAAAAGTACTTTGTGAAAAAATACTTTATTATATTGTTTTGGAAAGCTCTCGAGATAAGCTATAAGAATATGCAATAATATATCGGGTTTCCCATTTAAAAAATTCAAGATGACCTTGGTCTGACCTTGGCGACGCCATGCAAAGTCAAAATAATAAGATCAGTAAATAGACCTTTTTCAACCTTACAATTTTTGTCTGAAACATTTCTTTCTAAAATGCGTAGTTTCCGAGATATTTAAGGGGATGCTAGCGAGAAGGTCGAACTCCGACGGGAGAGCGCTCTCATCTATATGGAACTAAAAATGTCGGTAATTTATAATGTCCGGAATTTTTAAATCCATCGATTTTCTACATTATCGATCAACTCTAAGCTTTTTCGCACACGAGGAAAAAGTATACGTGTGCGCTCGGCGTTCAGCTAGCTTCGGATAGTAGAAGAGCGCAGACATATCTTCCGTCTCCTTCTCTCTCTCTCTCTCGCTACAATTGACACGCTTGGCGATCGAGACGTTTGCGGCACAAGTTAGCACAATTGTAGCACAATACAGCACAACAAAAAAAAATTCAAAAATGTCAAATTTTTTTTCACCCTCACCTCTTTTTTTAAATTTTATCGACCTCCCCCATGCTAATTTTTACTTTTCATGCATGTGCCTTGTAGAGTTTGAATAGCACAATTCAGCACAGCTCGCAGAAATTTTATATTCACATTGTAGCGTGATTGATATGTATTTTTTTAATTTTTGTTTGTGAATTTTTTTTATCGAAATAAGATGAGATATTCAAATTTTTCCAACGGCACAATATGGCACAAGTTAGTGCCAATTTATAAAAAAAATCGTGAGTTTAATCGTGAAAAAGTGCGGGGCTATGTTAATTTTGTTTTTATTTTTTTTCTTAATTGTTATTAATGTTATCGATCTCGCGTTTGCGGCACAAGTTAGCACAATTGTAGCACAATACGGCACAATAAAAAAAAAGTCAAAATTCGAAAAGTGCGGGGCTATCAAAAATTTTGTTTTTTTTTTAATTTTCTTGAATATGAGTTGTGCTTTGAATTGTGGTTTACGGCACAATATGGCACAAGCGTAGCACAATGCAGCACAATTCATAAAAATATAGAATTCGAAAAGTGCGGGGCCAACTTCACACACGTGAGTTAACAGGTCGGTAAATAGATATGTGAATTTATACTTTTTATTACTTTTTTCTTTTTCAATGTATATTCGAGTCAAGCGCACTTCGTTTATGTGTATACTTTAATCCTAGAAAAGGATTTTTAATTCTATACAGCCAATATAAAAAGCCATGTGTTGGAAAATTATGATAATTTTGTTGGTAAAACAGACAACACTAGCATTCCCTTAAGGGTTTCCATACTTTTTCTTCACCCTGTATATTTGATTGTTTGTCTCTTTTAATATATATTTCTTTTATTCTTTTGCCTAGTATTTACAAAATAATTTTTGATAAAAACACTACTTGGTATTTTTTTACATTTTTAATGTCTTTTTGAAGCGGATAGATATGTATACTAAACATCCATCTTTATTACATAAAATAAATAATAGTAGATTCCTAATTAGGATCTATAAATTCATAAACAAGCTTTTTCCAGCACCAAAGAAGATATAATATATCTTTATAGGTGTATTAACTTATAATATTTCATGCAGTTTTCTTCTTATGAGAAAGCCTTATGCCACGCATCTTTTTATCGAGGAATGTCTCGAATTACATACTTGGCAGAGGTATGCTGCTCTGATAGCATATTGTGGAGGTCAACTTATTTGGCTACTATTTTCCTCTAATTTCTCATGTTTTATTACGCAAATAAAAAACATTCTACAACTTATAAAAATTTAACAATAAAACGAGAAAAATATTTGCAATAAAAGAATTATATACAGTTGATGACTCTGACAATAGTTCAGAGAGAAACGATCGTTCATTCATAATTCTCTTCTTATAAATTGTTGGATACATTTTATTTACTCATTTATATATGTATGAAGTAGAAGAAATATATTTTAAATTTTATGGTAAACAAATTAATATATTTGCAAATTTTATTATTATATAACAAATTAATAATAAATTTAGTTACTTATATATCAGTTACTTATATGATTAATTAAAAAGAAATTATAAAGATTTTCGATTAAATTGTAAAAAGAAAGGTCAATAAGGGTATTTTTAATTTACACAAAATTCTCAAAAAATAATTTTTTTCGTTAGGAATATTAAAACTAATTATTAGATAAAAAAATCTAGAGCCATACAGCCAAAATTAAATTAATAGTCTAGATATACCATTATGATACCTAAATCTTTTCATAACTAATAAATGAACTAGAATGTTTTCTTATTATACTGTTCTGCCATCATATAACATCTAAGCCTTTATATCGTATATTGTGCTTGTGATTTATTGTAGAGGTTAAAATTTTTTTTTTTATTATTGTATAAAAGATCTGACAAAATCAGATTTGTCAAAAGGTAGAGTTAACGCTATATGTTGAAAATTGCAATCGTACAACTTAAAAAAAACAAACAAACATTTGTAATATATAATAAAAAAATATATAAAAACAATGACGATAATGATGCTTTTTAAATCAAAATTTCAATATTGAAATTGTATCTTAACATTTTCGCTATTAGATTAGAGCAAAAATAAATGCCTTTCCTTATATAAATAAAATATCCAAGCTATCGATTAAGTCTAATAAGCTTTCGATTCAACCGTTTCTGAGATTTGACAACCTCAGATATTTACAACTAATTGTTTCGCGTAAAGATACACAGAGCAGGCTTGCACTACGCATGTATTTGACGCGAGAGACAACTGTCTCTTAATAATTAGGAATTTTGAAGGAAAACCCGATTTGTGATTATTTGTTATAACAATTTGCTTTTTTATATTAATTTTTGAAAAATTTTTTATTAAAATGGAACACAAATTTTAAAATAAATAAAATAGTTTTTGTTACATATATTTTTAAATTATTTCAATGAATTGTCTGCGAATAACATGTCACACGAAATATATGCATGAATGTGATAAATCACATTAAAAATGACTAAATTTCGTTATAAAATAATATTGGATATTAAATAAAATATTTTAGATAGTGCAAGGTTACATGATGAAATAATCAAAGCTATTATCAATGATTACATTTATATAAATGCGATTCAATTTATACTTTGTTTTTTATTATATAGTACGAACAATACAAAAGATTATAAATCTATTTCTTTGCAAATGATATTTTCATTGCATGTGAAGGTGTAATTTTGAAACCTTGAAGTGCATCCTTTGCAGCTCCAGACTGAACCTCATTTTCAAATTCAACAAATGCAATATCATGTCGGTTAGGTACTAACCGTACCTCTTTGAAGCCAGGAAATTGATTAAACAGCATTGATAACATCATTTCACTTGTCTCGTCAGGCAAATTTGTTAAGAACAATATCTGATTAGGTGGCTGTTCAGGAACAGCAGTATTAACAAGTCCTGGATGTTGGGGTACACTTGCATGATAACCAATTTGTTGTGAATGTTTTGCTTGCTCTTTTGCACGTTTCTTGGCACGTTTGGCTTCTTCATCTGCTACTGGAATAACTCGTTTCGGTTTCTTTGGACGTTCTGCAAAGGTACCTTTCATTTTGGCAATTATATCGCTGTCAGTTTTAGCATATTGTATTCTCTATAAAAGAATTTATAAATGAAATTATTTTATATCTTTATGTATGTAATATAAGTATATTTATACTAATTTATAATATATAAACAAACAATATATATATGTATATATGTATGTATGTATGTATGTATGTATGTATGTATGTATGTGTGTGTGTATATATATATATATACATATAAAACATACCTTGCAAACATATAGAATATATCTAATATAAATCGAAAAGTATAATGTATAGAGATAGAATAACATAAATAAGAATTTTACAGTTCTTACCATTGGTTTATCATAGAATGGAAAACCTTGCATTGATCTCAAGGCATTTGTAGCACTTGCTATTTCCTTGAAAATAACAAATGCCTGTCCACGCATTTTCAATGTTTTTAAAGCTACAATATCCAAAATTTGACCAAATTGAGAGAAAATAGCATACAATGATTTTTTTAATTCTTCCTTCTTGATTTTTTCATTTAAATTATTGATATAAATGGTATTATTTGGACGAATATCCATTTTGATTAAAAATTAATGGTAGATACTTTATTTTCTGTAAATAAAAATAATATAATAGAATAAGTGTTAAACTTACATACTTATTAAAAAATTAATATATGTGCGCCCGTGTATATGTATGTATGCATGTAGTGTATGTATGTATATATATATATATATATATATATATATATATATATATATATATATGCATGTATGTATCAACAAATTACTAAATTATGACAATATGTTGCTAGTATAATAAACATATAATATATACAAGGAATCTTACGTGTTTGAATAATTATATTAATTTTTTAGAAGAAATTTAAACAAAATGGTACATGTATTACGTTATTATAAAGGTTATGCGCCTGTTAAACCACGGGCCATGACCATAAACTACTATATATACAGACTGCAATCCGACTGCGCTCACAAACTTACAGTGCTGACACCAATAGTACCAAAACTGATCTGGGCAACGATACGTTTACACGACTTTTAACTTCGACTTAGGGACCTCCATAAGTGTGCGATTTCACTATCAATCTGACGCTAGCGTCTAGCTAGTCACGTGATCTTATTTTCGACGCTAGCGTCGAGAAGAAGAAGCTGGATTTATCTACTTCAAGCGTCAAAAGTTTGGTTGTCCGTGGATTTTAACCTACCCAACGAGAAATGGCTCGTCGAAATAATGTCGAATCGAAACCGTTAAATCGATGTCGCTCGACATTGTTTCGATGTCGATTGAAAGGTTCATTTCTCGTTGAGTATACCTTATTGTGTCTAATAATGTGTGAATTTTTTTGAGTGCCGTATCAAGTCTTCAAGTAAATAAATCATTTAAGTCGAAGAAGACGTTTTAAGTAGGGAAAAAATGTTTGGCGAAGGAGAAGTAAGTAAAATATTGTTATAATTACTTATAATTTAAACAAGTGTATATTTTAATAATTAAATTTGCATGAAAATATCTGTGGCTCTTCTCGCATAATCTGTTTCATATGTCCCTTTTTACCAGCTTATAAAGTAATATATGCATTATTTTAAATTTTGATACCATTCTGAAACCTAAGCTAGCATGTGTGAAATATAAAAATATAACTAACAGGATATATTGTATATAGGTAACTAACATTTCAGTTTGCTTCATCAGGTGAACTGAACTGTTCATGAAATGTTGGATCACAAATGAAAAACAATGTAGCTCTAGAAGTCATATCTAATATTTATAGCATGAAGACCTCAGATATCAAATATATGTTATATATTTACAGCTTTTTTCTAGAGAAGAACATGCTTTTATTTTTTCTTTGTATTATGAAGGAGAAATGTGGAAGCTACGTATGCGTTCAGTTGCTTCAAACGTTAAATATTTTATTTGAGAACATACGCAATGAAACATCCTTATGTAATCCTTTTATAAAAGCTTCTTTCTTCTTTTATATTAAGCACTTCTTCTGAGTAATCAATTTATTAAAAATTTTTTGTTTTCAGATTATCTATTAAATAACAGTCATGTGAACAGTATAATAGTGCACAAATTTGACTTCAGCGACGAAGAAGTGATAGCGTGTTACATCAGTTTCCTGAAGACATTGAGTCTGAAATTAAACACACACACCATTCATTTCTTCTATAATGAGGTAAACGAGGTACACACAATGATATTCTGTGTTTGTTCTTTAATTACAGCTTGTGTTTGTTGAGTGTGTAAATTGTTAAAAAAATATATATAATAAGATGCATATAGATATGTCTGTGTTGGAATTATCTACAAAAATTCACTACCTTTGACCAAATTATAATAGGTTTCTTTCTATCATTAGCATACCAACGATTTCCCGCTGTACACAGATGCAATCAAATTTTTTAATCATTCGGAAGGTATGGTGCGCATAGCCGTGAGAACTCTGACATTAAATGTATATCGCGTCGAAGACGCGTCCATGCTAGTCTTCATAAGAGATCGTACAGCCGCGCCATATTTCAGCAATCTCGTATATTTTATTGGTGATCATATTATAGAATTAGACACTTGTGTCCGGACTGATGCCGAGTAAGTATCTTGATGTTAAAACATCTCTTTCTGTGATTAGTAAAATGTTTCTTTTTTTTTTATAGTCATCAGAGTTAAAACAGATTATCGGATTTAGTTGCGGAACATTTGGATCACCTGCATTATGACCTATCACCTAAATGACATGTTTGAACATACCGGACTTGAATAAAGTTCTGTCGGAACATTTGTTACATAAATTGTTAGTCCCATTGTATGTCTATTCCCTGATGCAATACAAAAACGCTTTGTGCCAAACTCATGTAAGAATTATGTTTTTATCTCTTTCGTTATAAGAATAATTATTATATGAATTAATTTGAATAATTCGAATAGGATGAGAGAAAGCATGTCAGTGTTGTGGTAGCGCTTTTTCTATTTTCTCAAGTCTTTTTGATAGTATCGCATGGACCTCTTGTACATATGCTAACAGTAATGCTAAGGATATTCAATTTGTCAGGTAAAAAATGCAAATATATTTATTGAAAAATATAATGTAATAAATATGTAATAAATAATTGATGTATTAATAAATAAATAATGTAATATGTAATTACTTTTTACAGATAATCAACATTTAAAAAGGAAACTCAATATCAAATATTCCAGAACAAAAAACAAACAGAAAACATGTATGTCATTTGACGAAGAAGAGCTTTTGATTTTGGAAGTGCAAAAACGGGAACCACTATGGAATTTCAAGTTGGATATCAAACAAAAAAATGCAAAAACAAATAAAAAATTATGGCAAAAAGTTTCTGATGTATTAAATGGTAAGAATAAGAATTTTGTTTTTAAAAACTTTGTTGCTTCTTTCTTTCAGCAACATTATTTTTTCATGATATTTTTTAGGTATAATTAGTGCAGAAACAGCGAAAAACAAATTCAAATCCTTACACAATACGTATAGAAAAATTGTACAATCAGAACAAAAAGCAAGTAGATCTGCAAGGCAACATTTAAACACATTCTACTAGACTGTGGCAGCATTATAATAACATGGAATTTTTACGTGCTTTATGTTTAGTTAAAACGTAAGTTTAAATTATAAATTAATTTTATATTGATAACAATGTTAATTAAAGAATCGTCAAATTAAAAAAGGTGTTTTCTTATATATATATATATGTTTATAATTATTTATAAATATATTTTAGCACAGCATCAAATCTTTCTAAAAGTAAATTCATTATTAGAAGATTCGGACGAATTATCAAAAGCAACGGCGAATGTACAATCAGGTATATAATATATAACATTTGAATAATATAATTTATATTTGTTTCTTTTATATATACATATATATATATATATGTATATATATATATGTATATGTATATATATATATATATATATATATATATATGTATATGTATACATATATATAATCTACTATCTCTTATTATATTTTGTAAGCAAGAAGATCAGACAGA
This sequence comes from Crematogaster levior, assembly GCA_901521435.1. Taxonomy (NCBI): domain Eukaryota; kingdom Metazoa; phylum Arthropoda; class Insecta; order Hymenoptera; family Formicidae; genus Crematogaster; species Crematogaster levior. Next base: position 56,787 of record CABEGB010000714.1, read on the forward strand.
GGACACAGTGCTATTGAAAGAATTGCAAATGCTTTTTGCGATGCTGCCAGCAATAATGATGTCGTTTTACCGCCACCACCTCAACTTGACGACGTTGACTCATTTTTAAATTTGCTGGGATTCGTCGTTTATCTGAAACACAAAAGCAAGAAGCATTTCAAAAGCACTTATAATTATCGTTTGATATGCTGAAAGAAAATATGTGAAACCGAAACATTACATATATAATACATGCAAGAATTTAAATTTATTTTTTAAATTGTTTTATTGTTTTCAATTATTTTAAAGTATAACTATTGTTTTTGTAGTTTAAAGGTATAATCATTGTTTTTTTAGTTGTAAAATATAATTTTTTTTATTTAATTCTTTTAAGCTGTAACTATTGTTTTTGTAATTGTTAAGTCAACAGAATTTATTTAACACAAGAATAATACAAGTGATTATGAAATTTATTATACATGTACAATATTTTATTAAAATACAAAATTGGAAAAAAAGAAATATTTTCTTATTTAACAGTGCTCAAATTGCCAAGGAATTGCTCCTTCGTTGTTAAAATAATTGATCAACAATAATAGTTGATCAAATAATTGATAAAACAAAATTGATCTCTTATCATCATAGCTTTACGTGAACCTAAGTTAGAACCACACTGACTTATATCTTGCAAAGCACCCTTATCAGTTACGTCTGATCTCCAAATGTCAGGTATAAAACCGCCTGAAGTATCTCTATCAACTAAAACTGGATGGTATATATTCATTATGGTCAATATCTTTAATTCGAAGCCAATTGTGGAAACAGGTAATGGCTTGAACAATTTTTACGCATGTGTCAATTGTAGTGTCAATGGGACGCCTTAATATCCGCCATTGGCTACATAAAATCTCAAAAGAACTTTCGATCATTCTTCTTGCTCTACTCAACCGATAGTTGTAGATGTTTCTATCTTGATTTAAATTTCCTCTCCCAGGATATGGTCGAAGTAAACATTCCGTTAATGGGAAAGCTTCGTCACCTACAAGCATGTATGGCAGAGGTACTCCATCAGCTGATACAGATTGTTGTTCTGGTAATGTAAGGGATAATCTGTAGGAAAGAATCTGTAGGGACAGATAGGTTCGGGACAGGAGAGCAGTGTAGGGTAAAGTAGTAGTATTGCTAAGTATTACTTCGAGAGATATTCCAGTTTATTCGTCTGCTCCGTACAATGTTCTGTGTTCTATGAATCTCCGTCACACTATATATACGCGTTTTCCGAGAATCATATCCCCGAGAATCATATCCCCTGGCTGTAAATAGCCAATACTGAGAATCGCGGTTCTAATTCGGCGAATTGTTAGTGGCGGGGCGAAATCAGCCGCGACAGGTGAGTCAGAGATCGCTCGTCATAACTTAAGAGGTGACATAACATAAAAGGTGACACACGCGAACGCTTCGCAACGTGGTATGCCCCTTTCGTTTGCCTACAGTAAGTTCATTTCCTTATTATGAAATTTTTGTCCCATTAGAGAAGATCGAAAAATGCCACCATCACTACGTCGACCATATGCTCCAATATCCACAAAAGTAAATACGAGTATATAATTTGCATCACATATTATCACATATTATCACATATAAAAGTACTATACTATGAGAATTTTTATAATTGTAGTATGAAGAACCTGCATTATTAGGACACTAAAGAAAGAATTGTAAGTAATTATTGTCATTAAATTAAAGAATAATATTTAAAATAAGGTGAATATTGATTTTACTTGTATTACTACTGCTTTTCGTCAATAGCACCTATACAATGAGGAAAAATCCATTTCTCATCAAATTCATCTGCTATACGCAACCAATCTTCTTTATTCAAAGTAGATGGAAAAATTTTTTCTTGAAGGCAAGACCAAATAGCACTACTTGTATCCTTAATAATGTTAGAAACTGTTGTTACACCAATTAAATATTGATATAAAATTGACCTCATAGAATCACCAGCAGCTAAATATCTATAAAATTTAATATGTTTAAAATATAAGTATAGTGGTAAACAGATTGTTAATATGTTGAATGCCAAGTGGCTTGAGCAAAAAATCTATACCAGTCACTGCATATCAATATAGTAATATTACAAAGAATATAAAAACAAACCTTAATGTCAAACACAGTCTTTCAGGAGTAGATATTGGTTCACGAAAGGAAGTTATTTGTCTATTTAAAGAAGGTCCTAGTATTTGTAGCAAATCTTCTAACTGTGTAGCAGTCATTTTAAAATAATTTCTAAACGTATCGTCTTCTAACATATTGGGAAATATCGTATAATAAAAACCATGCAATTTTCTATTTTCAAGTAACGGTGCAACCCAATAACGTTTCTTAGTATATTGTCTTTTCTGCATTCTTTCCAACTCGCGTTAATCACTGCCACACATACCATTAGAAGTTTTTTATTCTTCTTCCTTTTTTTTTAATTTATTATTTTTAAACATTTTGTTTCCCATTCGTAATATCTTAGATTATACGACATTTGTTTAAACCGAATTAAGATTAGTTAATTTAAATCTAAACTCACTATTATTGCACAATTGCACTGCAATAGTCACACTTAAATGCTACGACGCTGGGCCTAAGCCATTTTGACGCTAACAGACGCTAGCGTCTGTTGACGCTGAAAACTCCAGCGTCAAGCGTCAAGTGAAAATGCACCCTAAAGTTAGCCGGAGAACTTTTACTTTTCTGATTTTTTTAAATGAATTGTTTGTTGGTAATTATTGGCACAATTTTGACGTTTGTTGGTTGTTAATTTAATTGTTATTAACAAAAGAAATTTCAGCGTGAAGTTAGCCAGTCCAATTTAAATTTTCAATCTTTTTTCAATTGTCATAGGTCAAATCGATAGAAAATTGTTTATTGGTCATAATTTTGTCCTTTAAAACGTTGTTGGTTGATTATTTATTAATTATAAGAAAATAATAATTCTTACAATAACGCGCATACTGCGCGTGCGCGGCTAAAAGTCCCTAAGATCCCGTAATGTGTTTATTTTTTGATCCCGTCAATAACTACAAGATGCACTTTGCTTTCTGTATTTTATGAAACGCAGTATATGTTCACGAGTGTAATGTTGTTATTTCAAAGATAATTGTCATAAGGTTATGTTACAGATAGGCTTAAAATATTAGAACTTATATGAATACTGAAATTGTCAATAATGAATTAAAAAATTATTTGTTTCACAGAGTCTCCTTCAGTTTTTCACTAAAATATTAGGTGTACAAAAAAGTTCTAAGCTTTTTTTTGTAAAATTCAATCTTTATTCAAAAACAAAAAAATCATCAGCGAAATATTCCCCGTTTGCATCAACAACCTTTTGCCATCTTTCGGGTAGCTTGCGAATTCCTTGATGATAGAAGCTCACCGGTTTCGAAGCGATAAGTCATCAACGCATTTTCATATCTCTTCAAATCTCACGAAATGTGTATCAGCCAAATGATGCTGCAGCGACCGGAATAGGTGGTAATCGGAAGGTGCCATGTCTGGGCTATACGCCGCGTGCGGAAGAAGTTCCCAGCCTAACGCAAAGATATGGTCCTGAGTCGCTTTCGTAACATGTGGTCGAGCATTTTCATGAAGCAAGATCACTTTACGATGTCCTTGGCCAGTAAATGGCCTCTTTTCTTCTAATGCATCGCTCAAATTGGTCAATTGTTGTTGGTAGCGGTCTGCCGTGATTGTTTCACACGGTTGTAACAACTCGTAATACAACACACCTTTCCAATCTCACCAGATACAGAGCAAAACCTTCTTGGCGTGGATATTGGGCTTTGGCGTCGATGTCGAAAGTTGACCAGGGTCAACCCATGATTTTCTACGTTTAGGGTTATCATAAAGAATCCACTTTTCATCGCCTGTAATGATTTTGTGCAGAAAATCATTTTTCCGGAACTTTGAAAGCAAAGTGAGTGCAGTGTCACGTCGTCGATTTTTGTTGTCTTTGGACAATTCATGCGGAACCCATCTGCCTTTCTTCTGAACCTTTTGTATGTAAACGTACGGAAATAGCTTGCTGCGTAACGCCAAGCTGTTCTGCAAGCTCCTTTTCAGTTTGCGCAGAGTTTATATCCAGCAGTGCTTGCAATTCGTCCGTTTCAATCTTTTCAGGGCGTCCAGCACGCAGTTCATCTTTAAGACTGAAATCTCCTTGGCGAAATTTTTGATACCATCTTTTACATGTAGTATGACTTACAGCGTTCTCTCCATATGCAGCACAAATCATTGCAGTGGCTTCAGCAGCATTTTTCTTCAGATGAAACGTGAAGTGAATGGAAAATCGAATATGCTCTTTTGTTATTGCCATCGTGAACACTACTGATTTTTGAGATTATGTGTATCAAACGCAAAACCGTATGGCATTTTAGAAGGCCAAATGTCAACGCTTTAAAACCGCAAAAGGGCGGGAAGATATATAAAATTTAAATTGTTATTTCGGTTATATGAAATCTAAAGCTCAGAACTTTTTTGTTACCTAATACATCCTATTATACACCTAATACATCCTATTATTACCAGAAGGGTAAAGGCTGTTAGTGGAGATGTATTAACTAGAATTTTTAATAGATTTTACTTATTACGAGGAAGGACATCAGTTATGTGTACCAAAGGTAAAAACATGTGAAAAAATATGTTTTAATTCCTTAATAAATAAATTGTAATATTTTAGGTTACTGATGCTCTAGATGTTTTAATACACTTAACAAAATGTTCATCATTATTGAGCAAAGTTCTCGCAATATCGATTCTACGTAATTTAGCATTCAATATAACGAACAGACCTCGATTCCTTAATTCAGGTTCAATAAACTAGTGCCAGCAATTTATTTATTACAAAGTGAATTATATATATCTTCACTATTTTTTAGTAGATTTTATCAATTTGCTACACAATATTTTTAAGAATGGATCGCCGTATGAAAGCTTAGCTGGTTCTATGTGGTCTTTAATCAGCAATAACCAGAAAGGGAAAACTTATTGCACGAAGTGCAGGATTTTCTCAAAGCATTCGAGAAGCTCTTGGTAGATTTACATTTTCTAGTATCAATGCGAATCAACAAGAGCAAGAATTAGACAAGGTTCTGCAGTATGTATACTTACCATTCTCAGTCCAGTCGAAATAAACGGTAGTACATAAAATTTAATTGAAACTTAATCAAACATCTGAATGTTGTACATAATTACTTATGATCTCTATATTAATTTGTAAAATAATCTATTAATGTAATATTTTGTATATACGGAGTATCATATAATTCTCATTGGAGATACATTTTGGAAAAATGCAATAATATATAAAGTGTCAATATGATGATTATATCTATGTTTATCAATGATTTTTTGTGACAAATTTATGTTTTACTAATGTACATATAAATTCCAACTGATGACTTAAGTTATTTACACAAACATGTTTCCTATCCTATATTTTGAAGGAGAATTTATAAAAAGTCTATATATATATATATAGTAATTTATCTCTTTAGTAATTATAAAACATTAAACACGCAAAAACAAAAAACGGTGCTGTAATTATAGAGTGAAACAACATATCGAACAAATGTAATATTAGAAAAAGAAAGCAATGTCTGGGAAGTTATTTTTCTCTCTCAAAAGGAACTAAAGCCCGTTAAAGATTACGCTATAAGTCTTCGAAATATCATCTTCCATTATCATTCTTATGGAATATGAAACAAAAATAGAATGTTTCTAAATATATTTGTATGCAATTACAAAACATATTTGTATGGCAATTTTGATCGCAATCTTACATTATCGTAGAAATAATTTCTTTCTAGTTAGAGATAAACATACTTCTGAGTTCGTTATCGTGCTTGGACAGGATCAAACGTGTTTCAACGCGTTATGCGCGAGTGAGTATAAAATGACCACATATCTGATTGACCAATTCAAAATAGGACTCTCTGGCTAATTGTTGCTGGTGATCCTAGGCAGAGAGAAGACTGAGAGACGCCACGGGTCGGTTTTGAGTGATCCCTGAAAGCGATACGCCCTCTGTGGACATTAAAACGTGGACATTGAACTACATAGTCAATGTCCATGAATGTTCCCAATGGTAACGCATAATGAGCACATTTCTGGTTGTGTTCCGTGCTATGTGCATGAAATGTCGATAATACAGTTTTGTACTTCTCTACAATAAGATATATATCTTAGATCCAGATCTAGACCATCCGTCTTATATATAAATTAAGATTGAGAGGGAAAGATTATAAATAATAAATTTTATTTTATTTCTATTTATATTATTCTATTTATTTTATTTTTATTTATTTAATTTTATTTATATTTATTTTAAGAAAATATTTATATCACGATGTACATATGTACATAGTTTTCCACAATTTATTTATATTTAGGATACGATTCGCATTTTATCATTCAAGAAATAGCTATCGCGTTTGAAGGCAAGGTGTTGGTCTGTTACCGATAACAAAAGAAAAATATATATATCAAACGCGATAGCTATTTCTTGAATGATAAAATGCAAATGCGTATCCTGATAAATTGTGGAAAACTACCGGAATAATATACGAGTTTTTATCATTTAAATTACAATACGAATGCGCGGAACCGCTGTAGCGCCCGGTCAGATGACAATGATCGTGTACTCGACCGTCGTCTTGCGTAAATGTTTTCTCGCAAATATGACAAAGTGTCGCGCTACGGGACGCCTCTGTAACGTCCGCCGAATCTTGGACGTAACACCTCCCGCTGTTTGTTTGAGTTTTCATGAGGACATTGGTGGATAAAATACATTTTACATGATGCGCCAGTGTTGTAAGACGGACCCGGTTTTCTCGCGCATGCGCGACGAACGTAGCATCAGTGAAGTATCTCCATATGTGAAAAGGTGTACCATTGGTCACCCGTATAATTTTGTAAGTTTTTGTAATTTAAGGAAAAATATAATTTTTTAAATTATTTTATGGAAATATATATATATATATATAATATATATATATAATTATATAATTATGTATATATATATATATATATATATATATAATTATGTGTATATATGTCTGTATATACTTTATATTATATAAATGTCAATTCATTTTTCCTGAAATTACAAAAGAGGTGTGTGTTATAAAAAAAAGAGATAAACAAGACGGAAGGATATAAAAATAACTTTAAACAAGATATACTTATGATAAAATAAAAAATTTAATTTGGCAGAAAAATTGTGGAATACCAACATTTGTTGCAAGGGTAAGGAAAACTGCCAAAAACCTTACCAGTATTCATAAAACAAAAATACATTTATTAAAATACAAAATAAAATTATTTCATAAATATTAAAATTAAATCTTTATATTAATATTAAAATTTAAAAGAAAATAAATATTACATCTTAGATAACAAACAATGAAATAAAAACTATAAAAATATATATCATAAACTTTAAAACTAAAAATTTAATAAAATTAATAGAAATATCAACGTTATATTTAATGACTTTATAATAAAAATATCTTAAGTTTATTAAATAATAAGATTAAATAATTTAAAAATAAAAATATTGCACTATCTTTGGCAAGAAGTAAATCTGAAAAATAAATAAAATTAATATACACATATAAGACACATGTATGTAGTATGCATTAATAAATATTGGCTAGATGTGTGAAAATTAATTAAAAATTAAAAATTTTGCAAAAAAATTAAAAATAAAAAAGCAAAATTATAAATAAAAAAGCAAGATATAATATAAACAATTTAAGCACCATCAGATTTGCCTTTTTCTCTATATAAATTTTGAGTATTATGCAGTTCAAGATGCCTTGAATCTTGATTTGGCGCTGCTAATTTTTAAAATAGCATATTTTGTAGCAGCGCTAAGTCTTTTAATTAAATTTTTTTATTTTTATATTAATTTTTAATTTTTATATACATTTTTATATTTTTCCATTAATTTTTAATTTTTAATTTTTTGTAAATAATTTTTAATTTTATATTTTTACATTATTTGTTTTTCTTTTTTAAATTAAACTTTAATTTTAACTTTAATTTTAATTATACTTTTGGAATTATAAAACATTACTTACCGCATTGTTTCTTGTTATTATATCATATGTGGTATATCATATAGTAATATGATATATGTTATTTTTTTTGTTAAATAAAATTAAAACAATTATTTTTTATAGTATTTTGTAACATTTTTTATTAAAATATTTTTTTAAATTTTTATTTTTACTTAGCACAATTTCTTGATATCATTATTTTTGTAGAATGTATAATTGAAATAACTTATAGTTTTTTTAAATAGTTTTTTTAGAGTTAATAATACTATACTATTTTGCAAAGATACTTTTGGACGTGGACTTAGCCCTTTTTTTTACCTTTTTTAAAAAGGTAATTTTTTAAGAGATATCACTCTTTTTTGTACACAATTTACTTACGTACTTTTTTGTACATGTTTGTGTATCAATCAATCTGTATTATGAGAAATAAGAGGAAAAAAAATAATTTCGCAAGTTCATCAATATCATTATGCAGCTTGTGTACAGATTAATAGTTTAATCAGGTAAATCAGAGATATTATTATTGCATGTGCAAATACAATAATAATGTCTCGTCGCCGCTAATAACCTAGCTTTCGTTTATCGACATCACTTACTGTCGATCGATTATCGACGTCACTTACTGTCGATCGATTATCGATCACACTACGTTCTTGTAAACGTGTTCAATAAACGACGTCATGTAGCACATTTCTTCACTCCTCACCGCTGCCCCCCCCTTGCCAACACTTTAGCACATTTCTTTACCCCTCACCGCAGCCCCTCTTGCTAACACTTCCAGAGCATCGCTAGCGCGATCTCGTGTCGAATGCCTCAACAGTACGTTTTTACGGTCGACGAGGACGACGACGTTTCTTAATTAATATTTTTCACATTTTGACTTTGCATCGTAATAGCTCGATTTATAGAGCATGTAGCCCAAAATAAAAACACTTTTATTATATAATTCGACCCTGCTCTATTGATTAAGATTACTTAGAACTCAATCCGTTAAGCGGATATATGAAAACTAAAAATATTGAGTGCTCTCAACTGTCCGACTCGCGTAAAGAGACACGGGAGTCTTGTTGCTTGCGCGGACTTAGCACAAGACACTACCGTGTCTCTTGATCACGCGATTGAAATAATGCATTGAAATTATTGAAATAATGTAAGGAATATTTTAAAAATAGCAAATATGCTTTAACGGAATTATCGTTTA